>CM055206.1:5636980-5966980 GCA_029224185.1 Karalla daura
CCCCACCCACCTAACCACCCCCCGCGACCTCCAGCCCCCTCCTCCCCCTCCGCCCACCCCTGTGTGTGCTTCTCATTAGCGTTTTTTTTTTCTTCTTTTTTTCTCCTTTTTTTTTGGAATGGGGATTGGAACTAATTTTTTCCAGGGCACGAGGCTCGTAAGAGCTGACAGCTGCCCTCCGCCCCACCACCCACAGAGAGGAACATGAACTTAAAGAGCCATTGTACAGTGCACTGCACTCGTCGACCCCATTGTCCTCGGATCCACTGTTGAAAGTCAGAGAGGACGCTGCGAGCTTCAGCGGACGAAGAAACACTTGATATACACAAAAACAGGCCACAGCTAAAATCTCATATATTACGGCTGCATTGTTCTTGCTCTCATCGTACATATGATTTATCACGCTGCAAGTGACTTCACTCGGTACTGTACACTGTGCCATCTCTTTGTACAAACACACAGGAATTATGTTGAGTGCTGCGCTTAATCATTTCCTTGCATTTCCTACCCCCCAAATGAACAACATGCAACTCGTACGTCTGTCTCATGGTCCCAGTAGGAGGTTTGTTAACTTCAGGCAGTGTGCTATGCCGGCTGCTTGCTTCAGTTTCATTCCTCACAGTTGTCCGACGGTCTCTTGGGATGAAGCCAATTTAGTGTGTTTCCCAAAATGTTGAACATTTCCTTGAACCCTGCTCAGAAGCACAGATGGTGAAGAGGTGTGTCTCTGAGTGCGAACAAAATATTCCAGCACAAGCAAAACATCTTAACAAACAACAGAACTTTAATGAATGGCTTTACCCCCCTTTCTCTTGTGTCTCTGAGTCTCTGAGACGACTTGTTTCCTTTCAGAATAAGTGAACGTTATATGGGGGAGGCCACGCATGTGTTAGCGTGCTACTGCAGGGGAAACCAACTGGAGTGTGGGTATGCATAAGCATTTAACTAAATGGTTAATTGGATTACTGTGTCACAAGATCTGTGGCCTTGCCCTTGGCTACGAGCAGCTGCACAACCACTCCGAGGTACAATTATCTAATCAATGCGGAAAGATGGACAACATAAATCTGTGGAGCTTTTCAGTTCTAATCAGTGACCAAAGCACTCACTAATACAGAGCAGTCTAAACAATATCCAATACTTTGTTTAAGCATGCGGTATGTGATGTAGTCTGTTATATTGCTATGGACAATTTGTGCCATTTAAACATGTCTTGATGTGGATCAGGCCCTCACCCACAGTGGGGAAGTAGTTTGGCATCGTGAAATGAACAAAACCTGCGCTGTATGGTAAATCAATACAGTTTACTATTTCTTCAACAAACTCAATGTGCGAGCACTTCCAGTTGAAAGCTCAAACTCCACCACTGTGTCTTCAGGCTCCATCATTGAGCAACGTGATTGATGTAGCGGAGCAAAACATGACAGTATACAAAGCTGATTACGGCTGCAGATGTTACTTTGTAATCAGTCATGAAAAATCCAATCAAGGATCTAGTTAAGAGATCTGGTCAGGCCTGGCGCGGCGTACAAACACACTGTGTGTAAGACGGACCGGGGCACATCAGAGGAAATCAACATCACATCCATCATCTGTATGTTCCGTATACGTGCACAAAACAACCAACTTGCAGTTCAACAAAAGTGGGATTTAAATGATCTGCAGCATATAAAAAGCAGCTCATTTCCCACATCATCACCTACATCAGTGAGTCACCTCGCCAGCTAAATCGATGTTTTTCTCCGGTGAACAAATGAGTCATTTGTTTGTTGTTAATACAGACATCGACTTCCAACAACCTGTGCAGCTGCAGCAGCGTCGCTCACCCATCACGTCTCCCGAAATGTTAAACAGAGATCGATGAGCCACAAAATAGCCCTATCTGATTTCGTGGAGGTGGAAAGTGGGCAGAGAAAACGAGAGAGCCAAAAGGAATCTCACCAGGACACAAATTAGTGTTTAGAAGTAGATTAGGGTAACAGGATATGAGCTCTTTGGCGAGGAATTATTGAAACAAAGCTGGGCACACTTCCCGACAACATTCAGCTTGAAATAAAGAAAACTACAGTCCAGAGATCTCTGCATTGGGATGGGAATTACCCATCAGGTTTTTGGCCGAATCATCCTAGGACCAGTCCCCCAAGCTCTGGAATTTTCCCTTTGGTGTTGGCCTGCTCCAGGAATGCTACAGTAAGTTCGGGAATTTCATAAACATGTATTTAGAGCAGAGACCGTTTCATTTGCTTTGTGAAATTGGCGACCCAGCTAAGTAGAGCTTAGGAAAGAACACGTCCCAGAATAGGCCGAGGTGGGAGCGTAAAAACCACACAGGAACGGCTGCGGAGAATGAAGCCAAGAGGATAGGCACGGCGACAAACTCGAGGGGCCTCCGCTTCGATGTGGGACTCGACTCGGAGAAAAGACGGAGGGTTTCAGGAGCTGCTGCCCTGGAATGCTTCACAAGCATGTGAAACCAGATTAAAGGTTCTCCAGACTGTGAAGACTGAACTTTCTCATCCTTAACCACATCCCCCTGCAAAGTTTCTGCCACAGACACTGAGGAGAGAATGAAAAGGTGTGCGCTCACTCCGAGACGCGCCTGACTTTTGCTAAGGGAATACAGAGCACGCTTATTTTAATCAAACCCAAACAGAGTGGAGGGAGAAAAAAAAGAGGGATAGATAGACATCTCAGTACAGTCTGCGCTGCAACCAAAAAAAAAAAAAAAAAAACCTTACATAACTTGGGCCTGACCCAGCTGTGTCAAACACGCCCACTTAAACTTTGACACATGTCTGCGGTTGCAATCCATTGCGCTCCGCGTCTGTGCCACGTTAGAGAAGAATATAGAAACAAACGGGCTGCATACACACTTGGCTGCGTGTGTTTTGTGTGCGAAATGTGTGCGTGTGCGGTGCAAGCCAACCCTTTGATTTGGAGTGTGGGAGTGGTCCTCCGTCGCAAACCCGTAGCTACCGACTCGATCCGGCTAATTAAAGAAGCGAGTTAAGCCGTGGGTCAGGGTCTCCGCCCTCTCCGCCCTGCTACACACCACCCCTCACTGACTGGAGGATCAACAATGGTCAGACAGCTCTGCGACATAAATATCGAGGCCGCGCTGCGTTATTGCAGGTGTCCAAATGCCAAAGCCTGCTGGGGGAGACTCATTTGTGGACTCACTCCTCCCTTGAAATTTTGGTTACTGGAATGGAACAGGAGCAGTGTAAGACCATACACACGCACACACACAGATGCGCAGGTTTTGGGAGGCTCGGGGATGACTGTCAGTATATCATTTGTGGACACCAGCGGTCGCCATCATGTATTCTGAAGGACGGGGATGTAAGCCTGAGGCGATGACCCAGCAGAGCGCTGACGGTGGCTGTGGCTGCAAGTCTAAAAATAAAAGACACACTTAGCGGAACAAGAAAAATAAAAGCTTAACCATTTCCAATGCTGCCGGAAATCTGAGTGGGCTGTGTAAATTATGAGGAAATGATCCACATTAATGCCTGCTTCAAACACTGCCAAGCAGTGAACTGGTGCTGAAGTTGACAGAGAAGTCTCATGACTACAAGTGACAGTGTTCAACAAAACAGAGATCACATCTTGCATGTTTTCCCAGATAACAGATGACAGGCTCTGCGCTGAACCACCAGTACCGTCTGAAAGGGGGTTTGCACTGCAAATAACACACTTTAAATGAGCACTCTCTCACATGCTGCCATCAACAGATTTCACACTTTATCTGGAGTGCTGCTGAGTCTTTTGAGTCGTTCTGTGTCTCCGTGTTTTGAAGGGGGAGGCAATGAGGCTGAACGAGGCCCGAGCAAAGTGCGTGAAATCAGGCGAGGCGGTTCCAGCATGCTAAGTAACCGCATTTGAGAGAGAGAGAGGGAGAGAGAGAGAGAGAGGGAGGGAGAGAGAGAGAGGGAGAGAGAGGGAGGATTTCTATCACTTTCAGGATCAAATTTTACAGCTCACAGCACAGCCCTGCTCTCCAGGTGCAGGCAATATAGTGTTTTTACAAGCTAATCAATTTAATGAATTAAGTGCACCCAGAGATGCTTTTGGGGTGCGACCTGCGGCTTCACCTTTCTCTTTCGCTGACTTTTACACAAAAACAAGCATGAATCTTGACCCTGTGAGCCCCGACTATCTGGCAGGCTGTCACAGAGCCTATGAGCCCTGGAAATCAGGTTGCTTTGAAACGAAGAAATGAGGCGTGAAGTAGAAAATTGGCCAAACAGTGCCACCGCCCCCCCCCCCCCCCCCCCCCACCCCCCACCCCCCCACCCACACACCCCTAGCCCCCCCGATAGACGTCTGACGCCACGCAGTCGTCGCAGGGGACGTAATCACTCATCAGCTAGTGAAGCGGTGATGCGAGAGGTCTCGCTTCGGCGTGATATCCTGCGGCCGATAACGCCTGCTTCCCCTCAGTAGTAATGCTAAAGCCGAATTGTACGTCAGAAACATAGAAGCACAGGATGGGATGCTGTCTGGGATTTCCCGTGAGCTGCATGCTGCCACCTCCCCCTTCAGAGAGCGAGGCCCCGATGCTTGGGCGGTTTGTACGTACCTCGTCTGGGCTTGTGGCCGTGCGGGCACGACACCAGCTGTCTCGCTAGCCTGTCCTTATGGATAAAGAGCCGGCCGGTGGCCATTTTGACTGACCAGTGATTTTTCCCACACACCCCTATAAAAGAAGTCAAATGGAGGGGACCTTTTCAGTTGTGATTTTTGGACGGGTGAAGAAATTTGATCAGCACACAACAAATGTCCACCTGGGGACTGCACACACACACACACACACACACACACACACACACACACACAACACACACACACACACACACAGAATGAGCAGCTCAAGATGACAATCATTCCTGACATTGTTCATTCAAAGCGCGGCAACGGGTGGAATGCTATAAAAACGACACATTAGCAACATGAAACACAGAAAATGTGCTTTTGCTTTTCGGCGACACCCACATCATTCCTCAGAGACTCAAACGAGGCGAGCTATTCGCACACCGCCAACAACAACGTCGACAACAGCGTCGACCACGTCGAGGGGCGGCAGTAAAACGTCAGCGGCCGACTCATTAAAAAGCCACGGCAGCTCCTCGCTCCCCGGAACAAACGCCAGATGTGGAAGTGTCGCCGCCCGCCTCCACATCTGCGTGTGACATCTGTGCCGTGCATGAGCGGGGAAGTGACTTTAGGTCCCACTTCCACCGAGTGAACGGGGTCGTTGTTCCTCGTTTTCGGATGTTGCGCAATTAGCCCGGGCAGGACGTCCCGTCTCCCCAAACGCAGACGAGTGCGTCTGCACCGGCTCCTGCGCCGGCCAGGAGGTTTTATGAATAAAGGAGCGCTCGTCCAATTAGCTTGGACCGGCCGTGACCTGTAGACTCATCTCGCCCCGTGTTTGTTTGGGTTGTAAAAAGTGGAGTTTCGACACTTTTGTCCATACAAAGCGAGTATAAATAGGAGGTTTACGAGTTGCAGCTTGATTAAAATGCTTCACGTTCAATAAACAACAAAGTGCGTGTTCATCCCTGAGTTTTTCATAATGTATTGACAGGAAGTTTTCACTGTAATGGCCTTTAAATTGGCTCTGCAGCAGAGAGTAAGGGACTCAGGAAAAACACCCTTTTTAATTGTTTGTTTACAACGTTGCTCCCTTGGCCCCGAGTTTTTCGAAAAAAACTATCTCTCCACTTTTTTTCTTTTTTCTTTGGCAACACGAGCTTGTTTATGACTGACGCCTATCCCTGGCTTTTCTGTTTTCTTTTCGAGCAACTTTCATCACCCAGTAAAATGTCCCCAAAGTGCGTGTGCTGGGATCCAGTCATTAGGAAGAGGAAATAGTTCAGGAATTGGAGAGGATTACAATGTGTTATTACAACTCCTTTAATCACAGCAGTGTTGGCTGAAAACAGGCGGCGGTGGGAACAGCCCTCACTCAGAAATGAGGCGTGCTATAGATAAATCTGGACCAAACACAAAGAACCCGGACGCAAAGTCACTCCAGGCTGCACAATCATCACCAAAACAGATATTTTAAGCCGTTGGTGAACCGATTCTGGAAAAGGCCTTCATTATTTTTGCTGGCCATGTTATGATTTTCAGCCACGTATGAGTCTCTTTCAGCCCACGATGTAAGCAAACTCAAAAAAGTAGACATTAAAAGCAGCGAGGGGGACAAACCCCTGCCAAAAATCATTGCTTTATGTGTTGTTGCCCTTCCACAGCTATACAAGAAAGGATTCATGAGTGTTGAGCCCGCAGGACTTCTCCCACCGAGGGCGATTTCACACTGAGCGTCAGCTATCTGCTTGTTTTAGGTTTCATGCTCCGACGTGCATGTAGCCACTGAAAAGCCCTTGAACGCGGAGCACCCGCGCTGCTCCCCTCCCAGCTGCACCGAGCGCCGAGCTTTAACCCCGCAGCCGAGGACATTCGCACGTGGAGAGGCTCGAAAGAGGCGACGAGATAGCGGAGCGCAACTTAAAAGAGCAGCTTGACCTTCTGGGAGGCTCGTTCACGAGGATTCTCGACGAGAGTTAGAGCAGATCGACACCACTCCTGTGCCCTTATGCCAGTTCGGGGCTGGAGCCGGCAGACAGTAAGCTTATCTGACTTAAAAAGCAGCCTCCCAGCACCTTTGAAGATAATTTATTACATTTGGAGGTGCTGTTAGGCAGACTTTAGCTGTTAGCGCCTGTCTCCTGTCTTCAAGCTCAGCTACAGTACAATCGTCTGCTGGCTGTAGCTCCATATCTGGCACATGAATGTAAGGGTGGGCTTGAGTTAGAGAAATAAGTGTGAAATGTGAAATGGTCGCAAAATTTTATTCTGTCCCGTATCTTAACTGCTTTGTTTATCGCAGGGTCTACCTAGAGCTCCTCTACAGCACACATAGGGAGAAGACAGAGAATACACACACACACACATACAAGGAGTGAGAGAATATGCTTTAGGAGGTTGGATGGCCAAGGTGGATTAATAGGACAAACAGCAGTCAGGAGGCAAAGCCCTGTATTATCATCATAATCTTTATTTTGAAAGCCTGACCCAACACTGCACACGTGTTATTACTGGCATGACTACTGCATAAGACAACAACACAGCGTGCGTGTGTGTCAGCACAGAAGAAAACTGTGATCGAGGTACGAAGTTTCACGAAAACAATGGAAAATCAGTGTCAGCAAAAACATTAACCAGGCTGAAACTAAAATGTATAACATATCGCTTCTCTCCAGCAAATTAAACTCGGGGGTTTCTTTTTCTTTCAGCTGTTGCGTGGCGTGTTATCTCCTCCGTCTTCCTGTGGTTCCTTATCTCTGAGTGACAACAAGTAAAAGCAGCACGAACGCCTGCCAGACACACGCTCATGCATAACGCCAGTGGCTTGCTATGTAAATCACCTGCAGCCCTGTAAAACCTTCTGTGTGTGTGTGTGTGTGTGTGTGTGTGTGTGTGTGTGTGTGTGTGTATATATGGGGGAGGTTGAGAGGGTAAGATTTGAATTCAGGTTCTGGGTGGAAAAAAAAGGGAACAAAAAAAAAAACAGAATGGGGGTAATGGAGCAACCCGAAAGAGCCAGTGAATTACTATGGAGCGGCAGAATTCCTCTGGGCTCATCATGTGACAGAAGAAACAGATTCAGGAAGAGCAGCTGCTGTAGTCTACAGCACGGCGCGGAAATGAAAAGAACGAAAGTCGAGGGCGGGGGGGGTGAGGAAGAAGAGGGGAAGAGTGAGAGACAGGGAGAGGGAAACAGGAACAAATTTTTATCAAATCAGTTCGTGAGCCCTCTGCGGAGGTCAGCAGAGGAAGATAAATTGCACCGTCTGGCACGGAGCGCTTCCTCAACGGCCTGAGATCCCTTCAACAGAGAAAAGCATAATGATTCCACCAGGAAATACAGACCCAGGCTCAGCTCAGGCGTCGGCACAAGCACAGAACACACACGCACACACAGACTGAAATCCAACAGAAACCCTGACTTCCTGCTGTATGTGCCATTTGAGTGATTACTTGTGGTTTGCAAATACGATGCAAAATGACGATAAAGTGGTAAAGCAGGAAACTCCCTTTATCTAGAAGAAGTATTGGCTCTGAGTCTAAAAAATCATCCGTTATAAACGGCCTATTTAACAGATAATGGCAGGATATCCAGTCCTTATTTTGCAGATTATCAAAAGCTCTGACCTTTACGAACTTTTATCGTAATCAATTGCAATGTGTGCGCTCCTGCAGCAGCAGCAGCAGCCGCGGTGGTTCCTTATTAAAGCTTGCTCACCGGTGCTGCAGCTTGGCCCAGCAGAACAAACAGACCGCATAAAGAGAGCCTGTGTGGTGCAAAGTCTCACACTGGAGTGAGGGACAGAGGAGGAGGAGGAGGATGAGGAAGAGGAGGAGGAGTAGGAGGAGGAGGAGAGAGAAATATAAGGAGCAGATGATAAAGGACGGAGGGAGATGGAGGAGTGGGGCTCAGTAAAATGATGGAATGGAATGAGAGACTTACAGTCCAAAAAAAGTTAGGTAGCTGTAATAGCTTTTGGGATGGCCCTGTCAAAACGGAGACCGTGTCATAAAATATTTCCACCGAGGGCGAAGAAAACGCAGCGAGGGCTGCTCACGGTTGTGTTACTGTGGTCCCCTGAAGCGTGCTCCTCATGGGCCTCAACAACAGAGCTTTACGGGACAGCTGGGCCGCTCAGTTTGACACAGGGAGGTGATGTTTCAGCCCTGAGACGATCCAGTTCGGACCCACGTCGAACCGTCTCGAAACGCAGGCGCCAACAGCGGCTTCCTTCAGCCTCGGTATCAATCTCAGCCGGTCTAATGGCGCTTGAGTACTTCGACAGGATTTGAAAAAATCAAAACCCGCACAAACTCTCACAACTTAACTTGTCAAATACACTAAGTCATGGTTCTCATCAAGAAACACAGTGCAACCATATGCTCCTTTGCAGAAGTCATTAGATGACAAATGAGCCCATGCACATACTGTAGGTGCCGGGACATAAAAAAAAAACTAAAAACTAAAAATATTCAAGAATTACAGCCACAAGCTATATCACATAATATACGACAACTCCTATTCAAACAGTCTTGTCACTGTGGTCAGCAGTGAATTCTGGTGGGTCAATAAGTCATAACACAGCCTGTGTGACTGTAGATATGCAACACCACATGAACTAAGGGAAAAAGCCTAAAATAAAGCAGGAAAGCTGTCTCCACACAAACGTGTGGAAGCGTTTCTTCCCACTGCAGATGGGACATAAGAGCAGGAGCATAATGCCCGAATGCCAGGAACTTTATTTAAATGAGATCATCGCTTTGCTATAATTCACCTAATATATCATCATTATAATCACATTTGGGTGATATTTTTCTAACCTAATTACTATTTTGGAAGAATTAGACTCATACCAAACTGTGACTCTCTCTCTCTCTCTCTCTCTCCAACCGCCTCTGCCTGCCCTCCTCACACAGTAGGCGCAGTCAAGTCTGCACACCGCTCATGTGTGCACGCCATACTTTATGATGTGTCTCGATGAAAGCCTTAAAAATATCCCTGTGTGCACGTACATGACGTCCAAGTCGCATGTGTCTGTACTTAGCCTGTACGCGATGTGCTGCTTGCAGTCGGTGTGTGTGCTTTGACATGTATAATGACATGTCTGTGAAACCCCAAAAGCTCTCACTGATTGCAAAGTGGATGGTAGCAAGGCCCGGGCCTCCATGTCTGCATCATCGCTTACATAAATACTCACTTGACGGAAACTGCTGTCAGCCTCCCTCTTGGCCTGCAGAGACGGTCAGTGCCAGGTTAGACCGACCCGGCCTCGCCCTTGTTTTGTGCTCCCTTCTTTCAGGATGTGTTTGCGCTGCGAGCGTGTGAGCCGGCCAGTGAGGTCCGCACATGTGCAATTTGAGCGTTTTACGTGCGCTGCGCGTGTTTCTGTGTGACACCGTGTGCGGAAAGAAAAGTACATGTGAGGCGCAGAGTGCGCGTGTGTGTGTGTGTGTGTGTGAAGGTGAAAGTATGTGAGGACGTTTTACAGTGCCCTTTACCAGAAGCCACAGGATGTGCGTCTGCAGCAGACCACCTTGTACCCCATGACATCACTGTAGTGCCTCCTGAAACACCGTACACACACACACACACACACACACTTCCTACCACGTTATTTTTTCCCCTTCCCTCATCAGGTGCCAAATAAAGAGCACCAGCCATGTGCTGAGCACATGTCGCTGCTCCAGCTTTAACAAACCTCCTGAACAACAGTCGGGGTATCGTGTACCGCTCTGGCCTAATCGAGAGCGCCACTCCACCGGCTGCCCTACAAAAGCGCCACGGCCCGGAATAAAAACGTCGAAGCGGTGGGGCGATCTAAGTGGAGTGACAATGCTCGAACAGTTTGGTGATAATGCCGTGACAGGCGTTTGGCATTTCGCTAGATCACAGTGGCCAGAGCGAGAGCAAGGAGCAACAACCGAGCAATAAACAACAGATGGCAGCCCGCACTTCCAAGAACTAAGGGGTATTTATAAATGAGACTGTGAAAGGCTACACACTGCAGTAATTAGGGCATTTTAGAATCAATCAGACATGAATATGAATCTAAATTCACAGAGTAACCAGTTTTATCAATGATTATTATATTACAAGATGAAAAACAACTTCCATTTTCAGTAAGACTTGTTCATTTTTGCATCCCAATTAAAGGCACTTAAATAATTTGACAATAAATCTAGGTAATAGTATGGGCAAGTATATGTATATATGTATAAATATATGTAATATGAGAATGGATGTTTTGTGTGTGTGTGTGTCCTGTAATGGACTGGAGACCTGTCCAGGGTGTATTCCCTGCCTTCGCCCTACGTGTGCTGTAGATGGGCACCACCAGACCCCACTGAGTAGATCTGAGTACTTTGTACCGTGGCTACACAGCAGGTAAGATGTCAGCGTACATCACCATACTATTTGGGTTTGTCGTAGGTTTTTCTCTAGGAGAACCTTGAATAAATAAAGGCAAGATGTTCTTATACTGAGGGCATCACTGTGCAACTTAAAGTCTTAGACTGTGTGGAGTCCACTACTGCACCAATGATAATCACCTACTTTTGCTGTTAAAAGGCACATTTAAAGGGCTGTATCTTTCAACAAAGGCAGAGTGTGACTTTCCTTTCACATTGGCGATAATTAGATGCTTTATGCGCCATTTGCTTCGACACCTCACACGCACAATAAGCTGCAGAGCATGACTCCATTTTGGTTAATTCTCCATCGCCCACTCATGAACTTGCTTTGTTTTTTTTGTCTAGCACTTCGCTTTACCCAAACCACAAACTCTACAGGAGGAGCAATGAAGAAATATACACCTATTATGGCTCGTTAGGAGCTTTATTTTCTCCATAAAGTCAGTTTCCTAACAGTGCCACCAGAGTGGTTCTCAGTTTCTGTTTTGTGAAGAGAGGAGGCTCGAAGGTGCGAAGTCTGCTGCTGTCCAGCTGAGGCAGGGTTACACGCAGTGTGTCCCATCATGGTCCGAGGCGGCACACTGAAACCCAGTATTGTACTCTCCCAACAGACACCCCGCTGAGCCTGACACATACACACACACTCTCGCTCCCTCCTCTTTCCCTCCACTCTCCCACATATATCGTCTACTGTACACATGCATGCAAGGCGGAGGTAAACAAACACAGCGTCCACACGCCGACGCTGTTGACTCATGCTAATGCTGGGCCGCTCCAGCTCCGCGGTGTTAAGGTGAGGGAAACTCTCTCACCCTTGACTGGCCTCTTGGAAAACGTGGGCAAGGCTTCACATTCAGGCCAAACACTGGCTCACAGAGAGCAGTAACTAGCCTGCATTCATAAACAGCATCTGACGGGCAGCTCATTGTCATTTCAGGGCAGCTATGATGATTAAGTCGAAATGGCAGGCCGGCCAGTCTGCTGGCTTTGAATGGCGAGCATTCATTCACGCCAGGCCTGTGACTGGCATGCACTAATCTAGCTTTTTGCACTTTTTTTTTAAGGAAAAAGGTGTGGAAACATGAGCGGTGCCCCGATCTGAGATGGTGTGGACAGAAAAAGCCAGAGCAGAATGCCGGGATAGAGACTGCACTGCATCCACACCCACTTGTAAACACTTTGGTTTTGCTCAGAGCTGGATCCGAGTCTCATCCGAAACCTCGATACGTCGCCGACATTCTCGGGACGTCAGCACGAAACCGCACGACAGCACTGCGCACGACTGTACGTGTGCTCTCTCAACGGTGATTTCTGTCCGTGTGCTGCTGCTTGCCGTTCACAAATTCAGACAGTCTGCACCGGCCTGTAATCACTGTGTCATGTTGCTTTTAGCTCGGCCTATAAATACACAGGCGAGGAATCTGTCCCACTCGTTAGGACTCCAGGCTGGGGGATGATGCTGAGGCACAGATTAAAGGAGAAGAGGAGACAGAGATGGAGGAGAAGATGAAGGGAATCCAAGACTAAAAGTAAGAGGAGTTAGGTCCACTCAACTTCACCTGTTGCCCTTCAGAGCCTGTTCAAAAAGCACAAGAAAAGTCCTCAAAATGCCTCCTGCCCAGTGCTGTGGCTTTGCATCTCTGCAGCTGGGAAAAGATGGGAGTTGTTTTGTGGGAAGTATGACCAGCACGGGCCCAGTTACTGCTGCTGCCACAACCCCTTTATTTAGATCAACCCACTGGGATTCTTTACTCTTAAAAATAGACGGGTAGCGACGTGAACACCACACTCTGCTTTTAACACAGGGCATATGTGTCATATGCAACTGAGGAAGATTAAACTAACATAAACTTTAGATGTGGCAGAATCTGTTAATGTTTTATATTTGAAGGTTTTTTTTCTTCTTTGCATCATACATTTGACTGTTATTCATTAGCATGTTTAATGGAACACAATATATATTTTCTGAATCAAGGACAACTAATGGACTAATTTACTATCATTGCAGCATTGATTTCAGCACTGGATTCCTTTGTTCATCTAGACTCAAAGAAAAAGGTATAAAATTCACCCTAACCAGTGAGAATAAAGAGAAGTCGCTGCTGACGTCTCTGAATGTTTCGCGTGTTTACCACTTGCCAAAGCGCACTGAGCTGCAGCGGAGCTCGGCCTTGAAGACGGAGCCTCTCTTTAATTTAGCCGTGCGGGCTAGGCTACACTACCTAGTGGTCAGCGGTTCGCTGCAGCCCTTCAGAAACACCTCATTAAAACCCAGCGGCTGATTACAGACGGGACGACACCGAGATACGTGCTGGGGCCGAAACGTACGACGAACCCGTTACGAGACACGGGTGAAGGGGGGCGAGGGGTGGTCGGGGTCATCTCCTGAGTCCAGGGTGGACGTTCAAAGGACACCCGCCCTCGAAAGGTTTCAGACGGTGACGGGCAAAGACAGTTACAGGGGATTAAGAAAAGTAAACAAAGCGGCTGACACAGACCGTCTGTGATGTTAACTGATAATCCCCGAAAACTGTGATCCAAATATTCCAAGTCTTTCATCTGTTCTCTTGCTGCATCCTGAGATCCTGAGATTGGATTCAATTGTGTGCTCCCTTTCATGGACTGACATAAACAGACGCGCTGCTTTATTTTTCCTCTCAGATTGTGAAACAGCAGCCATTCGCACCCACAGATTATATAAATCTGTTGACATCATAATTTACAGCAAGCTTTAATGGCCTGCAATCAGTCTGAACAGCACGCACGCTTTGAGTCACTGGCAGAGGGATACTCATTTTCACAGCAGCCACTCTCTCCCTCTCTCTCTCTGTCTGTCTGCCGCTTTCACCATCACAGATAAAACATGCATAAACAAGAACACGTGCAAATGAGTGGGCACATGGATGGGTGGAGGAAGATACAGGAGAGCTCAGAGAGAGACTGTGGTTTAGAAATCCTGTGGTTGAGTATGTAATGGAACTGCATGTAGTGATTAGAGACACAAACGTTCCAGCTGGCAATACCACACGGCCAACACACACAGTGGCATAGCTTAGTGTGTGTGTGTGTGTGTGTGTGTGTGTGTGTGTGTGTGTGTGTGTGTGTGTGTGCGCGCGTGTGTGTCATACACGTTCACTACAGTGCACACGACAACACAGAGGTCGCATCTGTTCGCCCTGAGTCTGCTGTCCAGGAAAGAATTTTGCTCTTTTTCTTTTTTGCAGTCTCGCAGGGGAGGAAAGAAAAAGAATACAGTTGTCTGAGAGAGGAGATACATTGCAGAGTGATGTAGGGGGAGAAAGTGGCAACTGAACAGTTGGGGAAAAATGGAGAGAAGGAAGGAGGGGATACAGAGGCAGGGGGAACGGTAGGAGAGAGTGCGGCCACTGAGAATTTGTGGTGAAGAATCAGACGGGCTTTCGTCGGAGCGATGGATGGATTAACAGGACGGGCAGGTCCAACTGGCATGGCCTGGGCCCGGTCCCGAGCCAGACTGGTGCAACAGGAAGGTGCTGGTGGGCCAAGGGGTGGGAAAGCTGTTCTGGGCCAGGCCACACAACCAGGATCTGGGCCAGTGAACTGGGCCAGACAAGTGATTGCTTTTCAAGGGGCGTAGCAACAGTGTGTTTAGGAATCCAGCCCGAAACTCTGGAGTTCCTCATTCAACCTTGAGCTGGGTTTATCTGAGGTCCCCGCATGACCTCTGACCTTTTGTTACAGTCTGAGGAGATACTGGGGCGCTGAGCTGGGTTGCATTCCTGAAACTGGTGTGTTGCAGAGAAACTGAAGTGAAAGGTCTAAATTTGAGTGCAGCACTCTCGCTTTCACACACACACACACACAGATATACACACACACATAAAGCTAAATGCAAGCATCTCCCCACAGCCATGTAATTAACACCACTAACCACGCCCGCTGACTCCTCTGCTGAACCAATCCCCCGCCAAGAATAAGGACTCAACCTCAGTCTTGACCAGGGACAGGAAAAAGAACAAGCTCTTGGAAGCTGGGCGTTTATTTGTGTGTCTTTGGATAAAGTCTTTGTTAACTTTGGACCGTGGTGCTCTCACTCAAGATGTCTCTACAACACATCTGGAAAATGTGGTTTCAGCGATAGACCAGAACATTTGTACTGGGTTATGGCTGCTGCAGCAGCACTGCAGCGCGTCTCCGCTGCGGCTGAAACGAGTCGGAGGATCTGGGGGTTAACAAGATGGGGGATAAGAAAAAAAAGATCTGGATGTTGAAGAGGTCCTAAGTGTGAGGGGTGATGGATTGGCAGGATGTGGATTTTACTTTCTTTTGGTGGAGAAGGTGTTCCATCAGTCACAGCGCACGCTCCTAGTCTTCATATGAGAGTGTCGAGGGTTAAGTGGGACAAGAGACACCAGGAAAGACAGAGCGAGGCGGTGGGGGACAATGGTGGGTTTCAGAGAGAAAGAGCACATTCTGAGACGGGGGTGTGAGATCTGGCCGAGCTGAGGTTTGCTTTCCACGGAGGACGACCACATTCCATCAGACCGCTCAAAAATGCTTTTCAGGGCGTCCTCAGAGCGTCCGCCCCCTCTTTCTGCCATCAGTCTGTAAATCTATCTCGGCACAAAAACTGAGACAAAATATCTATAATCTCAGAGGATAGTTTGCAGACCGCTCCACCTGCCCAAAGCAGGAACAAGAGGAGACACGGCTGATATTCACATTAAGATGTTATGTCTTCGGCGGAGGAGGAGATCATAAGAAAGTGAAAAAGTACACAATAATAACTAGAGGCTATGTGAATCTGCTTGGAAACAATGCAGAAACTGAAGGACACAGGTACTACCTCAGGCGGTTGCCTGTTATGAGTGTGAGAGTGACAGACAGGAATAAAGACGCGTTGCATAAGGCTTTGTTTGGACGGGGGGTTGGGAAGGGTTAGATGACATATTTCTAGCTTTGCTCTTTATTTCGCTTGGCCATCGGATATGTGGAGAGGCTCTGTAAAAACTGTCTTTCTCCAAACAAAAATAAATGCATTCTTTCTAACTCGTGTGAAGAGCGTGTTTCTTGTAAAGTACCTCAGGTTTGGGTATAAAGCAAAGCGCAGCTCTTAGACTAAACTAAGGGAAATGCTGCAGAGAGAAAAAATTCATTTGAAGTTGTTTCTTGTAGCGGTTGCTTATTATCAATTAAACAACGCAACCTTTTATCTGAGTCGAGCTGCAGCTGAAAGAGCATGGCTGTGTGTGTGTGTGTTTTCCTAGTCTTCCAGTATTCCCTGACTTCATGGAAACATTGTTTTATCACTATGTAATGGTCTTTTCTTAATCTGAGTCCAGTTTCATTTCAACAAGGGAGTTTTCGACTGTTCGCTGACACGTACACACAAACTTGTGAGAGGAATCCACACAACTTAGCGCGCTCTTTTCACTTTTTATATGCGGGGCTTTTGAGGGAAACAGGCCTGTGCAGAGCTGATGAAAGACCCCCATAATCATGGCGGCTGAAGGCTATAGAAAATGATAATCTGTGTTTTGGTTTCGTATTACAGAGAGTAACTTCTGATGCCTTTGAACAACCCACACCTGACATTGCCCCTGGGCCCCGAGTCGGAGCGTCTGCCTAAATAACACTTTGGCAACAGTTGGGATTATCTGTGCAACCTGCTGACTTCCAGAGTGATAAACGAGAGCCAGCGCTTAATGAACAGAGACAGCGGGATAATGGAAAGGTTAGGGTGGTTAGATGGAGAACGTAGCCGTGCTGCAACGCTGTGTGCTACAGTGACAGCAGCAGCAGTATGAAAGTGGGATCCTTGAACTCTGAAAGCCGCAATACAATGTTGATGAACTATTTCAAGGCACAGAGTAACACAAGCATTCATTTAAGAGTCATGCTTGTGGTGAATATATGTCCAGAATTCACTCTTTTCTTTCTGCTTTTTTTTGTCTCCAGCAGCTTCACTGGCTGCTAGGCACTCAGCTAAGTTCATCGGCACAGTTTTTGGTGCTAGACAGGAAATGTAAAGCAGGTTTACACAAACTCTGTGCTGAAAACCACAGCATCTGGACACAGCACTGATGAGAGTGGTGTGTGTGCCAAAAAAGTGAAAGTGCAGATATTACGGTCGAGGATAGATGGTTTGCACAGTCCCATCATGATGTAATTCTCTGTGGGCTCAGTTCTAACTTGTCATTCACTGTTACTAGTAAAAATATTAATTACAGTCAGTTTAACAAGTGACTGATAAACTGTGATGCACAGTTTGAAATGGCTTTCGCAAATGGCCACTGTTTCAAGAAAACAGCAGAAAAACTGGTTTTCTCATTCCTCTCAGCTGAACCTCGACTATATAAAACTTTTAAGTGCAAGGCAATACATTTCCTCAAACCAGCGCATGGTGGTTTTAACAACATGGGCTGGGCATCGCCACTCTATCTACCATGCCGTATATTTAAAACTGCTATTTTAAGCATCTATATATTTTTTCATTGCCGTGAAACGAGGCTAACAGACAGGGCTGTGGTAAACTCGCTCAGAATAAAGATAGGAGAGCCGCTTGAACAAGGTATGCCACTGACCACTGGGTAACATGTTTCCTCTTAACAAGTCCCATAACAACCAATTACTTGGCTTTGGGCTATGCGTTTGCTACCCTGCGCCCCTGAGGAGAAAGTCAGGGTCCAGAGTTGAATCAAATTGGAAAATAATGGCTTGTCTTTGCTTTGAGACGTAGACCTGCCGTTTGATGTACATGTGGCCAACGCAACGGAAACAAGTGCTGAACGTGTTGGGTGTTCCTGGGGCAATAAATAGAGGAATGCGGAGGGCTTTAACGCTTGCCAAAGTAAGCAAAGAGACTTGCCAAATAGGCGAACAACGCCAGGGCATAGAGATACAAAGGAGGGCAAAGCTGATCCACAAATCAACATTGCTCACGCAACAGACTACAATTATTTTGTTTCTAATTCTGTCATAAAAAGCCCCCGGATTAAGATTAGAGGTCACGTACGGCTGGTACAGGGCACTCGGTTTTTATGTTGTGAATAAGACACCTAATTTTCTCATAAAACCTCTATTTATCTTGGCACCAATCTTTTAAATTATGGGATATATGAAGCCGTCTACTCACAAGCACCAGCCAGGGTACCACCCAGTGGCTATGGGCCCTGTGCCACCCACCCATTCACGCACCACCACAGGGGCCGACATAAAAGTCACCACAACCAGTCATCATCAGTGTCTTGGCAACCCCTTAAAAACAGCACAAAGTTCCTAAAAGCAACCCCCTCCTGAGCTGATGTTTTATGTTTTCTCGACTATATGACTGAAATAAATACCCCCAAACCTGCTGTGTGGAACTTCACTAACGGGTACATCATAAACTTCAACTATAAAGATTTTAAAGGAATAGTTTGCCAGTTTGGGAAATGCATGAAGGCCTGCTTGCTTTCGATTCATTTCATTTTATTTATTTTTTATTACCAGAAGTTGGGTCATGGTTAAGATGTGTAGCATGTATTATATGTAGTATGTAGTATGTAGTATATGAGTATCATAAGAGTTGTATTCCTCTATCAGTGCTCTAAATGTCAGGCTAAAGCCACAAGATGGTTATCTTAGCTTATCATCTTAACTTGAAACTGAGTCAAACAAGTACTATAGAGAAATATTTTAAAAAATCAACCCACCTACAAGCTCAAATAGAGCTCACTATTAAGCTGGACTACTTTTCTGTCCCAGCAAACACTGTAAAAAAGACATAAGGCTTTACGGAGTAAGGGTTAGCCTAGCTAACAAGCTATGTTGAAGAAAACAACTTGAAGTCACGTTCAAATATCAATGCAATGTAACTTCCACCTATTGATAACCTTTTGTTACTAAGATGCGAGGCACTTTTTTGTATCAAAATGCTATACGCTACAGTGCATTAGTGGGTATTTCAAAGACCACATCTTGGTTTGGGAGAACAAGTACATCTATCGTCCACTATTTACATTTCTTAATTTGACCGGTCTCAGCTCACATACAGTGACAGACCACATAGTCAGAAACAATTGCCCGCAAATTTATCTGGGATTTCTCCAGGGTTACAACCGCCATTACTCAGCACGCCTTGAGCAGCAGTTGCAGTTTAACAGTTTTGGCACACTGGTCATTTTTTTTTTCCATCTCGTCTCTTTTTAGTGTGGTGAAAAACAAATGCACTAATGGAGGATAATTAGCCTGTGTTGTTTTAGTATTTGCCACGTCTCTCTGGAGAGGGCACCAGCAGCCTCTTGGGCATGGAGATGCTAATTGGCAGTGCTAATTGCTTCTATTATGTAATCACAGGGTCAAGATGATGCTATTTTTCGTTTGAATGATTTTCTATCATGAATACACAGAAAATTCACTGTTTAACACATCGGACAAAAAAATATGCCTATTTGTTCAGCGAATGCAGGAGTAAGTGCTACTACTGATTTCATTAGTTTTGTTTCGTATCATCGACTTAAAACCAGAGCACCGTGATTCCCTCTTGCTTTGATTTCCACTTAAGAAAAACCCATTATCCCTTTATTGACCCCTAAACCCAATTAACAAGCTGGCACACTCGTTAGACGCAGGTAAATAAACAGAGAACGGCTCGACTCTGCTCGGCTTGTTTTACCGACCCGAGGGGAATCACAAGCCGCTTGATTGTTCTGGCATTTAGGCTGGACGTGACGGCAGCTGGGAGTCGTTTTGGGGGCCTGTCAGTGGCAGTGCCTGCTTTCCTTTACACTTCGATGAGAGCTAACACACTCTAGGAGGAGGGAATATATACGGGAAGTAGGTCAACTTGTTCAGCCTTCACCTCCTTGTAGTTTCATCTTTTGGGGTTGTTGGGCGGATGCAAAAATAAAGACTTTATCGTCAACCCCTAAACACGAGATTATCTTCCAGCTGCAGCTTTTAACGCTGAATAGACGCGTGTGTTTGTGCTTTGGTTCGCCACCTCTGCTCGAGCGCTGTGCCAAAATGAAAAGGAGTAAAGGAATAAGCAGGTGGTTTAAGTATTTTTCCACACGACCGACTCTACCCCTGAGTCACACTGGCACACACCTGGCAGCCCCGTTAGTCATCCTCTGAGTGACAGCTCGACTGGCACCAAACTGATTTCCATTTAATCTGACACTTTGGTAAATTGCCTCAACTTTGGTCCAATTAAGAGTCAGCGCGCTAATATTGTCAGTTTCGTGGACAAACCATGACGAGATGAAATAAAGACCTTGTTTTTAATATCCGTTCGCAGGAAGTGGGCGTGCTGGTGTGAATGGAGCGGCAAGTTCGTTCCAAAAATCACACTTGGATGTCTGGCAAACCCAACAAAGCTCTTTTGCATATGTGCTGTTTGTGTGTCAGTTTCCTCACATGTACCAGAGTATGTGCGTCTGTGTGCACAAACACTAAATACGTATCTGGCTAAACATACTTTTGATTTAAGAGCAACATGGGCAACATTGTGTATTCTGACGTACGGCAAAGACACAGCTCAAGGTACTGCAATATTAAACACTCTGGCTCGATAGTGATGCACTGCTTAGTTTTGAAATGAGCATTTCGATCAGCACGACGAGCTCACAAACTCTGATCTGAGGAGAGGAATATGCAACATAGTAACAGAAACATCCATATTTAAGCAGCACTGTCTAGTTTGATCTGGCTTTTGTTATTCTGATGCATCGTGGTGGATTGGACTTAATTGCATAGAGTTAAGGACAAATTGCACTTGTGTGTGGTCCAAAGCTTCACAGGGTTGTGCTAATGGAAGTTAAGTGAGTAAGAAGCAATCCACCTAGACAATCTCTGTTGTATTCTTGCCCCTAAACAAGACATTTTACACTAGTGCATTTTGACTGTACTAAGGAGACTTAAACATATATGATGTGGCTTTGGCTCAGAGGTCAGTACTATTCTCCTATCCTATCTTATCCTATCCCATCCTAGTTGGACACATCTGTCTGAGGTATGCACCTTTTCCCTGCGTCTGTGTCCCTAGGTGAGATTATGAGAGTGCATGGTGTGTGCGCCCTGCAGGTGTATTCCCTGTCATCGACCTATGTGATCTGGAAATCACATTAGCAGATGCCCGCGACACCGCCAGATACAATAAAACTGGGCAAGATGATGGATGGGTACACTGCAGTCCTGTGACACCTCGTTGAGGCAAAGTCTTCAGTTAAGTTTGCTTCATGTCTGTGTGTCTGGCCTAATCTGAAATATATGGGAAGAAACACAGCAGCACTGTGTTTTTTCTTCCTTTTTTTGCTTAAAAAATGATTCCACTCGAGTTGCAAGTTGCAAATCACGCGTCTAACGCGGCTTGACTTGTCAGTGTACTCTGTCAATAAAACGGTGTGCTCTGTGCTGAAATATTGATTTTTCTTTGGTTTACTGTGGTTTACTTTCCAGCACCTGCCACGCAGGAGAGAAGCACCGTTGTATCTCGACTTCTTTTGGCATAGTATGACGTGGAAAAAAACACTCTCCATCTTCCATGCTCCGTATCGCTCACATTTTTTCCGGGACACGCTGCAAAAGTTTGGGATTTTGACGAGAATATAAAAATGAAAACGGCGCGTATCAATGCTTCCACCAGCTGTGTCTGTCAGAGCGGAGGAGGCCAAGGTCAGAGCTGTTGTTCTCCACACGCTCAATGCGTATAATCAGGGATGAGCAACCCTCGCTGTATGTTTAAGTCTGTCTGTCAGAGGTGAAGGGCAGCGCAAGCGAGGTGCGCTTTGTTATTACCCGCCACATCAAACTGGAGGTTTGCCCTTCCCTTTCTGGCCTCCGGAAGCAGGACACCATTCACTTTCCCTCCCCGCAGCACTTCTGTTTTTCTAAGCTTTACCTGTGCCGCTACTTCTACCAAGCGCTTGCCAGCCAAACCAAACTTTCTCGAATTTGCTGGACAGTACGCTTTCACCCACTTACAGTCAAAAAACTTGAGCGCAGAGAGAGAGAGAGTGTCCTGAGGCTTCTTCTGTGTCCACGCATACCTGTCTAATGCCTAAGACCGCCCTGCAGTCTACACAACCCCGACACATCACCGGCCAGTTTTTGGCAAGTCGGGTTTATGAGTGCGAGTGTTTTAAGGTTACAGAGTTCTTTTGAGAAGCGGAGTGATTTTTAGTGAGGGGCTGACATTTGCGCCGAGCTCAGGCAGCGCTTATGATTTATGGTGCAGGGACAGGGAACAGTGACAACACACTAACACAGTGGAAGACCTGTGTACTTAACAGTCCTTGAAAGCACATTAAAGTTCCTCAGTGTCCTCTGAGCTTTGAGAGTGCCATGTGCAGTAAGCCGTCTAACGCCAAAGGAGCCCTCTCAATAACCGAGAGAGATTTGACAGGAAAAGAGAAAACCTTCTGAATCCCTGTGCGTGTTTTGATTTCTCCCGCTCCAAGGAGTGGGAGAAATCAAAGAAATGCTGCTTTTGAAGCCGTCAGTCATTTTCTAAATTGTTCGATTGGTGGGCCTGATCTATGAAATGTCAGACGGCTGGTAATGAAAATGCTGTCTCATGTTTCAGAAAGGTCAAGTTTAAGTCCTAAAATACCTCCACATCTCTTAAATATTCAATTCGCCGTTATGGAGAAGCACACCAGGATGGCAGTTTGGTCCGAAAACATGCATGTTTAGGATGAGTAGAGATTTTAAACTAGTCCAAGGTGTGAGTGTCAGAGTGACTGTAGCATGTGTGCTCCAGTCACATCCCTGCCTTGTCCCTCTGTGTGCTGAGACCTGCAGACCCCTACAACACTGTTGGGTGCAAAGCTGGTAAAATGACCTACGGATGGATGTGATAAAGGACTTACGAACCTGCAACTCATTAAAATATACAGAGTAGACTGGGATACTCTAACACACACAAGTTCCATAGCTTAAACCGTGTTTACCAAAACCTCACATATTTATTTACTTGTTTAACATATTTTTGCATTTTAAGCAGACAGCCGCTGCCACAGGATCATCCCAAAAAGCTGGTCGCAATTAATTCAGTTATTCAGCGATGGTTTAAACTCTGCACTGGTGTTTCTTCCGACCTGAGAGCAGACAGGGTGGCCTCCGGCAGTGAAATGAGCTGTCCGCAAGGAAAAAAAAAAAGAGAAGAATTTAATCACGCTGCAGTCAGAGACCTTCCAACTCAGCTCAGTCAAACGCTTTTTTTTTTCATTTTCATGGGGGAAATCAGTGCCACACACTCAGGTGTGATAGTGGATTCTCACATACACACACCTCTACAAGACGGGCCCATCACTCAAAGACGCAGGCTTTCTGACACCGTAGCTGGATTGCTTCGGGTGTCATCATTGCGTGTGTGTGTGTGCATGTGTGTGCGCGTGCACGAGGGAGAGAAAGAAAGAGACAGAGTCGATTATGGAGAACACCTACAGTGGCGAGTGGGGCCGTCGCTCCGGGTCTAAAGGTCTGCACGTTTCACTTACTGCAGCCGTGTGCTGAGTGACACCCTCAAACGCCAACCTCCCCGCCGGCCCAAACAACACGCCGTCTGTTCCCCCCTCCACAGCACGCCTGACTGAGACACACACACGCACACACACAACTAGTGCACACTCGCACAAAATCAACTTACTTATTCTCTTTCCCATACACACCCACATTCTCTGACCCCACCAGGAATCCTCACCTTCATCTCGGTACAGTGCAGCCAAAAGTAACACAAGTCGGCCTCAGGTAAATAAATCAGCTAATCACTGGATGCTTATAAGAGGCTGCTGGGCTGCCTGTCACACACACACACACACTCACATGCACACAGTATCGGAGGGTTATTAATGCTGAATATCCCTCTTTATTTGCCTCATTAATTCCAGGTGGTGGGGTAAGGAGTTTCCTCCATAAAGTTTGTCGGTGTTCCTGACTCTCACCCCGGCAAGCCCGTTCCACTCATCGATCTCTGACAGCCAGACAGAAACAGCCGCGTGACGAGCTGGAGAGACAGAGACGGGGTGTCTGCCAGCGACAGGAGGTGAGGGTGACCGAGAGAGACAAGGTATGAAACGTCAGCTTCTCTCGGCAGAAATAAGTCTTGCAGAATATTCTGCACAGGCAGATCTCCACAAGAGGTTTCCTCCACAGTGAAGAGCCACCACACCTGAGGCCCCCTTTACCATCTTATCCTCCTTTTACCTTAACATAAACCCAAATGCAAAAAGTGAAACTTCTCTGTGCTCAAACTTTGACCTCAAAGGTGTTGCTCGAAAGTCTTTCAAGTCCTACCCGTCGGAGTCAGGTGAACAAAACTCTTCCTCCGAGTAGCGTAATGAGCGCGGGCGATTACTCATGCAGGTCCCAGCGGAGGTGCCCCTGTGTGTTTGTGTCACTGTTACATAAGGAACCCCCCCCCCACACACACACACACACACACTCAAAGGGGTGTGGAGGAGTGAGGGTTTGACAGGCCCTCAGGGTCTCTGTGCAGAGCTGCAGGGAAGATCGTGTCATGCAGGTGGACTGTTCTCATTCATCTTCCTATAGTGGGATTCCTTGCCCTCGTGGCACATGTGTTTCAGTGCCTGCTGGATAACGCCTGTGCAAATAACATTTTTGTCTCTGTGCGCCGGGAATATGAAACGTCAGTCCGTTTACTGACGTGTTCGTGTGCTTACCTGAGCTAATAGGATACTCACTGTGTCGACTGATAACTTTTCTGTGTGTGTGTGTGTGTAAGTGTGTCTTGCAGAGGCAAAGTGGTTCTTACTGAGGAAGTGGGTGTGAGACACATTAAAGCTGACTGTGGTGCATTAGCTTTGTGCAATCACTATAAAATAAAATGAGCTTCTATCGACTGAAGCAATGTCCAAATCAAATTTGGCCGCAAAGTTTCATCACAGTGAATGTTTCTTATCTGAGTGTCGAGTCTATAACTTCTGCGCAGGCAATAAAGCCTGGCTTTATTTACGCTCTCTCCACGATACACAAATGAAGCTATAAATCTGGCTACTCATCCGGGCCGCGCAACACTTTTGTTAGCTTTTCTTGCTGCAAAATGAGCGAAATGTCTGTGTTTTGATTTTTTTTTTTATGTGGCTGGACTGGAATCAAATCGAAATGATTCTTAGACACTGTTGTGCAGCTGCGGGTCAGGGGAGGGAGTGTGTGTGTGTGTGTGTGTGTGTGTGTGTGTGTGTGTGTGTGTGTGTGTGCACCCCTGCGAGAGCGAGTCTGTGTATCTACAGGAAACCAATCTGGCCCACGGGATTAGTGGCTGACTTGGTGAGTGACTCTCATTCTGTTCCAGATGTTTATCACGTCATAAAGGCTTCGAACCCTCTGTGAGGAATAGGTAGGAACACCACCTCCTTTCAACACACACACACACACACACACATTCACACAGACACACACACTCACACACACTGACAGCAGCTGCAGCTCAAGCTGCAGTGCAGTGACTGACATGCTGATAGAGGATCACCACCACTACAAACCTCCTTTCTTGACGGATGCGTCTAATCCTAAATGCCAGCAGTCAGCACGGACACCAGATCAGACACATGGGGTCCACTTTCTTCTCGTTGCTACTTATCATAGACAGAGATTTCTCACACTCCCTCCTTTGAGAGGGAGAAAACCCACGCAGGCACAGGGAGAACAAGAGACATCTGAACAGGGGTGAGACCTTCTTGTTGAACCACTGTGTGGTGCATAAATGTGTTTTAAAGAAATAAGGAAAAATTCTCCAATATCAGCTTCTTAAATTGGAATGTTTTCTTTTCTTTTACTCTGACAGACATCTGAGGGTATTTGAGGACCTAGCATTGGCCTGACATTTAAAAAAAGTAATTGACTTGTTGACAACACTTGCTCACTTCTTTATTGCCGTTTTGCTCCCTCCAGAACCCATTCTAAACTCAGTTTTTGATGTGCAAACAGCTGGCCACTTAATTCTCAGACGTGACAAGCAACATCTCCTCATGATCGTCACTGCGTGCATGATAGAAACACCTCAGGAGTCCCCCCCCCCCAGCACCACTCCAGCCAGATGAGGAGCACTGCGCACAAACCCCTGCGCCCTGGTCCAGCGGTGCCATCCGTGCGTAATGAGCGCAGTCCTATCTGCGCAGCACAGGAGGCGTCAGGCACCATCCAACCCCAGCGACCTCATCAACCAAATGCTGTGGTCATAATCCATCTCCATCAAGCTCAGACAAGTCACATCTGATAGAGGGACGGAGGAGAGGGCAGAGCATTCCACTTATTTAGATCTGGATTGCTCTCTTTTTCTTTTTCTTCGGGTTGAGGGTGTATAGGGGAGAAGATGGGGCAGATTAGATGGTTCTGCTTCCTGACGTGTGCGTCAGCGTCTTGAAGCCACCTCTGCGGTTTTAAAATGAACAGAGGAGCGAACTCTCTGTGGGCTGAGGGAGGGAAGCAGTGGCGTCCATACTTACACCCCAGAGGAAGAGACATAAAAGGTACTTTTTAGAGTTTATCTGTCCCACACGCGCGCGCGCACACACGCGCACACGTCCTCTTAAAGACCAGGGCGTCTGGAACCGCAACGCAAACTTGGATCCAGAGGAATCTCTCTCTCGCTCTCTCTGGAAAACGTGGTCTAGGAAACAAAAAAAAGTTCTTACCGAGATACTGTCGGATGTCCAGCAGGATTTTAGGGGGTCCTCCGTTCAGCTGGTAAAAGAGGGAGCCGAGGCAGAAGAAGAGGAGCGCAGCCATGCAGAAACCATAACCACGTAGGGAAAGTCGCCAGGGCAGCGCAGAGATTCCGCCGTGCTTTCTGTTGTTCCTCTCTCTGATGTGGTGGTTGGGAGTCTGGCTGTTGCTGTTGCCGCTGAAATTCTTCATCATCTACTCCTCACAAAGCGCCGTGGAAAGTCACCCATCCGCCTGTGGGAAGTGAAACTTGGAGGGCATTTGAAGGCGCTCCTCTGCTGCTCCTCCACAGCCGCGGTTTTCGGATTGTGCGTGTGTGCGCACACCAAGGCAGGTTTTTGCGTGTGTGTGTGTGTGCGCGCGCGTCTCGCTCCTTCTCCCACTTAAAGCCCCGTCTGCGCTCGTAGGACGACTGCGCCTTCCTTCCGTCCTTCCAGCCGAGTTAAGGGTCCATCCTTCTCGCTTTTTGAGTGTCAGATTACCCAACGTGGAAAGGAGAAGGAGGATAGAAAAAAATGGGGGAAAAAAACAAAAAACTTCCACCTCATACGCGGATTCTGTCCGGAGCTCAGCGCGTAAAACAGCGCCACACAGTGGTCAGACACTAGCGACAGATTCAACTCTCAAGGTATTTGTTACTTGTCGGGTCAAAATGCACAGGGCACTGGCAGATATGACAAATATACAAACGTTAAAATCTAAAAAGATGCATAGAAAAATAAACATGTTAGTTTTGACATTTTATATAACTATCAATGATAATCTATAAACATGATTCAAAATTAAGATCTATATGCATCACATACATCTTGTTCAAGATCACAATTCCAGTTTTTATTATTATTATTTGTTACATTAACACTGGCACTGAGATGTAATTGGACCTAACTATAAAAGGACAGTACAGATAAATGTGCGTTAAAAATGGGTGTTGCATCCAATATTGCCACATCCCTCTTGGTGTCACGATAGACATGAACTCGACTTGTTGGGGGGTGGAGACTTTTAATTGCCCAAAGGTCTAAGAGGGTGAACTGTGTGTGTATAATGGACTCTGTGTCCTCCCTGTCCTTACCTTGTGTGAGCTGGAGATAGGCAGCAGACACGGTTGGTACTAAATGGTTAAGATGACAGATGGATGAGAGCTCGGCTCCTTTCGAGCAGATTAATGATTTGGAGACTGATCACAAGGTAATAAGACGCCTACAGACCAAAGAATCATCCTTAATAGAAACATCACAGTCGCTGATTTCCACCCTTTGTGGTAGCTGGCCATAAAATGGAATGATCTGTGTTATCACCGCTTTGAGGTACGAGTTGGAGCAGTTCACCTCCTCTCTGCGTGTGCTTTAAACTTTCTCCTCCCCCCAGGCCGGCTGTTAGGACCACAGCCGCATATATCTTTCCACAGCGGGGTCAGAACCCACCATTAGTCCTCACCTGTTCTCGAGAGGCGACAAGCAGTCATTCACAACAGGAACCGCTCGGCTGCACTTTCACCAGTGACAGCTACCGTCAGCGGGGGAGCAACAACAGCTGTGGAAAACAATTTGACGGGGAAGGGGTCATAAAGAGGAGCACTGTTATTCTGCCGAGCAGAGCCCCACTGGTTTGGCTCTTTCATAGGTAAATGGACTGTAAATAGTCCTGTATGCTGCAAGCCCGGGCAGAGGATGTGTGAATGATAGGTTTATAAACCCAGCCGGGCGAATCGCACAGTGCAGGGGTTTCTTCTTCTTATTACTATTATTATTATTATTAGTATTACTGATATTATGGATGTCTGTGAGGTCACGGCTGTAAACCGAGATGTGTTCAATCAGAATTTCCAAACACGGGGTAAAACTTGAATAATTTCCTGTGCCATTACACTTCTCTTAGGAATGAGGAGGAAAACCCTAGAGGAACAGTTGGGACAACCAGGACAATGCTGAGTAATGAGCCCAGATGTGTCATAACGGTTTCAACAGTTAAATCAGTGCCTTAGGGCGTGCCATGTCTACAATGATACTTAGTGGCTTTCCAGGAAGTGAAAGTTCCCCTGCTTTTTGTTCAGTATCACACAGATTGTCTGCTGAGAATCTCATTCGTTCAGGTAATCGATATTCAAGGAGTTGCAGAGTCGTGGCAGCTGGAGTTATTGCAGATTCTTGAAATCCTCTCACCTTTCACCCAAGAGGCTTCTTGGATATGAAATGAATCAAGTCCAGTTGCCTTGACTCCTCTACAACTCCCTGGACCAAACCGATTCTGTGAACTGGGGTTTTTTGAGGATTTGTGTAGACTGGCAAAGTGATATTAAAGTAAACAATAGTTGGAAAATAGACAGAGGAACACTGACTTTTTTTGTAAGGTTACTGCAAAGACCCTTTGTGTCTGCATTAAAGGGCCACTCAAGACTGAGAGGCCCCTTAAATCACTTAAATAGGAATCATTAGGATTTAATGCAGGACACACACACACAAAGACTGAGAGCATATGGCTTTCAACATTAAAGTAAACTTCGGGAGTCCAAGTTTGCACACTTGACAGATTTTCAGAACTACCCAATGACTTCCACGCAGCGAGCCAGGAGAATTTCTCCACAGGGAGCGCTAAAAGTATTGCACTGCTTCCAGCACATTGATGAGAACGTGCTTTGTGTCTGATTGTTCAATTAAGTACGCTGTGATCTTTGAAGCAATGAGGAAGTCGAAACTTAAAGGTCTTTACTGTGAAGTGCTGCGATCCTCTGGCGAGGATCCGAGGGACCAGATCGGTTACAGTCGCGCATAAACACCGCAGAGTGGTGCGGTCGAGAATAATGGGAGGAAGCCAGAGACTGAGAGGCTTCATTTGCAAAAAAGGCCTCATCTTTTCCTCCTGGGATGTTTTAAACTGAATGAACAATTGTATCTGTGGAGGACAGAGTCATGAACTGAAAGCAAATTCCCATTACAGCTGAGCGAAGGGAAAACTTTGTACAGTGGCTTCCTTTCTTTTATAAAGAAAGTAGCAAACAAGGGCAAACTGAAGCGGCTGTTGCTCTGATTATTCCATGTTTTCACCCCGATGAAATCCAACCCTTTCTGCAGTTTTTTGGGGGTTTCGGTACCTTTCTGGGGCTTCTTGAGGTGAACAAGACTGGAAAAAAGGTCTGCGTGGTTTGCAGCTGCACTGCAACAAGAGCCAGACAGACAGTCCAAGTCTCCATCCTGAGCAGATGTGTATAGTTTTATAAATGAGGCATTAAGAGGCAGACACAACAAGACTCTTGTGTTTTTGAACTCCTTGGTTTCCAGTGACCACGTTGTAACATCGTAGCAGGTTGAGGAGCTGCTCCTTTGGTTTACAATAAGTAAATCCCAATAAAACTGCAGAATTATCTTCTAGTTTTACTTTACGTACCAAACGAAGTCTTTTTTTTTCTCAGATCTAAAAATGAAATAAGTTTGGAGAGACTCATTTTAATTAGTTAGAGTTATTAGCCTCTTTCTCATCCACCTGCACTTTTCCAATTTATATTTCAAAATGCCATTAAGAAAGTTATCAGCAGGAGCCCTGGCGCTTAACCATGACGAAAAGCTCTCGTGACCCAGGCCCACGTCTTTCCACGACTCCGAGCATGAGCGTGTGTGTGTGTGTTTGAGAGAGAAAGAGAGAGCAGCGCAACACTGAGAATGGCAAGAAACAGGTTTTTATTATATTTCAGAATGACAAATAGCTATGGACATTACTTTTGCCGTTTCAATACACAAGCAAATCTGTATGGACAATCATTAGGTAGATGAAAACCAAATAAAATAATTTGTACACATATCTTACAATACATACTGTAGATCCTCACTGGCTAAAGCAATATGCATTATGCAGGAAGGTATTGCTATTCATATAGTACAGCTAATTACAGTTGATATGAAAAAAAAAGCAAAAATAAGTTATTTAAATATCAATTACATATACAGAATGTGCAACTTCTGAGAAGCATTTCCTATATGTAATCAAGAATTTTGTTGGGTTTTTTTTTTGGAAAAAGAAAAAGGAAAACTGGAAATGAATAAACTGGAAAGAGGTTAACCCGTGAACGGTTGTTAAAATTGGCATTGGGAACTCAATACTAAAAGAAAATACCAGCATAACCCACTGAAACCCTTTACAATACCTGACAACAAGTGTCCATTGTCTGGACCCGTGAACAAAATGTCACCAATTTTGCCTATAAAACAGCTAGTTTTACCCTCTAAAGTGCATTTACAGTGTCAGTATTTTCATTCTTTACAAAAACACTCCTTTGGGTCGTTTGCTAGTTTGTTCATTTTAATGACCCACGTTCTCACCTTTCTCTGAGCACCACTTTTGATTGAAGAGGAAAAAAAAAAACAGGCATCAAACGTCTATCTATCAAATGCCCACCGCAAAATCATGAAAATAAAACCTTCCAATTTTAGTAATAACACTTGGTCAATTTTTTCTTAAAAAAATGAAATCCATGGAATAAGTCTTCAGTTCAGTTCTGAGCATGTAAGGTTGAACTTTACTGTTAGAAATACACAAACAAGAAATATGTAACGTTTGCATCGTCTCACGCCGAGTCTGCGAATGACAGGAAGCTTCTGGTCATTTTTCTGTTCAGTTTTGTTTTTCTTTTTTTGGCCCAAAGTTTTTGTACCAGGACTAGATCCCCTGATTCCATGGACTACGTTAGTGTCGTAGCATTCCTATTGACTTTGGAAGTCAGATTTTTTTTTCACCTGATGTATTTACCATGTGAATTCTTACGTCATCTCTCCCAAGCAAAAGTCTGATTAAGTATCTCAGCCCAGAGCGGATTATAGCAATAGCATAATGTGTTTTTAAAACGATCCCAAACAGCTTATTACCCAGCTATAAATCAAAAGTCCCAAACACTGTTACCCAAGTGAAGACAGCCCAATAAATTCCAGATATGACGGCCCAGATGTCAGCTGGGTGTTTGGAGCTTTTTCGTTTTTCTTTTTCTTTTCTCCTCCCAGGTCCCTCAGCTCGTACAGTGACTGCGCTGTGCCGTGAGATGCGGAGCGGAGGCCTCTATCCTGCCCGCGCCTTTGAGGATTTACGATCCGGGCTCCAGGCGCAGAAAGCGCAATCGGCAGGAGCGCGTTTTGCGGTCCCGCCTGCGCCCCAGAGCTCGTAAAGTGTTCCTAAAACCTTATTTCTCAGTCACATTCAGAACCAAAACCGGGCCTGCACCTGTGGCGCAGTAGAGCCTCAGCCGCGGCACGGCAAACGCTATACATCCGCTCCAGTCGTTGGTCGTGGTAAGGCAACTCAACATGTGCTTGGACACACGGGGAATGTGTAGTTGCTGCGAAAGCTGATTGTGATAACCGGAGCGCGGCGGGACAGGAGATAAGGTACGGCTACGTGAAATATAAGGGCGCGACGCCAGCTTGGTTCAGCTTAGCAATGACCGAGAGCTGGCCTCGAGATGAGGCTCGCAACATTCAAAAAGGCAAACACAAGATTTCAAACATCTTAAGATTCAGATACGCGTTATGCTATAATACAGGAACACAATACAAAATAAGCCATCTCAAGCCACCAGTTGATCAGAGTTTGTTTGGCGCACGGTGTTTAGTTGATTAAAAGTCCAGATGCGAAGTGGATCCCGCCGTCGTCGTTATTTACCCCTCAGCGGGAATGAAACACTGGATGCACTGAATGAAGTCACTTTGGCCGAGCTCCTTCCTTTATAAAGACCCTCAGAAAACGCTGCCTCGCCACAAAAGATGAAAATGAAGCACTTACAAAACACGCAGGGTGTGAACTGTCTTTTCTGTTTTCTTCTGGTTTTGTTTTGTTTTTGTTTTTTTAAACAAACAAATAATCCATTCTACAAAAGTGTGCAATCTTCCTTCAAGGCAGATCCAAGTCTGTGTTTTAAGACTTTTGGGGGGGGGCGTCTTCAGCATAGAGGCCGTCCCACAGCGTGAGTCTAGAGTCTGTCTGTTCTTTCTTTTTATGTATTTTTTTTAAAGGCAATCGATATCTTGTCTTGGCCCTTCAGAGGAACCTTTCAACGGCGTAAACATTTCAGAAAAGAGAGATAGGAGATCAGAGAGCGTGCTGGCTGCTCAGACAGGAAGTACTGTAGTGCTGCGGTCGCCGGGGGCGACGGTCCGGTCCGGTCCGGTGGCGTCTCCGGTGGTGTCTCCGCGTTAAAATGAGATGGTACTGACCAGTGAGTGAATGATACCTGTGACCGCAGGTTAGGACTGCGTCTCCCGGTGGGCGCTGAGCAGCCGCGCCTCGCTCAGCAGCCGGCGGGCGTGCCGCTCGTCCCGCACGCCCGCCTCCCACGCCCCGCCCTCGCTCAGAGAGGCCACGCGGCCCAGCGAGTCGACCCCGGCCGCCGCCAGGCACGAGCCGTACATGGGCAGGCCGATGGAGGTGAGCCAGTCGGAGACGGTGCTGATGTGGCCCGAGGCCAGGGGCTTCCTGCACATCTCGGTCAGACCTCCAGAGGGGATCTGAGGGAGACATGGGGGGGAGAGGGGAGTTACAGCTGCCCCTACAAACTTAAGAGATAGTAGAGATAGATAGAGATAGATAGATAGATAGATAGATAGATAGATAGATAGATAGATAGATAGATAGATAGATAGATAGATAGATAGATAGATAGATAGATAGATAGATAGATAGATAGATAGATAGATAGATAGATAGATAGATGGTTGAAGCTTTTTCAGAGTAAAATCTTTTTCAAGCACTTTTCGAGGGATCCGAAGCAAACATTTTCAGACACAACAAGCCTGTCATCCAAACTGCTCAATTAAAGATTTAATGAGATTAACGTTAAAGAGATTCTTTACAATCTGTGTTCAGATTAGATTAACTCGGGATTCGATTAGATGAAATCAGATTCAACTTTGTCCAAAGTACTTGAGCAAATGCTGTTTGGTATGGACCCAGGAGAGCAAGAAGCAGAAAGTGCAGACCCCAGAGTCAAATCTGGAGTCTATCACGACATCATGATGGCGATAGAACATAAACAATAGAAGAGAATAATGACCCAAATGATTTTTATGTAGAGAACATGATCAACATAAGGTATTTTTTAAGAGCATTTGAATTCAAGTACGTTGAAAACAATTTTGAAAAAAAAAGGTATTTTCCAAACACTTTAAGACCCAAAGCTTAATAATCTCTTTTCAGCGATGGCGCCGGCCTTGGGGACGGGGAAATTACAGCCACAACTGTCCTATTTTCCGGGCCGCATTGTGACTCTCTAGGAAAACCTCACTGAGCAGTTTTAAGCGCTGTGGCGCCAGAAATAGCCGCGGCATCATCGTGCGAGGGCGAAAACAGCAAGGGTGCCTTACAGCCATGCGGTGCTGCTTGCGGAGCTCCCTGACCCGGAGCTGGTCCATGGTGGAGGCCACGTCCTTGACAGGCTGCTCCATGTCCTCGGAGTAACGCTGCACCAGGGGCTGGGGGATCCCACACCGGCCGTGCTGGAAGTAAAAGGGGGGGGGGTGTTAAATGTAGAACGGTAAGTGTTATACAGTTGAAACCATAAATATGTGTTTTCAAGGAGGAAAACATCACCAGTCCGCCTTGTTTTGACTGCATCTTGTTTAGTGTAACTATTTTTCCCCTTGTGCGAGATTTTATCTTGTTATTGTGCTACTAAAAGTGAAACAGATGAGGACGAGAGGAAAAGATGCAGATGCGGCGACTCCGAAGCAGGGCACAGAAACATGTTGTGCTCTCGTTCTCCTGCCTTTGTGTGGACACCTGGAGGGACGGCAGGTTTCCAGCACAGCCGGGTTTTTGTTGGCCCGTGAGGCACCGGAGATGTTGTGAGGATGAAAGGGTGGGTGGATGGAGGAGCCGATCGCCCCGGAGAAAGGGACGGAGAAAAGGTCACGCAATAAACCCGAATATGCACAACAATGTGATTTTATTCTCTCCCGTTACAGCACCGGGGCTAGACGCTGTTTTGCAATTTCATACCAGTGTGATCCCGGCTTTATACGATATCAGATCTCAAAAACAAGGGAAAAATAACAAGTCTGGGGGAAATATTACTTGCAATAAGCGATATATCTGCCCAGATAATGACATTTTCACTTCGGCTTGCCTGAATTCAGGCGCAAACATCTGGCCTCAAAGATCACCAGGTGTCTTAAAAGTAGCGCAGCCAGACTTAAAACCGACACCGCTGGAATACTGAGTTCAACAAAGGAGTTTTGCACTTGTCTGTGTGGATCATCGACATCTCTCTCAAAAGCGAAGCTTGAGCTCTCGACTGTTTGTGTTTGAGCGTCCACATGTTTGTCCCCCGGCAGCAGCAGCGAGGCTCTCATGTCCCTGCCAGTCTCCAGCAGCACGGCCCTGTGGTCGTTCACACTATTTCTCACCTCATCCTCATCCCTTGATGCCTTGTGCCAGCCCCGGGGGCTCTGCCATGTTAGAGTGGTGGGGTGGGGGGGGCAGGCCCGGGGTCTGGCGAGTGCTGGAGGTTTTTTTTTTTTTTTTTTTACAGCCCCCGTCTGCCTTCAGTCAGATTCGAGCCCGTAAACTTAACAGTCTGAACCGCATCATAGTGCGACTGAACCCACAGTCTTTCCCTCAGCTCTGGGCAGCGGATTTATTACTGCGCGTACACTCGCTCTCACACGCCCTCGCTCACAAAAAAGACTTTAGAGTCTATTAGTGTCTATTTTTAAATGAAACGAGCACCAAAGCAAGCTGCTGATGTTGTTGGCCTCGGCGTGGAGTCACTGGGAGCCAAGCTGCAGTCAAATTATGACCAAGTTAAGTCAGGCATGTTATGATGCTAAACTAAAAGAGCCTGACGCCAGACAAGTATAGCTCCAAGGTGTCTTGGATCCTAATTTTCTCTCTAACCACAAAGATATGACATCACACTTGTTTGTTTTACATTGGTTGAGGTGTGGCCTCGTGCTCCTCAGAATCTTTAAGATTGTTTGAGTTATCAGCAAAGAAATGTATTATTTTATGTGTCCGAGGAGGATTTCATGCGCACATGAAATCATATGTTATTGCTGTTTTATGGATTTTTAGGTCATGTTATGTCTGTTGGGTCTCTCCCCCTCTAGGACCCGTTGCTTTTCCAGAGCCTCCTCATGACGTCACTGTAAACTTTAGCTACGTCGCTGCTGTCTAGTGCATTAAATGTGGATTTCTCCTCAGCTGCCCATTGCAGTTCTTTTCTGGTTCTGGCGCTACAATAGAACCAGTTTTTCAGGCCAGTTCAGAATGGTTCCAAACTAAGCTGTAGTGTGGAACCGGCACCAAAACTGCATTGGTGGAAAAATGGCACTTTTCTCAAGATTGCCCCCCAATCTGACCTCTTAGATTTGTTAGACGACAGGTTTATGCAACAGGTTCATTTAATGTCAACAACACATTACTAACTTTGTCGGAGTAGGGCTCCTCTGTGAGGTCGATGCCCTCGGCTTCCAGCCGTTGCTCCAGCAGGGTGAGGAGGTCAGGACCCATCTTGGCATGGGACGCCTTTCTGGCCACGGCCACTTTTCCCCCGAGGTCTGAGAGCCAGGGCGGCTGCACGGCCGGAGGAGTGCCCGGATCCTCCCCTGCAGACGAGGCCGAGGAGGTGGCGCAGGGGCTGGCAGGGGTGCTAGGGGTCTTGGCAGGCAGAGCAGGGGGGCAGGGGCTGGGGCTATGGATCACGGGGCTGCTGGGATGGGAGCGGTGGAGGGAGTGGGTGGGAGAGGGGGTAGGGGAGGGCGAGGAGGGCAGGGAGCCAGGAGGGTGGCGCAGGCCGTTGGCTAGTCTCTCCCTGGATTTCTTGGCTGGAACGGGAGGAGGGACGGGAGGCTTTTTGGGATGAGTCCGGACGATCCTCTCCCCACTTCCGTTAGACTCTGGAGGACTGGGAGTAGGACTGGACAGGGGCTCGGCAAGGATGGGGTTCTGGGGGGCATGACAGGGAGGGCGGAGGGGCAGCTGGGAGGGCACCGGGGGTCTTTCGGCCCTTCCTTTCGGGCTGACTGTCGGAGTCCTGTTCTGTGCCGGGGTCCCGCTGCCTCTGCAGACCTGGCTGAAGGTGCTGTCGGCTGATTTCGGTGCTTCCTGGGTGAGCTCCAGCTCCACGCCCAGATCCTTCTTCTCGGAGCTCTGCTCCCAGTGCAGATCACCCAGGGAGTGCGAGCGTTTCCAGGGAGCTGTGGGAGGCGGAGGCCCGTCCAGGTCCTCGCAGCTGCGGCTGGCCGGGATGGGGGAGCGTCTCTGGGCTTTGCGCAGCCCCAGCAGGTTGAAGCCCTTCAGGGAGGGTTTGGTGAAGAAGCTCTTTGGGAACTTGCGCTGGTTTTTGCCGTTCTGCTGCAGAGCCTCTGTGGACAGAGTCATGGGCAGAGTGGGGTAGTCTGGAGACTGGAGGCCTGCGGATGAACGACTGGAACGAGAAGCCTTTCTGCTTTTTCCTGTGAAATTTTAATGAGAACATTTTCAGTTACAAGATGAAACTGAATGATGTGACCATTTAAAAGAGCTTCCTCTCTTTAATGAAATGAAGCAACGCAGGTCACTTCTCAGCCCGATTCACAGTCTAAACAAATATTTCTCCGATGGCGTTTGACAAATCTTCCATCTCTGATTTGCAGGCCTCCAAAAAACATGTATTGTTTTGCAAGGCTTATCCGTTCAACAGTCAAAATAAGACAAATGTTGAAGAGGGCAGGGGTGGAGTGGCACCGGGATAAGATAAGCTCTCTGACTCAAGACCAAACTGGCTCACTTGTTTGTGGTCACAGCCGCAATTCCAAATAAAGATATTGGGCCAGAACACTTGAGAGACAATGGAACAAAGGGCTGAATCAACTTACCAGCTATTCTCAGGCTTACAGAGCAGCATGGAGGCGTGCCACGCAGCAAGGCTTGCCAAACAGTTTAAATGGTTGGATGACAGGAGTCAAATCAATAAACGGGACGTTGTGAAATATCTCAATTGGTTCCCAGAAACTGTTGCTATATGACCAATTATGCATAAAGAATTATGATAAATTTAATGAGGGGACAGTTCCAGAGGAGATGTATTTACTTTAATTGCTTTGTTAATGTTTGGAGCTGGCGCCTGACTGGAGTGAACTCTGTGGGCCGACCAATGGAAAAGCTCTTCATAACAGTATTTAAAGATACAACATAAGCTGCAGACTTGTTCATTAATGCAGGTGAACTTGAACCAACCTGTCACTGACCTGTTTTCGTAAGATGTATGACTGGCTAGATCTCCAACATAAAGATTCTCTGTTACATTAAGTGTTTTACACAATAAACATACACTATACACACAAGTGCATAGTGTGTACTTATTAACATTGCTTCAATATTTAGATAAACATATATGTATTAGCCTCAGCCAACACATGAAACATCACAAAAAAAGACATGAATTCATGGATTAGAACCACTGACCAAATATTATAACTCTGTATAACATCACCTTGTGGTATGTGTGGGCATGTATGGATGAAAGGTGACAGATGTTGTTTGATGAGGAAGAATTACCACAGCTAGCTACAGGAAAACTGATCAGACCGATCAGACATGTATGTTAAAGAAAAGGTGTACTGACTGAATTGAAAAGCGCAGATTCAGGGCTCCATAGTGAGTTTTCGTTCCGGAAAAGTTTTACACGAGTTTTGGATATCTCAAATTAAATGGAAGCGCTCTACTTTGCCAAATCTCCAGGCGGATAAATGCGGCGAGAAATTCATTAATATGCAGTAACATATTAATGGAATCATGAATTCGTAAACGGGGGGGAGATCTGTGGAGCCTTGAAACTGCGGGAAGAAATGCAGAACTAAATGTTATGCAGCTGGTTAAAAGGCGTTTAGTCATGGCAGGAAAAAAAAAACAGAAAAAAAGGCAAAACAGAAAATGAAGCAAGCAGCACCAGAGTCCTTTTATTTTATTTTTTTTCCAAAGAGGTGGTCTTTATTCCACAACTTAAATCTCTACCGTGGCAGATTGCACGCTTTACTGCTGAACCTGAATGACACACACACACAGGAAAAAGGGAAACCCAGTCGTTACACCGGAGCCCGACAGTTATAGGGAGAGGACACAGTTTGACAAAAGCAGCGGCTTACGAGTTATGGAGCCGTTAAACAGAATGTCTTCTGCGGTAGAGAGAAAGCATACAAGTCTTGCTCAGGGAGGAGAGCGCAGTTTAAGAAAAACAAACAATAAAAAAAAAAGAAATCTCACAATTGAAGACCTCAATGAACTCTCTTACAATCTACGCACTACAAGTGTAAAATATTTTCATCCACATCTCTCTTTTTTTTTTTTTAGGCACATACTGTTTTGAGCGTTTGTGCAACATGGTCACCCCACACACAACCAAAGTGACACATTTAAACGCGTGAAGCCGCTCTGCTCTGTCACCTTACAGACACATGTTTCAGAAAAACAACCGCGTCGACCTTAAGAATCACCACTGCAAAGAAACAGGCTTCTTTTGACATGCTACTCTGCAAGCTCTTTATCTATCTTATATATATATATATATATATTTCTATAAAAAACACTTAGACGAAATACTCTATTTCCCCGTAAGCATCGTTCTGATATCCTTCTATCAGCCTCGCATCCACAGGTGGGAGAGCTGGGAATCGGAGTCCGGGACAGGGCAGCGAATTGGCCCTGGTCAGAACAGTTCTGCCATTTAGGGAGGAGCCCTCCCTCTGCGCTCCCAGCAACGTGGGCTGCCCTAGGCTTAGCGGCCTCGGACCTGGCTCCCTCTCAGTTACAACTGGACTTTGGCACTGACGAAACAAGATGCCTACAAGATGGAGAAAACGGTGAAGAGAGAAAAGTGACAGGACAGCGACAGTTTGAAGGCTGCGAGAGGCGACTAGAGGGTTCTGTCTCTAGAGGGACAAAGGTGGGAGTTTTTAAGGGAAAGCGGGGTGGGTGGGTAGATATGACAGCAAAAGGGAGCCGTTCGATTGGCCGGTCCAAGGGGGTGAGATGGGTGAGGCGTTGCAGAAGCATGGCGAGAGATGGAGCAGAGGTGGAGGCCCAGAGAGGGAGAGTGGTGCTACAGCGGGCAGCCCGCCTAGGCCGGGGCTACGACTTGCAGAGTCTAACTCCCAGGGGGCCCCGGGTAATGGTGGTCTAGACTACGCAAAGCTGTCATTACCATTCTCCAGGTTCTCGTTGCTCTCGTAGCAGCCGGAGTCCCGCGGGGAGTCTCCCACCAGGCCGTGGCCCTCGGACAGCAGCTTCTCCTGAGAGCCCGACAGGCAGCTGCGCTCCGGGTCGCTGCTGCCTGGAGACACGGAGACGAGCACACGCATAGTCAGAGATCGATTTACCTTTAATCACCCCCTAAGAATCTGCGGTGAAGAATCACGAGGCTGCAGCCGTCCCCGGTTGCGTAACAACGACGACTTATGGGGAGGCTGCAGAAAAAGCAGCGAGACGTCAGCATCGGCGGACTTACTGTCGTACTCCTGCAGCAGCTCCACGGCGGTGAGCAGCACAGCTCTGTGCTGGGGGTCCCTGATGTTCAGCTCGTCCAGGTCTTCCTCCTCTAGCAACTTGAACGTGTCCAGGTCCTCGTAGCCGTTGAACAGGAAGGTGGGCATGTGCTCCTGCGGGACAGAGACGTCACACAGAGAGTTTCACGTGTGTTTTGAGGGGCTGAGTGCGAGGGCAGCTGAGCTCGAGAGGTGTTGTCTCACAAACCAACCGGCCCAAGTCACAGCTCACACCCATGTTGTGTAATGTGTGCACAACAAATGGGAGAAATATCCCTGCGGTGCCAGAGTATCTGACTGAGTGGAATGGCAGACTTTATTGACTTAAAAGCCGTTGCCACACACTGAGCTAGTTGGCTAAGCTAAGCTAATCGATTCATCCACGATTCCAAGTAAATGTTCCCAACAGCGCTGGGGAAATTCACAGATTCCTGTACGAGATAGTAAACACCCTAGAAAGGAAAACAGATGTGACTCGCACACCAGAGACAAGAAAAAGAGAGGGGAAAAAAGGCACTTGGTGTGGAAGCAGAACAGTGCAAACGACAGATATGAGAGCAGGGTGCAAACTTGTCTGCTCATAATTTCCCATCCGCATTGTGTATTTTTAAACCGCCCCTGAACAAAATCCGAGCTGCTATTTTGATTTCTTGACAGCGTGTAATCACTTTAGGCCGCGGCTAATTCGGCTACGGCTGCCTGCGCTGAGCTTTAATGTGGCACAAACTTCGTCGTGCTGACGGGTTTGTAAAAGTGAGCTACGACAACATTGGCGACAAGTGTCGCGTCTGCAGCGTGTGTGTGTGTGTGTGTGTGTGTATGTGTTTGTGTGGCCGCAGCCCTGAACTATTTCGGCCGCGAACAAAACACTTGAAAGCGAAACCCTTCCAACGCGACGTAGAAACAGAGAGAGCCCAAGGTGGGAACGACAGGAACGGCTCCTCGCCCGCAGACAACAAAGTTTTACACACAAACACCCACAGCTTTCCGGCCGGACCGCCGTGCCACCCGGGCGGCCTCGCGCTCTGAGAATAACCCCCGCTGCCGGTGCTCCGCGGGAACGCCATCGCTGCGCTGGAACCGCTTCCCGTGGTTTCCGCGTTTGGCCGAGCCGCGCAGACTGTGTGTCACCAGCGGGGCCCTCAATTACAGCGGCCGAGTGCGCGGAGCAGGGCCCGGGCTCCCTCCGTTGTGTTTCTGCTGGCTGGCGCGGGACTAAACAAAAGGACCACCGGCTGACACAAACACAGTCGGACCGCCCACCCAACGGTGTCTCGTTGTCATTCCGGGCGGCTGCAGAGGCTAAAACATGTCCCGGAGCCGGAGGTTCATCCGTCTGAGAGCCTCTCAGACAGAAAAATGAGGACAATTACCGCTAGTGTGCACCGAATTTCAGCTCGCCCCTTAAAACAAATGTCTTAGAATTTGGGCCCGTGCGGCTAAATCATGCTTGTGTATGTGTATAAACATGAATGATGTATCATTTATGGTTTTCAGTTTGATGTTAAGGTTATGAAGAATTCCACTCCACTTATAAAAGTGGAGTGGAATACAGTTTCCCCTTTTTATCATCAGCAGGACACAAATTATGGGAAGTGAAATACCTGCGAAGAAAACAAACTCCGGTTGCAAATTGGAAACTCCAAAAACATCCTATAGGTGTTTAGTCTCACTCGCCTACTGCAGGAATGTACCAGTGCTAAGCACAGATGAGAGCCCCGGTGCACATGTAACACCCAGGCTCTCCATCTTAGGACGCCTGTGCTGCAAAAAGAATAATAATAATAATAATGATGAGCTCTGGATCTCTAATCTGTAACTTGGCCACAAGTCTGGCCAGAGATAAAACAAGACAACCCACAAAGTCTCTGTTTTTTCCTCTCTGTTCGGGGGAGGTGAGGCTGCCCGAGTGGGAGGAGATGATATCAGGCTCGCAGTGGTGTGTGGGTGTTTTAAGGAATAGGCAGATCAGACAGATCAAAGATAATCTACACAGCCTGTCATTTCCTACACTGTGTTCACCTCTGCTTGTCTGCAAATGTGTTTTAAAGACACTTGGCTACAGCGAGGTTTCCAGGGACTTAAGTTTGAAAGCCATTTAGTCCCTGGTATAAAGTGTCCCACTCCACCCATCTGGCAGCTAAACAAGAAGAAACAAAACCTAACATCTACTGAAAAATTAAAGGAGACCTAGAACGAAAAACAAAACACTTTTACCTTGACTTTGTTAAATGACAAAGATGTCATGTACTGATGAAGAGAACGAGCAGATCCAAACGGACATAATGTGGCGTAAAATACACACAGTATGAGTGCGAAGCATGCCATAATGCTCCATAACTCAAAAGCAGTCAATGTATGCCCCAGAAACAGGGGCTTGTAATATAACATCTGAGATATTATAGATGAAACCAATGTTCCATGAGCTACTATGTTAACACCAGAGAACAAAGATGAATACTCCATTCAACCCTTCTTCCGGGCTGCAACATCTGCTTTCTGTGACTCTACCTTGAGGTTGATGCGCTCCAGCAGCTCCTCCACCGACGTGGGTTTGGGTGGTCGGCCCTTCCTCCTCCTCCTCACCGGCCGCTTGGGCTTCTCCTCCTCCTCGTTCAGCACGTCCACGTAGATGAACTTGAAGGTGCCCACCTTGTTGTTGAGCAGCCCCATCCACGTGCCCATCGGCGGCTTGCTGATGATGTCGATGACGTCGCCGCGCTGGTGAGATCGGGGCCGACAGCGTTAGAGCAGCAGCGCCCCCCGCCGGGCCGCTCTCACACACCCCGGCCGCCCCGTCACGCGCGCCTCACCTTGAGCTTGAGGGAGTCGGTGTCGTAGGGACTGGGGGTGAAGTCTGTGTGGACCCGGGCGCGGCCGCAGAACGGTCCCCTGTAGGGCGGCTCTTCGTCATCGCCGTCCTCCGACTTCACGCTTTCCCTGTTGCTGGCGGACGAGTCGGTGGTGCTCACCGTCTGACCACCTGGACACACACACACACACACACACACACACACACACACACACACACACACACACACACACACACACACACACACACACACACACACACACACACACACACACACAGATTTACAGCTCTATAAAGTGTCTGCCTGTAAAGCGTCACTCAGTTGTTACAAAGCAGATCGCACACGATGAATGTCGGGAGCTGCCGACTCCGGCCAAATTCAGGACGTGATCGCCATAACCCGCAATCGATTATTAGCTTTACAAGCATGTATCCGAACACCGTGGCTGTTTCATATTTGTGTCGATGACTCCCTCGGCCGTGAGAGGAGCTGCCGCACACTTCCTTTCTGTGTCCGACTTAGGGCTGCTGAACTCATCAACGTGTGGGAATCTGAGAGGCAAGGCTTCCTTCCTAATCATTGCCGTATGTTTGCCTGTCTGCCAGCATGTTTGTGAGCGTGTTACGTGGCTCTGAAGTCTTCGAGGCTCCCAGAGCTTGAAACGACGGGTGGTTGGGGAGGGCAGGGGGGGGTTCAATCAAAAATTGGCAGACACAATAAGTTTAAACAATCAAAGGTTGCTGAAAGATAAGGTGACCCTAGAGGTCAAAAGACATATGAAAGCTCTGTGAGAGTAGCGCAGCTGGAGGGACTGGTCAGTATCTTCAGTCCAGAAAAGTAACGACTAGGAGAAATGTAATACTGAAACTATGTGAGGTTCCAAGCATCTGAGAGCCACGGAATAAATGTTACGAGCACCATCTAGTGTCACACGCTGCTCACAGCAGGTTGTCAGTGCTCACTGGTGCCTTTCATCAAGGATGTGGTGCATTTTCCTGAAACAACAGCCCGGGTCTTACTCATGGAACTCTGTCCGCTGAGTGAACTGCGCAGACTTTCCACCGAGCCTCCGGCCTTCAGCTTCGGCTTCTCCAGGGAGTCTGTGTCGGGCTGGGGGGACTGAGGGGAGCCGGGGGCTCCATCTGGACTGGACTGGAAGGCAGAAGGAGGAGACAAGAGGCATTGAAAGGACACGTCGGGATGATACAAAGGAAATGTTGTGCAGTCGAAAAGATGAAAGGATGCGAGCGACGGGAAAGGGCACCAACGGGGTTGAGAACAGAGCGTGGAGAGAAAATCGGAGGCTTCTTGAAAACAGGTGTATAAAAAACACCACATCATTTTACGATTTTAAATCATTAATAAACAAGGTATCTGTCTTTGAGGGCAGCATTAATATCAGGAGCTGTATACGGATTTCTCCTCTGCCCGTGTAGCCCACTGGTTTAGATGCCTTGTCTAATGTGTAAAAGTGTCTTTATTTTACAATCAAAGCTCATCAATTAGCTCATTTTGAGCTAAATACACATTTTGATTTTACTCAAATATTTCTGGATCGCCTCTGAATTTTACATAAACTCTATAGACATCCATGTACTGTGCAGTATTGGTTTATCAGTGCTCCACTAGGTGGCATTGTGGCACATGAAATCTTTCAGACACATGGCAGTTTTCTGCATCCCGACCATGGGCTCAGTGATTCATGCCGGGATATGTGGGTCACAGTGCAGAGACCACCGTGACGGACAGATGTTGGACGGGGCTTTCACCAGGCGACGTCCCACTGCAGGGCTGGACAGGCCACTGGTGAGGCCGCTGGATGCCCAGGAAAATTAGGCCACTGCCGATGAGACAGCCCTCGCACTCCCTCACACTCGGAGAGGCTCCATTTCCTAAGCACTCGCCTCGGGGAGGCTTGCATCACTGCATGAGCTCAGCACGAAGCACACACACTCCACCCTGCACACCGAGCCCAGGGAGCGAGGAGCGGGGAAAAATCCACAAGTGTGTGTGTGTGTGTGCGCGTGTGTGTTTTAATGCTCCGTGTTTATTCTGTAACTAACACAAATACCCACACCCACTCAGCCTGTGGACAGAATAATGTGGCCTGCACGGCAAAACATCCTCTAAATGTTTGCAGAAGACTTTCTTTCTCTTTTTTCTCTCGTTTTTTACAACTGTTCTCGGCTCACTGTTTTAAGGCTTCAAAGCGGAACGTGTGGATTTGCGGCAGAGTTTACGTGTTGCCCGCTCCGTTTTAAATAAAGTTCAGGTTTGACTGCGTTTACAAGCCCCTCTAAAACAATGGAAAACCGAGGCAATGCTTGGGGTTACCACGACTTTCTACGAATAAATCAGAAAATTGCTTCCACGTGTGTGTGTGAACGTGTTGGCGTGTGTTGGCAGGTGTGCCTTCTGTCTGACCTGCTCAGACAAGGAGCTGCTGTACTTCTTGGACATGCGCTTCCTCATCGTCTCCTTGACCGACTTGACCTTCTTGCCGAGTGAGATCCGCGACGTCGTGGGGGATTTGACCACCTCTCGGTATATGGCATCCTGTTCTTTGTTCTGTGGTGGGACGGAGGACAGCGGAAGGGGAGGGGGGGGGGGAGAAAACCAAGGAGCAGAGCAGATTTAGTATGAGAAGCTCGTGCCACTCACACATTTTGTTTTTAATCTTGCAAGCCGCAGAGCGCTCACATTGGCCTCGGAGCCTGCGTTGACCACGTGGAGTGAGCGGTTGGACAGGTCGAAGCCTCCGAAGCTGCACGTTCTCTGCGGGTGAGGGGGGGGGGGCGAAACACAAGGCGGGTGAGTCACAGTCCGGAGGTCACGTTTCTCAAACCCGACCCTCCCCTCCCCTCCAACCAACGATGGTCGACTCACTGTGATTCATGCTTGGCACAACACAGGCAGCATTTGGACTAATGTATGGGCACATGGTTTGTATATACACACGGGGGCATGATGTCACACGGGGACTGTGGACAGCCAACAGACATGATGTAACACAAACTGTGGTGCGGGCTCCTCTTTGAAAGGAGTGCGACTCGCTGCACGGTGCGCCCGCAAATGAGCTCAGATCGACTGCGGCGCGCGTGCTGGGAGTCGCCTGGCGCCTTTTACAGGTCCAAACCCGGAGAACGCGGGGTTAAATTAAGCCCCGCTTGATGTGGCAGCGCTCAAACAACTACACAAGTTAAATGTACAGTAAAAAAAAAAATCGCTGCACTTCGAGTGTGACGCGACATTTTGTGGTTCATTACGAGAAACACAAAACTGTGCTTGGATGCGGAAGAGGCACAGAGGGTTCAGTTGCTTCGGGGACAAAAATGTTATTCTCAGCAGAAGTGTTTTTCTTAAAGGGAAGGGAGTGAACAGTTCCTGCTGAGAGGGCAGGGTGACGTGGAGTTTTGTCTTGGTTTTAGAGGACAGCGAGATAAGGGGAACACAGAGGGGAACTATGACATGGGAGGAGAGAGAGATTCAGGATGTTATCACTGATCTGGCTCCGGCTTGAACAGTCCTCCCTGGGCTCTGTGCTGGGTCACACACAAACACGTAGACATAGACATGCACGTAAGGCATCTGCCCAGAAACACTTGAGCTTGACTTCTCCTCTGGCCTTAAAAGCCGTGGCTTCTAAACTTGACCCCGGGTGAAGGTTCTCCACGTGACAAGGTATTGCACATGAAGGGAATAGTTTTCGTATTAGATGTCCACAGCTGCACAGCCTCCCAGGACGAGAGGGGAGAAGAAGAAAAAAAAAAATCACAGTTTGGAGAAGAGACGTCCAAAAAAAGAACTCGAAATGTCATGGCGATGTTGGATGGAATGGACATGCACCCAGAAACGGAGCGTCTCTCAAAGATAATTACAGGAAAGAAAAACTGAAGAAAGAGAGAGGAAAGAAAAAAAAAATCACATCTGCAACCATAGAGAGCGGCACGGGCCAAAAAAAAGGAACACGAAAAGCGACAACAGAAAAAAGTGGAGTCGAAGGAGCTTTTGGATGAGAGCGACGTCCGGTGACTTCACTAGAACAACGGCAGGGTGCGGGTGCCCTCAAAGCTGCAGGATAGCTGCGCCACATCGCCCTCCAGTCCTCACTGCACCTGCTGCACACGGGCTCCCTGGCAAACGCCCGGCGGCCCCCCGCTCGCTTCGAGCAGGTGTAAAGACCGCCTCAAGCCACTTGAACTCGACACGATAAAAGCTTTGTAGCGAGTGTGTCTCCGAGGCTGTGTGCTGCGCTGGTCTAAGGATGAGCAACATCTTTTCTCGTTCTGCCCGCCAGGACTAAAGTGTGGCTGCATGAGCGTATGTGTCCTGCGGGGGTCTGACATTTGTAAAAGGCACTTACAAAAAAAAAAAAAACACCTGGCTAAACCTCCCAAGTGAGCCTCAGCATAATCCTTACTCATTTTGTGTTCGGACTGAATGTGTGTGTGTGTGTGTGTGGGGGGGGCTTAAAGGCAAAGGCAGCAACTGAAAGGTCAAAGACGATGGTTTTCCTCTCAGGGCAGTGAGACCTGTGATAGATACACCAGCCTCTAACCTTTCCTTTACATACGCTGCCATGGATTTCTTAGAGGCTACATCAAGCAGAGCAGTTGTGCGTGATTACACCTGCCTCTGTGTGTGCGTGTGTGTGTGTGTGTGTGTGTGTGTGTGTGTGTGTGTCTGTTTTGCTGGCACCACCTCCACCTAGATACCCTCCGAGCTATTCTGCAACTTTGAAGCACCGGGTCCTGCTCACACGAGGCGGCCGACTTTGTTTGTTTTTCTTTTTCGTGAAAAAACCTCACGGGTCTGGACTCACAGACTTCTGCTGGATGCGCAACAGCACCCGCTTGGTGCAGCGGTCCACACTGGCCGCCCACTTCCTGTCCGCCTCGCGGTCCTCCTCCAACAGACAGCGGCGCTCAGCGCGGCTGAGCGTCACCGGCCGGACCAGCTGGGCCCAGTTGAGGTGGCCGTACAGGCTCCGCTCCACCACATAGGTGATGTTCAGCTCGCTGACCGCCGTGCGGCCCCGCAGCCTGCGGGACGGGAACGGCCAGCCGCCGCCGCCGCCCCCGAAGCCCTTCGACTTGGCCGCGTCGCAGCGGGCCGGCGAGGCGGGCGCGGCGGACAGCGGGGAGGCGGGGCTCTTGGCGCTGCGCGCGCGCTGGTACAGCAGGTGCTTAGTGGAGTAAGCGTAGTTGGGGTCGGGCTTCCGGTGCGTCCAGCGTCCTGGTTGGTGTTTGGGGCTGGCCTGGGGCGCGTCGTCCAGGGAGATCAGGAGGCGGGACGGGGCGTGGGGTTTGGGGCGGGGTTTGGTGAGGCCGTAGTAGGCGTACAGAGCCTCGCTGTTACTTACCCCGTGGGAGATGGAGCTCAGCGCCTTCCGCATCTCGCCGTCGGTGGTGGAGCGCGACAGCTTGCCTTCGTCGTCCAGGCCGCAGCCATCCAGCTCGGAGAAGGAGGAGCCGCTGCCTCCCACCCCGGAGATGGAGCCTCCCAGGCCCCCGGAGCCCACAGGGGTCCTCCTGGGGGGCCGGATGAGGCCGTGGGTGCTGGAGGACTTGCTGAAGGTTTTGACCAACTTGTGTCCGGACCAGGTGTCCAGGCTGCTGGAGGAAGGGGAGTTGGTCAGGCTGTCTGTGTCCCCGTCCAGAGAGAGCTGGTCCTGGGTGAGGGAGGGCAGGGAGATCTCCTGGGGCAGGGGGGGCTTCTTCAAGACCCCCGTGTACAGAGCTGTGTTGTCCTCACAGGTGGGAGGTGACTCCAGATTGAGAAAATCTAAAGGGGGAATCAGAAGATGATAGGAGGAATCAGGAGGGAGGATTCAGACATCAGATTCTGAGCGGTCTCATGACCCATCCGTGGTTTTCCCGACCACAGCCAGCCAGCAAACATTTCAAAACACATTCTTGAAGTCTGAGTATTGGGCAAAACCCACGACAGGCAAGAATGTCATAAAACAGATTTTTTAAAAGCGAGCCATTAATTTCCAATACCCCTCTGGGATACATTCATGTTATGACATAAGTAATGGTAGTGGAGACGTGATTTACATACAGCGGAGGAGGAAAACGCAACACGTGAACTTTAACCGGCCAACGCAAACAAATCGAATCAAGCTCAATGGAAATCCGAGTCGCTGGGAGACGTTACAAACCTTCGGAGCCGTGTTTCTTGCCCTCCTCCACCTTGATGAGCTTTTTCCTGACCCGGCGCGTCGAGTTAACCAGCTTGTGAAGCCGCTTGAATTTCACCGAGTCCTCTGATTGCTCGTCGTCCGACTGCTCACGAGACTGGTGGGAGAGAGGAAGAGGGAGGAGGGCTGTTACAATACAAGGGACAGACGATCGAACACAGGGAACCTCTACAACAAGACATCTCGCTGGGGCATGTGGAACAAGGGAAAAAAAAACAACACAGCAGTACAAATGCTTTCGATGGATTCACTTGTTATAATGTGACAGATGGGAGTGTTTCTTTGTTGTTGTTGTTTTTTTTAGGATGGAGTAAAAGTTAGTGAGGTGAGAAATAAAGCGGTGGGCTGTGGGGGGGGGGATGGTGGCACGCAGCACTGTGTGGACACACATGACAAAAACATACACACGGTAGAATGCGATGAGCTGGTGAGCCAGACGAGGCGGTCTGATCTGAATGCTCGATGAACCTGCGTGGCGGTGAAGGAATCGTCCGGGACGGGGGTGTCGGAGGGAGAGCGTTTCCCCTCCACTGACAGCCACCGTGTTTAAACTTTGCGCACAGCGTAGTGGAGTGGAAAAAAGACTGAGCAGCAAAGTCAGCTTCATCACGCTCATAATGGCACACACAGACTCCTAAGCAGGACTCACGATAACTCCCCAAGCCACGTGTGTGTGTGTGTGTGTGTGTGTGTGTGTGTGTGTGTGTGTGTGGGTCTGTGTCCGTGTGTGTGTCTCCCCCATTTCTTCCATGTGACGAAAGCTGATGAGCTGAGCTTTGCCCTGCAGATTGTCTGGCAGGAACGAGCGGCCGTCATTACCACGGCGCTGCAACTACGTCTTCATTTGTTTCTATTTGCCGCTGGTTTCCGCGGCAACGCTGCCTCTCCGGTCACACGCTGCCAGCTCCTCAGTCGAGGTTGACTGCGTCGCTGGCAAAAAGGGGACGCGCGCACACACCCACACCCATGCACACCCACACACACACACACACACACACAGGGGGATGTACACACCACTAGACAGAGGAGGCCTGCAGGACTCAGCTCCCCGCCTCTGATAAAAAGCAGCCTCCCCCGCCAGCTCCAAAGCTAACAAGGAAGAAACTGCTTTCTGGCCGTGCAGACCGCAGGCCTGGCTCGGGGGCTTGCTGACATGCATTAGGGCTGATGTTAACATTTGTGGCGCGGTCGGGTTAACCGGTTTGACATTGTCCGCAGATTCTTGACGGCACCGCAGCACCTCAACAACACCGCGATCTTCAGATTTCTGCAGCCGCGCTTGGCGAGTTTTGCCAAGCTGGAGGACAGAAAGAGCACATTCATCAGCGCTGCAGCACACGGGTCAACTCTATCAATCTCGCCTCCCTTTTGCCTCCACTCCAGCCAGTTTCAGAGATGCAGGGTTGTCTGATATAGCCATATCAGCCCTGCAAACCAGGGCTGGGCTGCAGCCATTTATTAGGCCCCTGAAAAAGTGCAGAAACAGGCTTCGAAAAACCCATAACTCCACTGTCCCTCAGCCCCAATCTCTCAACCGAACCACACAATTCTGGCTGGACTGGCGACACCCTCAACTTTCCATTCGCTCTGGACGCTGCTCGAGTGTATCGGCTTCAAAGAATGTAATGTAATAACAGGTCTGTGTCAGAGAGGACTGATAAAAGAGGCAGCAGATAGACGGAGAGAGCGCCGAATACTTGACTGGGGTCGACTGCTCTTATCTGGATTCCTTTTAATGACTATTATTGAGAAGTGTGAAGAAACACCACGTCTCATATATAAAACTCTGATCTGTGGGATAACAGTGTGCAACATGGCTGCCTCGGCAATGTCACGGCTAACCCACACCCCCCTCGCTCTCACTGAGAGAAAGGAGTGGGGGAATGTAAAGAGGTGCCAGTGATGTATAAGTCCTAACTCTGTCACAAGGAGCGTTGGGGTCCATGCAAATGACCGGATAAACAGTGGATCAGAGAAAACAAACGGAGGCAATAGATCTAGAGGGGCCGAGAGGCTCTCATTGGCAGCGAGGTCAAAACAACAACTCCGCTGCCGACATTTGGTTTGCAAATTGCATGAAGAAATGTTCCCATGACTTCAAAGACGCACTTAAGACCAAAAACCAACATCATCTTAGCGCTCACCAAAAATTCTTCAGCCACTCTTCACCACAATAACAAGACAGAGGAATCGCGAATCCAACTCATCTGAATCGTATGGTACCGTACACCAGCATAAAACTTACCGCCTCGTATCCGACGGCAGGGCAGCTGGCCCCTGGGTTCCCCCACGTCCCGCTAATCCGCCGCACACTGATCACAGCCTCACGCACGATCCAAAACACTCCCCGTGCCCCCCATGCTGCCGGACGCGGCCCGTTTGGTGCACTCAGCCCTGAGGAATGAGCGAGTGTTTGGGAGCGCCGTGCCGCGCAGCCCGCGGAGAAAGAGGCGTGTTGTGCGCCGAGAACAATCCCCGCGTTTGAGGGCCCCTGACCCGGCCCTGGCCCCCACGTCGCTAATGGCCGGGCCTGGAATGTGGCCTCCGATCGCCAGAGGAGGACGGCATCGGCGGGGAGGCACAGAGCAGCCAAACATTGGATGTGTCCGATGCGACGGTGACAAGCGTGCTCTGTATGCGGGGAACAGACGCTCGGGGCAGGCACCCAAAACTGTTAACGTTCTGAATTTGGGAATGACCTAATTCCATGCATTAGGGGCCAGAGGGGGCCAGCGTGTGACACCAACGGAGGTCCCAGCAGAGGCGCAGGATTTCCTGAAGGAGCCATTTTTGGAACTCGGGGCAAGAGGGGAACATGCCCGACTCCCCCTTTTTCGGGGCCCGAGGGTGAGTTGCAACGTCTCTATCTCCTCTCTGCCCCCAGCTCGCGCATTTGTTTCACAGCCTCCGGGGCCGAGCTGTGTGATCCTCCAAACAATACTCCTTCATTGAGTCCACCCTCCTCCGCGCGAACCACCTAAACTGATCAATCCTCCTCCCACAGGAAGGGAACAGATGCCACCGGAGGAGGTGGGCTGATAAGACGATCACACTTCACGCCGCACGCCCACATCGTCAAGCAGCCAGACAGCGCGCGGAACAGAGCCCGAGCTATGCACAACATAATTAACCTCTTCTTCGTGTGGGAGGAAATCATCAATCATCGCACAGAGCAGGAATTTCATAGACACTCTTGACAATGTGCGAAACTATCTCACAAGAGTCTTTTGTCCTGATTTCGACAGCGTTGTTTAAGAGTTACAGGTGCAGCTGTGAACTGCCAGAGTTCGGCGCGTCTACCTCTGCAGCGCACTCGTACTCGTACTCGGACTTGCAAATGTGACGAACTTGCCAATGAGAAAATCTATCGCTGTGAGTGCGGAGGTCGACCTCGCGTTGACCTCAACAATAAGGAACACACATGCATGGAGGGGGCGAAGAGTGAATACGAGAGGCCCATGTTAAGTTGGGAATTAGTAGCTCATTTCAGAGGGGCAAGAACACACATGTGCTGGGAAGCGCTCGGGATCTCTGTTTGTATTAACTCACTTCCTGTAAAAAAAGAAAGTGGGTCAGTTTATGAGACCCTATTACTCCACACTATTCCCATATGATGCCATACAGTGCGAAGCTAATGAAACCCGCCATGGCCGGTCACCGGGTCCTGAGTCGGCGACAGAGCTGACCTACATCCAGAAAAAGGAAACAAAGTCGACGTATGCAGACGGGGATGCGACCCACGGATGTCGACAGTCAACAGTCGACGATTGTCCGAGCGCCGGGCCTGCGACACAGAAGGATCCTCAAGCATCCTCGTCTCCGAGGATCACAGCTGACAAACCCCGTGCCAAGGAAAGCTTACGCTGCGAGGAGGGGGTTTGGGCTGGAGTTTGTGTGACTTCTCCACTTGGCTTTTTGCAAGTTACAATTACAACGGATTGATGGGAAGAGACCCGGCATAAATTTCCACAAGACAATTTCCTTGTCACGGCAGAAGCCAATTCTGACTTTGTCGAGGAAATGCTGAAAATGAGATGGCCGCGACGGGATTAACCTGATGAATAAAATATGGATGAGGGCTCACGGCGTACTGCATCTCATTGTGGCTCCACATTCTCGAGCACAGCCACGGGAACAGGAAGGCAAAGTGCACGTTGGGTGTTTCCTCAGAATGGTGATGACACCCATAACATGAGCGGCACATGATATGAGCTGAAATGTATGCGCAATGTATTGCAGTTTGGCCAATGGCTGAGGAGACAGAGAGGAGATAGAAACAAGGGAGGGAAAGATAAAAAAAAAACAAGTAAGAGTAAAGTAAAGTAAAGCAATTCAGTCGAGTCATCGCATCAAGCTTTTCAACACCGAATACGCACACACTCATGCACGCACACGTCGCACACAACCCTGGTTGACTTCCAGATCGAACTCAAAAGGTGAGAGTGGTCGAGGTGAGAGTGTTAAGAGAGACAAGGGCACAGGTCGGGGGGGTGGGGTGGGGTGGGGTGGTTGGGGTGGGTGGGGAGGGGTGTACTTACGTTGCAGTTTGAGGACTGGTTTAGATTGACTGCAGATCCGTCAGCCCACTCTGCAGTGTCAGTACTGCTGGACTGTCTGCTGCGCTCATACTCCTTCAGCTACGTGGAGAAGAAGAGTTTAGAGAGGCAGAGGAACAGGGCGGGGACACCCACTCTCACCGAGCATGCTACATCTCCGCACAGCGCTCGTTTGCGTCCACAGTGCATGTATGCGGGCGGACAGACAGGCACGCGGACACAGAGGCACTCGACCAGCGATGTAGTGGCAAACACATGGTGTGAACTGTATCCTGGGCTCGGCCACTTCCATGCAACACTAACTTCAGGTCAGGTTTACAGATTACAGATTGTTTTTATGTGTGTTGTCTTTTAATGTCTTAAAATCTTTTTTTCTATCTTTACTATCAAAAATGTATCTGCAAAAGTGTATGGGTTTATATTCCACTACATCCCTGGACACGTACTGTACGTGTACAACTCTACTGACAATAACATAAAGCCATATGATGATATTAATAAGTGATGCACAAAACACACAGGCACAATGAGAAGATAAATCAACCATCCACAGAGGCTGATCATTGATTGGCTTAATTGAATGTCAATCACCAGGCCAAGAGGTTCAGATCAAGTGATTGACCAAAAGAGAATCAATGTTCTGAAGGGAAGGGAAGGAGGATAAGAGGATAATTAACATCTGCCTTGTCCTGAGCGGTGCGAATGCTGCTGGACAGTCATGCTACCCATGGCAAGGCGTTACAAGAGCGGACTGACAGGTAGCAAGGAGGGAAGACGAAGAGAGATAATCAAAAAAAAAGAAGGAAGAAACCATCACCAAACACTGATTGAAAAGAAACTGAGAGAAATTCAAAAGAAAGTCGAGTAATTATCCACCATGTCCACCTAGAGAGAAGAACCACAATGCACCAGAGCATCCCCACCGACAGGGGGAGCTGTTGAGTTACGATGACCACCAATCCAGCCATGATGAACTGAACAACACACCCACACACACTGCATGTGCTCACACCCTGAGAGCCCCAGACTCCTGACCCTCTGGACACACCAATCGTCTGGAGGTCGTGTCTGTGTGTGTCTGTGTGTGTGTGTGTGTGTGTGTGTGTGTGTGGAGGACAATGCAGGGTTAACGATGTGGGGCCCTGTGGGTGTTAGTAGGAGTGAGTCGTTTTAGTAGGGTAGATCTACGGTGGGAATGAGGAGCAGAAGTTGGGTGGGGGTCAGGGGGTCTGGGGGTTGAGGGGAGGCTGTCCCGAGGAGGGTGAAGCAAGGGTGGGGGGAGAAAGGTGCACCGGGTGAGACAGGAAGTCAGCGGGATGGGGCTTCCTACCCGAGCCAGAGCTTCTTCCACCGTGATCATCTTCTCTTTCACCATCATCATGAGCTGGATTCGCTCCTCGTCGCTCATGGTGATCTCGCTAGCCACGTAGCCTATGTCTTCTCCTGATTGGTAGAGGGGGCAGAGGGGACAAGATCAGACACAGAGCTACATCTAGGGTCATACCCGTGAGGGACACAGAGTGAAACACACACCTTTGGATGTCTGGCGCATGACGGGCTTGTGCTGAGACTTGCGGAAGTTCTGCCAGAAAGATTTGTTCTTCTTCTTGTTGTCCCATTTACCTGGAGGCAGAGCAGCAAGATGTTCTGGTTTTTGGTCTGGTTCTGATCTGACTATAAGTAAGTGGAGTTTGTTACAATCTGAAGACTTACCTCCAGATCCATCTTCAGAGCTGGATTTGTGCAGTGGCATTCTGGGTGGAAAACAAAAGAATCGACGTTATGAGGATCATGCAAACACATCAGTCTTTATTCTCAACCGACCGAAAATGCTTTAACAATCGAAAGCCGGGTGTGCAGTTTCATCCGTTCGCCACTTGGGGTCAGTGGTGATGCTTAAGTGACAGCAAAACTAGGCTCCCGAGGCTTAAGAGGGAGAAGGTAGAAAAGAGGAGAGGAGAGGAGAGGAATGACATCTCTGCTGGAAAAACAAGCGGGTCAGATAAAGATGGAGGCAAAACAAACTGTTTAATAGGCACGAAAGAAAGCAGGAAGGTCGACAGGACGAAGAAAAAGAAAGCAGCCGTGTGAAAGTGAAGGGGGGAGAGTATGGAATGAGGGAAGAGAGGAGCAGAAGGAGAGAACGAGAAGGAGGAGGAGGAGGAGAAACCACAGGGCAGACTCAGCCTGTTTGTGTTTCCACTTCCCTCCACAGGAAAGACAGTCACGAGGAAGAGAAGACGGAGAGAAGAGTGGGAGAGAGGGCAGACGAGAGAGAGAGAGAGAGAGGGAGGGAGGGAGAGATGGAAAATAACTGCGTCCCGGCATGTCTGCGAGCCTTCCTAAATAATCGGAGAGAACAACAACTCTAAGAGCTCCTTGATGTGACACGTGAACTGCACTCGGCCTCCAATCAAAGAGTCACGTCTGAGCGGCCGCCCTCCATCTTCTAGAGAGTCCGGCGGCGCGTGAGGCCGCGGCGGCGACTCTTCCTCGCGGCGGACGGGAGCGAGACAAAAACCACATTAACGGCAACAAGCTCCGGGGAGCTGCCGAGCCCTCGAAGAGGGAGGGACCGCTTTCACGTGGGGCTAAGTGGGCTGAGTAAGACCACTTAACCCAACAGGTGTGTTCGTGTGCGTGTGACCAGCGGCTGCATGTGGACTCTGCGCTTCCCCGTTCTCTCAATTAAAAGCGCATGAATCAGATGGGAGGAAAACGAGAGATAAGGAACGCGCATTTGTCCAGTCCAGCCTCGGAAACCTCTTGAGCAAATCTGAGGCAAATCCGCCTCGCTCTTTCGACATCCCTGAACTCGTGCGCATGGCGACACACCCGCGGGCCGGGCAGCCAGCTGTGCAGACAGACAGGTGGCCGTCACTGCCAGGGACGCGGTGTGAAAGCGGGCGACGGGATCGGGTTAGAGGCCGAACGGGTCACGTCCTGCTCCGGCGGGGACGTGTGTGTGTGTGTCAGTATGCCTATGTGCTCGTACAGTAACGCGTGTGCAGACACCATTCCTCTCCCGGTGGAGAAATCTTCTCGCGGCTTAAAGCCCGGCTGCCATGGCAACATAATGAGATGCTAATTGAATGGAGGCCTGTATGGTTTGCCCCTCTGCCCCCCCCCCCTCTCTCCGACTCCTCTCAGATAGGCAGGGGCCAAAGCTAATGCTAATAGAACTCACTCAATAGAGGCTTTTCTGTGGCTCTGCGCCCCCCCATCCACTGCCTCATCCTCTGTGCTCTATAAATTAACCTCCTGTGCAGCGTGCACATGCGCGTACTCACTCACACACCTCGGCGGGCGCGCTCACACACTATGTCAGAGCCTGAATGTCAGTCGGCGAGTGTGTCAATGCAGGCATTGTGTGGCTAGGCAACTTAATTGGTTTAACCTTAAATCTTTGGCATGCCTTTACCATTTCAGCTCTGTTCTTCTGCGCTGAATCGGAGGCGCCCCGGGCATGGGGGGCATTAAACTGCTTTTCATCTCATTAGCATAAGCCAACTTTCTAATTTACCGAACAATCGGGTAAGTACAGTATCCTCACTTAGGCTGACGTTAGGGCAGCGCAGGTGAAAGTTGCTTTTCATGACACCTCCGGATTGTTAAAACTCTATACGATGACAGGCCTGTGACGTGAAGCAGGAATCGCTTCTCTAAGTGATAACCTTCGTTGCAGCAGTAGGCGTGTTCAAACACAGTCGGGGTGAGGTCTCTTCTGTGTGGTGAACCAATTCGCGCGCACACACATAGGCAACAGGTACAAAACAGGAAAAAAAAAAGACACCGACAGAATGAGCGCGTACCTACAGTAGTCGGTTGGTTGGTGTGAATCACGGCTAAGGGAAAGGCTAGCTGTGCATCTCCGCTTTGGCTTTTTACTGCCAGCTTGTACTGCACTCAGCATAAATTCACAGCACTGCACGTGTGTGTATGTCTGTGTGTGTGTGTGCGTCTATGTCTGTGTGTGTGTGTGTGTGTGTGGGGGTGGGGGGGGTGGGGGGGGCGCAGACTGAGCCACCTGGAGCGAGGTGATCTCCGGTGTTCTGTAGCAGACAATGAAAGGCAGCGACAGTGGCAGCGTACGCAGGAAGACCAGAGGGCTGAACTCTACGCGGGTCACTGGGGGGAGGGGGTCAGAGGTCACGCCGAGGGGGAAGATGGATGATCGTATGGCAGGAAAACATCAAAAAGTTTTTTTGAGTCACCTCGCCTTCAAACACATAACAGCAGCTTCAGATGTGCTGACTAGGTGCATGGGTTTTCCAACACGGTGCTGTTGATGTAAACAAGGCCTTCTCATGGCACGGCCTACATTTCGATCTGATTATTAGAGGCATAAGCTGGGCTTTCAGAAGCACAGCGGCCTCCTTATTCACAATCTGATAAACCACGTCAGAGCCCATAATCAATTATTTCAGTCTTGTGTCAGGCCACATGAACCCTTTCATCAAAAACCTATTTGCCCCTGCTGCTGTTTACCTTACCGATAAGCTCGGTGCCCGCTCTCTTTCTCTCTCTCTTTGTCTCTCTATGCAACAATGCCCAACAATCAATCAGCAGCAAAACAGGAAGTCCCAGGCTTGAACCCTTTGGGTTGCAGAGAGCGCTCTGTCATCGCCCCGCTGCATACCAGGCATTATGGGAGCCGTGCCCACCTCCTGCCACCGCTGTGATGAGGAGACGTGCGGATGCAGGGGTGGCACATTCCAAGATGGAGTCCAAGGAGGGGGGGGGGGGGTCTGCTCTGGGTGCTATTGTCCTGCTTAGAGGTAATGACGGGGCTGGGAGGAACGTGTCCTGAGGGATGGAGGGGGCTTGTCCAGCATGTGATAAATCGCCATACCTGAAGCTCAGATTTCTTTTTCCTCAAACGTGGGAACTTTTAAAAACAAGATAAGTCGCGATTAAGCTCTTGAAACGTTCCGTCTTTCACAGCAGGAACTGGGCTTTGCTGTACAGAATCGGAGGGGAGTGAAAACGACAGAGGGGTGAATCTGAGCGGTTTCATTTGAGATTAACTTTGAGACCCAAGGTGTGTGTGAGGGAAAACATGTGAGGGGCTCAGAACAGAAAGAAGCCAGACTGACAGGGGGAGAGAGAGAGAGTGTGTGGCCGAGTTAGGGGCTCTTTCTGGGACTGTTTCTGAACAGCCGAGAGACATCATATGAACATTTGGCATCTGGTTCCCATCATCCTCAGCATTTGTCTGTGCAACATATACAGCCATGGGAGAAGAGATCATGTCTGTGGTATGCGCTTCCTCCGCCGCACGTGCTCGTCACGTGAACAGGACGGTCCCTCTGGGGCGGGTGGGAGGAGGTGGGGGGCACGGGGGGGTCGCAGAGGGGTAACAGTGAGGGGCAAATGTGGAACATTTGGACAAACGGCGATAAAAAAGGTGAGATACTCCGTGTCCCACTGAGCTTTCCTGGAAAACGCCGGTGTTCGGGTTTGACACGGCCTCTCCGTCTCCTTGCTGAAGACACTTCCTTGAATGCGATGAGGATTTTTCGGGTTTCACTCTTTTGATCTCACCAAAGGGAAAGGCAGGCCTGTCTTAAGTGTCCACAACGGTATAAAACGTTGATGTCATGGTGAGCCATAGGGGGAACGTTCACACACAATATATGGAGGTGAAAAAAAAACAAAAACGAGCCGCGCACACACACACACACACACGCACAGTCTGCGTTAAAGGGACCCCACCCATGCACGGTTTCATCCTGCTCTCTCGTCCATGCTGCTTTGCTGTAATGGCTTGGCCGTCACCCTGCCCGTCGACCCGCCCTCTCGCCCCGCTGGACACAAAGGCAGGAAGGAAGCAGGGAGCAGAGAATGGCTGCCGCACCGAGGAGGTCACAAGGAGGAAGCGGTCGGTGGTTTTCCTTTAACCTCGGCGGGAATGTGAGCTGTGGGGCCAGCGACCTGCGTGTCGAGGGATGGTTTCCTGAACCCCCCGCCCCGCCATCTTACTACAAGCTAGATGACATTTTATCATATCGGGGTTCGTATCTTCCCAATGAGCACCTACGCTTTCCTGCAGCTGGTGCACAGGTGATGCACAGCACATACAGCCAACAACAGGCTAAGATTCAAACTTAAAACCATGTAACACCACGTAACAAGGTAATTCAGATCTGTTTCTTCATATTTGTTGAGCTTCATATTTGTGTGACAACTTGATTTCCCCAACATTTGGCAGACAAATAGCGATCTTAAATAGTTAGTGACTCGTGGTGTCCAAAATGTGACACCAAGTTTACGATTTGTTCCATAATACTTATTTGATGTCTTGAAACCAGATTCCTGGAAATATTAACATTTGATATTGCGGTCCGTATATCTTAATGTGTGTTGGAAAAAGTTAGACTTCCGTTAAAATAAAGTTAGGCTTTCACACCCGAGTAGCTGAACCCCAACCCCCCACACCCCTCATGGCTGGGGTCAGAGACCTTTTGTACAACCTGTCATATGAGAAATCTGTCAGTCACATGTGCAGCATATGGACGGGTATGCATTTCCAGTAGCCTCTCTCTCTCTCTCTCTCTCTCTCTCTCTCTCCATGACTAGCTGTGGAAAGGCTCACTGGAAGTTTGTGTGCAGGCCTGACACGTTCCAGACGCAGGCTCGCCCTGCACGTTGTTTTGACATGCAACAGACGGACGCTTCCATGTGGGCATATTTCGTGCGGCCGCACTTACTTTCTGTCCGTTTCTGGTGTGGACACCTCACTGCTGAAGCCTAACGATTCCTGGGGACAGAGAGGGAAAGAGACAGGCGTCAGCGTTGGATAGCATTTGAGCACTGCTGAGAGGTCTGACGTGCGGAGCACGTGCTGTTGTTGTCTACCTGGATCTCGCTGCGGAGCTGCAGGGACGTGCCGCTCGAGTCCTGTTTCTCCTGGGGGGAAAAAATGTCGAGAGAAAGGAGAAAAATCAATCAGTGAAACCACTGACACAGAGGCATGAAGGTGCGCGTAAAGGTGTGACAACTCAAAGGGTGAAACGAGACGTGTGTGCAGATAAGTGAGGCCAGTTGACCATAGAAGCACGGGACGGTGTGTTGTAACAATGCCCTCATGGGGGATGAGACCTTTTTGTAGGTCAGGTTCATGTGGGAACACCCGCATGTGAGCAAAAACAAACACAGGCACGTGCGCTCGCACCATCCAGCTGACGCGCCCGGAGGCGACCCGACAGGTCGAGTCCTGCTTCGGGCGCCTGAACCTGCAAGACCTGATCCGACCGTTCCCGAGAGGCGCCGGGAGGCGGCGAAGCCAAGCGGAGCCTCGGCCTCTCCGGGCACGGCGAGACGCGACGGACCCGCCGACACAACAGGCTGCGGTGAATTCCAAACATTTACAGTGACGTTACGGGCTGCACCTCTCTCGGCACAAAGGCGACACCTGTTCAGGTTTCCCAATACGACAAAAAAATTGCGCAATGACACATAGTTTTCTTTCACCTCCCGAGTCCCTTGCAGCCTGCAATGCTGGCTGGGGCCGTATCCACCGTTACAGAGGACTGGCTTGTGAAAAGCAGGTGAGGGATGCATAATAAAGAGGCAAAATTAAAGCACATGAATTGGCTCGAAGAATTCCTGCGAGAACGAGGACGCACTAATGTGGCAGACTTGACAGCCTGGCAAACGTGTGGACCGCGAGGGGCATCCGTGTTCGGTGGTTTCTCAAAAAACCCAAGCACAGCTGAGCTCCTCACTTTCAGGCCCGTCTCTCGGTGCTCTTCACATTTACTTTGAGGAAGTGCCAAGGTCATGGTAGCTGTGAGGACGACCAAGCGCAAAGGAGAAGAGAGAATATAACCCGCGACGACTTCCCTCTTCTGCTTTCTGTGTCTGTTAGGTCTTACTTATGGATTTATGCTTGTGCTGCCATTTTTACTTTTGCGTGTGGTCGACTCGTCTGTCCGACCTGGGTGAAAAAATACATTTCGGGGAAATGGATATGAATGGCAGAATGAGACAATGACTCTCATTCTCTGTTCCTCTATTGAATCTGAACAATTTATTTAGTACATAGATTTACACAGCATATACAATCGTTTTATAAGTAATCTTACATGGGATAGGGTCCAAAGTAAAATCTAAAAAAAGCCTTTTATTTGGGGATAAAATTTGGCTTAAATTGGTTTTGGGAGCTGGACTTTGCCGAGAGGGTTAGCTCACGAGACCTCTGGTTATGTCGTCTAGCTGACCAACTTCCCAAAACAATTAAACAGAACTTTTCTGCCAGAGACAAAGTGACTGTGAAATTTCCCCCGACACAGAGCGGGAATTGGAAATTAGCTTCTTTTTTTTTTTTTCTCTCTGGGAGAAACGCACATCATCACTCCTCAGCTCCACACCCAGATATTAGATGGCAGGATGAAAGTCACAGGAAGCTGACTCTACAACACTTCCTGCACTTGGTCGGTCATGCTTCCTAATCAGAGTGACCTGCAGTTTGACCTTTTTTCTTCTTGACCGGGCTTCAGGAGAGGAGGTTTAATCCTTCCACACCTCAACAGCTAAGCATGAGTCAGGGAACGGCTAATAGTTAAAAAGAGCTTGGGGGTGACGTATCCTCGGTTAAGAGCTCTAGCCTGCAGGTCATAGGGGTGGGGGACCTTTATTGCTGAGGTGGCTAAAAGCCTCTAAATTAGCCTGAACCCTACACTTATCACAACAGCAGTCAACAGAGGGCGGGCAGTAATGAGGATAGCGAGACAGTCTGGCTGGCTTTATCTTTCGACTCCAGCTACACTCCTTAGCCCCATTTGCCTGTTTCAGTGATCAAGCAGAGGCACGGGTCCGGAAGTTTTCTCTGGAAAGTAAAACAAGCCGTGTCCGAGACAATTTGTCCATCTGGGGGAATGCGGCGAGTCCCCTAAGCTAGAGAGCAGGTACTCGCCTATAAAAACGTCATATCTAACAGAACATGGTCCGGTCTCATGACACTGCTATGTGCTGCATGGGGGGAAATCTGGGGGGGGAACGGAAGTGCGGGTCTTTTTGCCTTACAGAGGCAGAGCTTATGTGAGACAAAGGCCCAACGCATCTATCCCTTAAACAAGCACAGCTTTGGCAGTCAGCTCTGTTTGAACAACTGCATGGCGCAGAGTAACGTCGGTGTGCTCGGAGAGGCCGACATGAAACGGAACAAGAGGCGCACGCACCCGCGCATACTTGGTTTTGCTATCAGATCCTCTTTGAGGGCTCCTCCGGCTGAGAGAGCAGAAGAGATATGTCGGTCACATCAGTGGATATCTATAGGCGCCGAGCCAGCTGGCTGTAAAAAAAAAAAAAAAAATCATATAGAATACTCCAACGTACATACAGTACGAGCAGACGCAGATACACTAACCAGATACTGACTTTCTCCAACACAGCACCAAAAGACATGGACACACAAAGCAGCTCTCTGTTCCACCTACTCCTCCTCGGCTTCCCCTAGCTCCCTGTCTGCGCTCGCCATCTCTGGCTTGGAAGGAGGGAGGGAGGGGGCGGGGGGGGGGGGGGGGGGGGGGGGGGGGGGGGGGCATAAAAGCGAAGAAGATCAGCGCGGAAAAAAAAGAAAACAAACACCTACGCACCGCTTGCCTTTTCACTGCAGATCTTTACGAAAGACCGCGTCTCGGCAAAATGGTTTGGCGGGGTGGGAGAAAATTTGTGTCGTTGCTTCCCGAGGTAAAACTGCACACCGCTCCCGTGAAGCGAAGTTGCCCGAGTAACCGACACGGTTTCTGAAAGAGAATACTAAATTGCTGAATTTTTCAGGGGGAGTCTATCTGTGTGCACGAGACTTGGATTCTACAGCACACTCCCTGAGGGGATATCTTATCCTTTACATGAACTTACCAGCATCAGATTGAGATAGTGCCCTACTTACCCTCAACTGGCATGTGCTATATGCGTGTGAATGTGCATGTGTTTTGCCTCCAGATGTCCACAGGGTTGTTAGTGCACAATTCGCTGAGTGTGTGTGTGTGTGTGCGTGCGCGCGTGTTTGTGTGTGTGCAAGTGTGCATGTGCAATGTGAATGCAAGACTCTGATTGCTTAAGCGTGACTGAATTGAGTTAAATTAAGAGAGAGGGAGAGGAGCGGTAAGGAAGGGATATGAGGGAGAGCTCCGGCTAATGAGGATCACGATGTCTGCAGACAGGGAAACCAGGATCTGAAACAACTCAGCTCTGCCACTTGCACAGGCTCACACACACACACACGCACGCACACACACATTCACAGGGGCATCAAAAAGCCCCAGTAAAAGTCACTGTAATTCCCAGCGCCACACTGCTTTCCATCATTAACCCGGCAACGACAGTAACGTTGCAGCGACCACCGAGCCAGGCTCCGCTAATGAGAGGGAAACGATAGAAAACACAGATGAATGTTAAACAGAAGCAGCAGTTTGGTCTGAACCTGACTGCAAGGCCCACCACCACGTCCTCCCACGGTGGAGTTTCTCCCAAGCTCGGGGGCAAGAGGAGGCGGGCATGCGGCAGAACTAGAGAGACCAGTTGGCTCGGTGGACGCGCGCCAACTGGCACGGCTGGGTGGATCTGGGCGGGCGAGTGTGAGGTTGCAAGGTAGGACTGCACACATGGAGAGACAGGCATCGACTGGAAAACCTGGTGCACGCTCAAAAAGACAAGGCCGGTCTGTCTCGGGGCGGGTCTGCAGAACCGGCCTGTTTGGAACGTTTCGTGGGGACATCTAACCAAACACACGCACACACACGTGACTTGAAAACAAGCGTGCGCTGACGTTCTTCAATCTGGGCACACGAACCCACAAAACGCGCGTCTTCACTAGGCAGTTTAATGCAGTCTGCCACTGCCACCTCCGAGTTGCCTCACAGTTAGACTCATTTACAAGAAACAGAAAGCCAGCGCAAACGGTAACACTTTCAAGTGTTTCCTTTCTGGGACATTTGAGAGCATGCATGTGCGTGTGTGTGTGTGTGTGTGTGTGTGTGTGTGCGTGTGTATGCGAACGTGCATTCTTGCAGGGCAGGCCTGCGTGCTACAAGGCATTGCGAGGCATTCCTAAGCCCTGTGGATCATCACTGTTTTGGTATTTCCAGACAAATACCAGAGTTATTACAAATTCCAATGACAGAATCACGACCCCGTTGCTAGCTAATAAATCGCACAGAGGAGAAAAAAAATCACAAATATACTGTTTGCTTTCCGGCCGGGTTATGCCAATAATGGAAGTGTGCCAACGTCATTCGAAAGTAATCTTACAGAAACAAAGGGTGCCGAGTGGGCCGAGTGCACCCACTCGGTACATTTCTAGGCAGAAGCCTGAAGGTGGAAAAAGGACAAATAAGCGGCGGAATTCACGCCCGGGTTTGCCTTTCCTCCGCTCTGTAGTTTTAACCCGGCTGAGCTGACCCACTTTGATGGAGCAACTTCACGCAGGCGTTAGCACATTCACCGTGCTGCTCCTCACCTCGCGGCTACACAAAACAAGTCTGTGCGCGAGACTCGACCCCCCTCGACCGTCGAGCAGCTCGGCTCGAAAACCATTACGGAGCATTCCTGCGGCTTGCAGATCAATCCGGCTGCAGCTGAAGAGTTCTCGTGTCAAAAGTGTTTTGATTAAGAAGTCAACACTCTGGCCAACAACTGAAGGATTTTGGCCGGACCATCAAAGAATTCAATCTTCGAGACAATCTTGTTTATGTACTTGACTCCTAGATTGCTCTCAAGGATATTACCACAACTACGTGGTTTACAGCATTAACAAATGTGTTAGAGGGGTTGGCCACACAACCACAAAGTCCAGAATTGATTTGTATGCTATTTAAATGTTATGCATTTGATCTGGTTTGAAAGACATGATGACATCCAGTTGATGTTTTCCTCGTGTATACATAATTATTCACCCGTCCAAGTTGCTCTCAGAAGGCCTCGGGGGATCCTTCTTATAGCTTCTGCATTTTTCCATGTTTTGACACATTTTCACTTTCAGCACAGCTAAGAAGGCTGAAGAATAAACTACTTAAGAAAGCAACTGACATATTTCCCTGTGTCTCATTTAAAAAAGGCACTTAAAACTTGCAGAAGAGAAACTCCCTTCCTCTCATCTATGTCTTATCTTAAAATGAAAGGCACCAAACTCTGGAAGCAAAATTGCAATTCAATCAGTGCAAAAACTTCCACCCAAGTATGGAAATCAACCGGTACACCAGTGAACGCCGGCTCATCTGCATATAGGCTAGAACGCAATGTTACTCTAACGGCCGCGATGTTTGTGTTTAATAGGTGGAAGAGGCAAAATAAAATACACGTAATTATACAAATTATATCAACAGCAATTACATCAGCAATTTTCCAAAACACACACGTGTTTGAAAAGACTAGAAATTAAGTCCACAGCTCTCCGTGTGCCTGCCAGTTGGTAGCTTTGGTCAAATATTCCAGATATAATCAATGACATTTTTAACATTTACACTTGCTTGGCACTTTGTTTTCTAACGGTACTCTTTATCTTTACCCTTTGGCCTGACCTTTCACTTGAAAAAACACATTTTGTTTAAGTGGCTGAATGCTACTTCCCATCACTTCCACCAGCAATTCTCATACATCATCAAACAGGCATAATGGTGCGAGTCCCACTCACTATGGGAGCACTGGGAAAACAGGCATGGAAACAGTAATCCATAGGTCGCATTCCCAATGGGGGATGTTTGTTTAGCCCCCTTTTGTCCCTGATCTTCATAAAACCAACACGAAGATGCTGAGGAGCGATCCAGTGGGGACCGGACGGGAAGTGGCTTCGTTGATAGGCATCTCTGAGAGAGCCTCTGTCATCGGCTGCTAATGGTGAGAGCTACGCGTATTTAGCACAACAGAGAGGCATCACTTTGTTAACGAAGAGGCCCCTCAAAAGCCGGCGGACACGTAAAGCCAACGAAAACAAACTCAAATGTCAGCTTCCACACAGTTTAGGAAACCGGCTTGTGTTGCAAGAGCGTTTCGCAGAAATGGCCGATAAAAAAGGAAATTAATGGACTATTGTTTGGAAGATTTACACTTGCCGGACAGAGTAATAATGAGAACAGAAACCTTTAAAAACAGCTAAAAACAACTTCTTCTTTCTCTCTGGTGGTTTCTCAGGGGGTTTCTTCAGAAAAAGGCAAATTGCCAAAAGAAAAGCATGTTGCCAAATGGTACCAAAAGGCAACTTACTTCCACTTCAGCAAAGGTAAGGTACATAAATAGAGTCCGACAAGCATCATATGTCTCTTACAAAACCGTGTTTGCCTTTGTCCTGCACCTCCTTCACTTTGACTTCTAACTCCTCGGGAGTCTGGGGGCGAATGCCAGGAAAGGTCAACGCGAGAGTGATCTTTGCCCCTGAAAGTCGCATACCTCCTGACCAGAGCTGATTAGGAGTGACTGAGTAACCTTCTTGGTCCCAAAAAGGTTACGGCGGAGGAGACGTGCGATGATTCATGTCACCCCGGTAAAAATAGAAAAGAATCAACCTATAAATCAGGCCACCCCAACAGCAGAAAGACAATGACTAGAGAGGTGGCAGGTCCTACCGAGACATGATTGCATCACCCGCTATCCTGTACCCTTTACAAGTGACAGGTCTTTCTTTAAAAGGCCAGGTCCCCGAGGGGAACCACTTACTAAATATCTCCCTATTAGCGTGGCTCTTGGACACTGTGACCTTCTCAGACCGTCTGCTATTGGTCTTAGGGGAGGCGGCTGCGTGATGTTGGCTCGCAGCCACCGATTCTTGGACACACTTCACAAGACACAATGGTCATTCACTGGTCTCCGTCCGACTGGGTGTCCATTCAGCTGTCCTCATTCTCATTACGTCTTGAGCTCCTCTGCCTGTTTTGTCCCGCCTGTCTCCTCTTGGGCATAGCCTTCATTGCATTTCCCTGTCTCGCTCTAGTTTCACCGATACAAAGCTAGCAAGTCCTGCGTGAAAAAAAAACAAGATGGAAGACAATTGGCCACTGATACTCTTCAGCAGTGCTGCATTGTACGAAGAAGGCGAATTTTTGTTCTAACTTAATTTCACCCTTGTTAGTTTGCTACAAAAAGGAAGCTTTGAACTTGAATATTCCCCAAGCCTAATTTTAGAAAGAGGCTACGCTGAAAAGCAAGGGGACGTTCAATCCATACAGCGTGGGTTGATAGTGCTGTGCTTTTAAGGTCTTGTCTGACCCATATTCCTTCCTTCATGTGTTTTCGCCTTCCCTCTCCTATGTTTTGGTGCCAAACTTTGCAGAGTGGCGGGACAGCTGCAGGCTCTCACATTCTCCGATCCCCTCATCCTCCTCCCTGCGCCTTCCTCTGTTCACATCCTTATCCTCCTCCTGCGCTGGGCTTCAGGCTCTGGGCCCAGTCAGCTCTTTTGCCCTCTTCTTCTGCAAAATGCGACTGCTTCCCCTTCCCGTGTTTTATCTCCTGTGGATGAAACAACCCCCCCCCTCCCCGCCACAACAAACCGTCCAGAGGTAATCCACATTACGGTGAGACTCAGGTTGCGGAAAACTACAGTCGGCCACACAGAGAGAGCACTTAACCTATGATCGGATGCAAAATGTATCTACGCATCCACCGCTAGCTTTTTCTAAAGCTTTCCAATACCTCCCCCTCGGAGCTGTGAGAACAGGATGTCTGCCTGCAGTCATTAAAAGGAAGACTGCGATAAATCAGTGATCCATCTGAGCCCATACCTGTCAGACCAACCAAAACCACATGGCTGCCTCCAAGTCGAAGAGGCCTCCTATTAAACTGGAAAACCGGCAATGACCGACAAAAAAAATATATGAACAGGGACAATTTGGATGGGGTATAAAAAAAGATGAGGTAACATGATACCGGTGCGCATCAAATCCCCAGAGGAAGAGCTAAGTCGTGGTTTTGTCAGGGAGTATTTGCAACATTTATCCACCACATTTTATAACTTCTGATCCGTGGAGCAGCACTTATAGCGAGTCCACTTTCTCATATTTGTTTTACAACTTGAGCACTGCTTGTCATTTTCTAGGCGCTCGAAGCGACTCAGCCCATCATGAATAATCAACGGTGCAATTATGAAGTGAGCCCAGCACTCAACAGTTGTATTTGTGGACCGAACGGGCGGTGGGCAGCAGAGCACGTCCCTCCACCGCAGCACAAGCAGAATTCCTGCACACGTCGGCGTGCAGCCTGGCAACCCAAGGGGAGCCCCACTAGCCTACATCCCTGTGAAAAGGACCCCGAAGCCTCCCACGGACCTCCGGAGCACCACTGCATTCACATCCAGGAAAGCCACACTGCCTCAAAGCCTCAAACCTTCGGGACACATTCGAGGCTGCTCAGTCGCCACGGTTCCTTGCCAGGTTGTTGGCCAAGTTTGTGGAAATTACACATTGTACAGCGATGAGGTTATTCTGAATGGGGGATTTTTGGGGTCATTATTAAAGGATTTGCAAAAAAAATATATGATCATTTGTCCGAAGCAATCTGAGAGGCTGCAAACTGACATGAAATGTTGACACTGACAGCTGCTTTGGCTCCAGTGATGCTGCCACACGAGGTTTTTTGTCTGTGTTTCTGTGTGTGTGTGTGTCTGAGTGTGTGTGTGCGTGTACAGATGTATATGTTGCACAGCAACCGGACTTACATCATCGTATTGTTCAGTGAACTCAGATTTGGGGTCAAGTTTTTGGGTATAGGTTAGCGTTGGGCAAAGAGAGCTTGCGGTTTGGTTATTAAGCCTCCAGGAAATCGCTGTAATTGAATATGTGTGAGTTTGTGTGTGTGGGACAGAGAGGGAGTTGTGTTTCCGAGCACTTACCATGTCCAGCTCTTGGGAGACTCGTCGTTTGCGCAGCTCCTCCATGCGGTCGCTGACGTCACTGAAGCAGGTGTTGTAGTACTCAGAGTACTCCTGGGCAAGGTCATCTATGTTGCCCAGAGAACCATCCTGCAGACGGGGAGAGAGAGAGAGAGGGGACGGTTCAACCGGGGAACAACCGCAGAAAGGAAAGCTATCAATTCTTCTAAAAAAAAAAAAAAGAGACATAATCCAAATTCATAAACAGCAAATGTTTTTTACTGCAGCTTTTGGCACTTTATAACATCCCACCAGCACTCAAAGGGAAAAAAACCGGATCGAGTTAGCACACAATGTGACAAGCACATCCCGCTCCATCTTCTCCAGTTACCTAAAGCGCAGCTTTATAAAACCACTGTCACATACACTCACAATTAGTGGCTTAGAAGGGGCACCTACAGGCGAGCGCTTGGCCAAGGGGCGGCGCAGCAACACACGCAAATCACCCCTGTCACCATTTTCAGGCCCGTTTCAGCAAACAAAACATTTTGCTCCACAGACGGTGGGAACAAAGTCAAAGAATATGTGACTGGGTGGTACCACGGATTCGCAGATCCGCCGCGGCCACTGCAAACTGACGCGATGCCGGCAGGAGAAGCTCGGCTCCCTGGTACGAACAGAGGGGTCTAAAAATACCTCTGAATGGCCGCTGTATGTTTGCGATGTTTACTCATTCTTATCGGGCCCCATCCAGCGCCTGCTTTCGGAAAGCCGCGGCTCGATCCTGGGTTTTGTCTGAGTCGGGGCGCGCATCGAGGATGCCCTTTACCTCCCTCAGACGTTCACCAAACTCCAAACCAAACAGGCTCTTCCGGCCGGCCGCAGTTTAGACCAGCACAGTTCCTGTCTTTGTGTGGAGCACATGTGTTTAGGATTGAGGGAGGAAGCGACGCTCCAAACAGCGAAGCCCTCGCTAAACAGAGCCGTCTAAGGGATATGATGCTGAAGATGGGCCCTCTCGTTTAAGTTGGAAATGGAAACATACTGGAGTTCAATGTAAACTGCCATCATCAAGATAATGAGGCAAACTTGGAGCGGTTGCTTTTGCGCGAGTTGGTTGTCAGTACAGAGGACCTGGCTACGCGCTCTGTAGGACCAGAATAATCCATTTCTTCGCAGGATGTGGAACAACCTCTTCTTCCAACATGTGGGTGAGATCCCCTCGCTTTGGCTAAGATGTAGGCCATTCTGGCAGCGATGGCGAACTGCTGAATATTCATCAGTGTTGATCTAATCTGTGCCAGGCAGACAGCAAGCATTGAGTCACTGAGCAGGGTCCGAACAGTCTCTCTCAGTCTCTGTCTTTCTCAACCGGACTCGCTATCTGGGTGCCAGGCCACAAATGAATGGATCCCTGTGAGTGCGCGCAAGTGGGCCGCACTCACACACAGACATACACACTCATCACACACGTACACACTGGGGCGTAAGGCCCATGTGAACATCCATTAGCATGCATGCATGCATGCGGGAGATTTCGAAAACACCGGACCAAAACAAACCAGCGCAGGCCGCACAGAGCTACCCATCTATGCACCAAACACAACATCGCTGATTAGCACATGTTCTGTCTCAAAAGAACAGTCCTCGCTGGCTCTGATCTATCCTCCCACTCTCATTTCTTGAGAAATCCTGCTCTGGCAGGACATATGGTTGGAGATGACAGAGATTCCCGACGGGAGTGCTCTGTGCGCACACACAAACACACACTTCTTCTCCCCTCTCCTCATTCCTTGCACTCGACTGCAAGCACGCTCTCATTACAGAACTCGGAGATGTTTTAATCAACAAACACATGCCTCGACTGCGCCGATCGGGTTGCAATCCGGCAGATAAGAGCGCGCCGTGGCTGACACGGGGCTGCTCCAGCCGCCATCTAAGGTGATAAATGAGTCAGGTAAAGACTGAAGAATCGACACTAATCACAGCGCTTTGCTGTTTTCCTGCGCCCGCTCCTGCAGGAATGGCGAATGTAAACCTCAGCTGTGGGCAGGTAGCGCCGCACGTGCTCCGCTGCTCTTCACCCGATGTGAGTCTGCAACTGTGTGTGTGTGTGTGTGTGTGTGTGTGTGTGTGTGTGTGTGTGTGTGGATAACTGGCATTCTTCCAATTCTCAAATGGCATGAGCTCATGAGGGTCCAGCACAACACAAGTGACCCCCCACTCCCCGCCTCCACTACCACAGAGAAAGGCGACACCACATATGCTCGGTTACATGCATCCACTGTGACACCAGACGCGAAAACAAGTGCATTTTTAGAGAGACTCTCTGTGTGGGAGTGTAGGTGGAAGAGCGTGGAGGGGTCTGACTGTGGTCCACACATTCAGCTTGGAAGCCGGAGCAAGGGGTATGGGAGGGGGCGAAGGGTGGACAAGGGATGATTTGTAGGACACGGGCTGTGGCAGCTGTGGGGTGACAGCAGGATAAAACATCTGGGGCCTGGGAAGAAAGAAGAAATCTGTGCAGAGAGAATCTAAGGATGAGTATGGAATCCTGCACAGCTTAACTGAACTGGGAAGCGGGGGGCTCTGCGCGTTGCCACACCGAACAAACAATTCCCACCGTATAAAAATCATTTGCAGCGGATTGAGAAGAGTAATTAACACGTCTAGCTCCACAGAGCTATGTTTGAAATGGAGTTTAATACTGAGTCAGCTGATGTAACCACAACTCCACCCTGGACGGTGCACGGGGCCAACTCCCAGTTTTGACTGGAACAAAAGCAACAATAGTCACACAAAAACACCCAAGCAAGAATGTGCGGGCCAGTTTGTGCGCATTTACAGCAGAGAGTGGACATGTCTTGTGTGTGTCATTACTGTGGATGCATGGCTACTCCCTGCTGGCAGCTGAAATCTGTCAGACCTCCATGAACCAGGCTGCCCTGGACATCACTTCAGTTGCAGGACTTTCGACTAAGGACAAAGCAAACTGTTCTGAAGTGTTGCAATGTCCCGAGCACTCACTGAAGAGGACAGCTTTAAGGAGCAGCAGTTTGCGCAAATGCTATAATCTCTGCAAGTTAGTGGCTGCCGTGTTGCTCCTCCGTCAACACGGAAATTAGTGGTATTGCACCACAGCGGATAAATATTTCAGCTAAGTATGATATGACTGCTGTTCAGGATTGCGCTGGAGGGCAGGAGATGATTATCATCCGGCCAGAGTCCCAAAATATATATGCATTTCATCCACGGTCTCTCATGGAAAAAAAAGGGGGGGGGATATCTTCAGCTTTAGTATTGGGACATAAATCAATACGCTCACAGTAGGACTGTGGTCCAGTAGCTGCTCGCTTAGCTATGGCAGATTCCAGGCAATCCAGCAACTGGCAACGGTTGTTTCTGCATACATTTAGTAAGCTCAAAGCAGTATCTGTGATTGCTCTCACTCTATATAGTGACATCACTGATACAATATAATATTACTATATGTATTATAAATATATACCAAGTGTTGCCTAATTGATGTGTTTAAACAAAATTCTTTGTTTGGCTAGTCTAGTGCTATGCATTTTCAGAGGATTAGCTACCCCTGTGTTAATTTGTATATCACAAAATACATGACAAGCTAAAATACGATGAAAAGTCTGGTATTTGAATAACACACACATGTTGGCTAGATTATTCAAATGGCCGCTTCCTTAGGAGAAAATGTTTGCCTGGCACACGATTAAGCCAATCTCTTACAGTGTTAATTCCACAGAAAATTCCACAGCCGGCATGCAAGGCAGTGATAAGTTGGGTTGCCTTGTGTGCCTTAAGAATCCCTGCCAAGGCGCACTGCTAATCTGGCCATCGGTTCCTGCTCACTTCACAGTTTCCACACCACATTAGCTGCTGCAAAGGTCTTCCGACGAGAGCGATAGTGTATGATAACCACCGAGACAGACATTCAGAGAGGCCACGTTCGTTAGTCCTGGGCCAAACATGTTTGTTCTGGTCTGGCCTTTGAGTTCACATTCCTGACCGTGCCATCACACAGGGGCTCGGTGGTGTAGGGGGCTGATGGCCAGTGTACGTGGTATTAACCATTGTTACAGGGGCCGGGGCCTTGTGACTAACCCTTCTCTGGGGGAAAGAACAATGACAACAGTTTACAATAGAGCCATGCATCTGATGTAATGGTAGAACGTCATGATCATTTTCACTGGCTCGGCAGCCTCAGAACAGGCGCGGCAGGTTGAAATTGCAACCAGACGTCTTGTATTGCGTTGGACTGTAGCATTTCGTTGAAGAACTGAACCTGCAGACTTGCCCATATTCTCCTCGTCATCTTCAACCATGTCTGAAGTCTGCATACTAATGACTGTACGAGCAATGCCAAGTAATCCATCCTTCACTCCACCCAACCATCTATCCACACAGTTCACACTGCTTCACTGGTACCAGCTTTTCGCTAGCTTTTTTGCTATTTTTTTTTTCCTGGCCTCAAAGAGTAGCTGCACCAGTCTGCCAACCAATCATATAAAACAGACCCGATGAAAATAAAAGAATCGATGTCAGACATGAATCAAATCAGAGATGAGAAATTTGGAAAATGATAAGTGAAGACTGGTGGATGAAAAGACAAGAGGGTGCCACATTGGATCAACCACTACAGCAGTTCAGAAAATGTTAGATGTAATGTGCTGGAGAATTCCACTGCTGCCGGGATTGGGAGCCAATGGGGGAAGACTGTCGAGGAAGGCAAGGCCAAGGGCTGCAGCCCACCCCTCTTACGGGGCTTCCTGAGGATATCCGTGGCTTCAGCAGAACAGTGCTCTGCCATCCCAGCAGAGGAAACCTGCCAGATCTCTGTGTGACCTCAATAATGAGACCAGTCAGGAAGGGGGAGCGAAGGAGGAGCGAGCCCGTTTGGCAATGGACAAAATTAAGCTATGATAGACTGTGTTAGAGCATTACTGGCATTGCTATAAAGTTGTCTCGCTCACCGGAAACTGGCCAAAAAAGCAGTGAAGCATATGCCGCCACTCTGTATGAAGTGCTATGTGGGAGGGAACACATAGGGATCACCTCATCCAACCATATGTTTCCCAGACACAATCAATAATCACATCTTGGGAGTAGCATCAAGTCCTTAAGCCTACAGACGAAGTGCTGCCTAGTGCATAATCAGTGCTCTACAAATGGACAAGCTCCCACCCACGCTGCATGAAAACACCACAAAACTCTCTTCAAACAGAAAAGGATTCCCCACAGGCAAGTAAAATATTTCCACAAGGCCTCGGCTCGAGACGACCTTTCCAGCAAAGAGGGTTCTTTCAGAGGAGCACGGAGGGAATAATGGATGACTGTCAGCTGTTGAGCTGTGATCAGATCATCTCCACTTGGACCGTGCACAACCAGAAGCTCGGCCCGGATCTGGAAATCTGGTGTAAAGCTACGTAAAGGCAAAACTGAACTCTGGAGACTCTTGGAGCGTTTGCCAAAGGATGTGGGATTGAGAGGGATTGGAAAAGCAGAGATGTACCCCTTGAGTTACACAGTATTGACGAGAACGAAAAAAGCGTACCCTCAGGTAGTTTTGATGTGACTCATTCTGGACTGAGGATTAAAAAACATGTCTGCAGAGGTGGACCGGCAAGGCGTGTAGAATCCAAGCGCTTGGAACAGCTCCGGCTTCCTGCACCATACTGCCCTAAACTGCTTTTGACTCTTAATTAGTTCAGGGGATATTTACCCAGCTTCAAGCACAAATAAATGACTCGCTCGCTTAGGTATTCTTATTAAACACATTCCACAACAGGCTGCTGCGTATGGTTAACCTCAGGGCCACGGGGCCCTCAGAAAAAAGTAGTGCAAGCGGAAGTGGGCCGTGAATTACAGTGAAAACTAGGGTTCAAGACCTGTATGGAAGATTGGAGGTGACACCATGTGGACCAAGTATTTGCCACTGGGCATTTCAGTGCCCGCCTGCGCTGTCACTCGAGTAGGGGCGAGCGGAGTCTGGGATGCGTGCAGAAACCTGAGCAATCGGTGACAGGCATGGTATAGTAAAGCATGTTGACCAGATCTTTATCAGGTTAGATGCCTATCTGAGCAAAGTATGCAGGCCTGTTCTCACGTGTGGGGGAGCCAAGACCAAAGCACATTTGCAACAGTGAGTTAAGCTGGGTCAGCAGGCTTGGAGCAAACCCAAATTTTAAAAGGCCAGGCCCGTATAAGCTCCCGGGCAAAACAAAAGCCATTGAAAGTCATAGTGCACTGGTTATTTATAGCTGATCCATTTTGCTTTAAGGGCGATATTGTGTTCACTGCGCTCACAGAGTATTTAAAGATAGGAGCCTGAGCACATTGTTAGGAATTAACTGCATTACACAAAGGCCTTTCTCTGAAGGTTTTTACAGTAGCTCAGTAAACAATCAGTAGCAGCCGGAGTCTAATCGTAGAAACTTTTTCACAAACATGGGATAAGCAACCATTAAGGATGCAACCTAATGTTTTACTGGAGAGTGCAGCCATCAGAAAATTGTGCATTATCACGGCTGTCAATGGTTAGGCTAGTATGACAAGAGGGCCGATCGAGTTCCACTCTCACCCTCACCGTTGTTCTGGAGTCGCCTTCTTGGAAAAATACGGCGGTCACAGCCATCCAGGCCTTCCGAGGATTGACGACGAGAACGCGTAAAGCGATATGGGGAGCGTGGAAAGTGATACAGAAAGTGGAACTGGACCCCGACAAGAGCTGAGCTCAGTGATTTACAAATAATACGAGTGTGTGCAGTGTCTGCTGGCAGGACGGCTAATGGTTTTGAAATAACCTTATAAGAGAGCGGTCCAGGATGTTTATTGGCCAGACAATCCAATTCAGTGTCACAAATGGTTCATGAACTCAACTGTTGTAGTTAGGAAAAATAAACAGCTATGAAAACCTGGAAAGTTTGATGATAATTGGGACTTTAAATCTATTATAAATTACAATGAGAGATGGCTGTGCAACATATTTTGTCAAGAAAAAAACACCCCTAACATGTTGTTGCTGATTCTGTGTGTGTGTGTGTGTGTGTGTGTGTGTGTGTGTGTTGCAGCTTGAGGGGAAATAGTCAAGGATGAGCACAGCCCTGCAGACATTTGCCTTCAGAGCAATAAATCTGGATGAATTGCCTGGCTGGAAGCCACGACTCCCACCCTGTGTCACAGGGCAGGACAGCCCCCCACCCCCTTCTCTCTCACACATACAATCACACACACACACACACATACTGACACACACTTCTCACATCTTCAGCGCCAGACCAAACCAAATTAACACCTCCGTTTCCAAGCAGACCGGAAGTGGGTGCAACACACATTTGGTCAGCAGATCAATCGGACCCCAGAGGCCTGTGAATTCAGACAGGCAGACACAAGAGCAGTGTGGCAGAAATGTGCACAGTTACACTGTACAAAATCTCCACAATCATCTCAGCATATGTGCAAATCTCTCTGGACTGGGCTAACAGACCAAATCTGACCTACATTCCTGCAGTCATGCCACTATTATTCTGTATAAATGCTTTGTTTTCCCAAATTATGGCGTCGTCACCTCAAACCTGAAACATCCCAAGGGATCAATATCAAGTATCTATCTATCTATCTATCTATCTATCTATCTATCTATCTAGGCAACAAAAGCTTCTCACTGTCTGGGATCTATCAGTCTTCTGCAATCTGCATCTAATTTTTGGCCTGTTCTCACCTTATCCATGACACAGATGCATCTGGGGCCTCAGCAATAAAATCACATCTAACTATTAAGACATTTTGAAGCCTTCGTACGTGTTGAATAAAATACACAAGACCTGCAGGAAAACATGGTTGCACACAGAAAACACGCAGTATAAAGGGTAAAACTTCCCAAAGGGCAACATACCATGGTCTCATTACAGTCCTGTTTGCACTCAACAACAGTATCACAACCCCAGCAGCCGGATCCTGGTTCACATGTGGACTGTGTGGCCCCCCACTTTGAAACTCTGGGGGCCTTTAAAGGACTTGCCCGATTTGCATGTCGGGTACACAGTCACACATCCTGCAAATCAGGGTGAGCTTTGAGGATGAGGGCGAAAACTCTCAGTTGGTTGCGAGCCTATGATGTCAGTGTATGTGACCCCCACCATCCCCCAATAACTCACCAGCATCCCCATAACGTCGGTCCACAGCTGGGAAAAGCTGTCGGGCGCAGCGGCACAGTCTGCCCCCTTCTCCTCCGCCTGATCACCCTCCATAATGGGACTATATATCGTGTTCAATCAGGACAGACAGCTGCCGGTTGTGTTGGGGAGGGGGGCTGTAGCCGGGTAGCAGCTCCTACAGAAACTCCACAGACATCCCCACTCCTACAGAAAGCTGCGTCCGGTGCACCGGGGGGACGCTCCTGGCACGACCCGACGCGTCGTGCGTGAATGTGACATGTTGACCGACTCGGAAACCGGGGAAAAGTGAGCGAAAAGCGCGAACCAAGCGCGGGTCATTCGTGTGAAAACTTTCCTCGCGGGGTGTTCCCCGCTCCACAGACAGTCCGGGCACGAACCACGGGTTGAAGCGTCCGACTCGAGGAAATTAAAAAAAAGTTTCCCAAAATGAAAAGTGTAGGAATTCCTCGGTGAGTGGCAGAAATGTCTCTAAAGCGACCGAGAGGCGAGCACACAGGAGCTTATTTCTATTAAAACTTTGGAGCGAGAGAGACCGCCCGGAGCACAGAGTAAATCCTCCAAACACTGCGCCTCCCCCTCTCTCCCTCTCCCTCTCTCTCTCTCCTCCCTCACACACACACACACACACTCCTCCCAACAAAACATTACAGCAGACACACACACGCCAGAAATTAACTCCCTCTGACTAATCATTAACATTCCGCTAAAACGTTTTAATTTTAAGTGTTATTCACGAGTGACCCCTTTTCTGGGCAGTAAAAACATCGAATTACCTAGTCACACTTTTCTTTTGTCTTGAGCTCCATTCAAACGTCGACTACAATGACCAAACCCTACCCCTCAACAAAGTTTCCATATATCCCAGACTTTTATCATTGACATCAAAGTACCCAAAGGCAAACTGTTGCTTCCTGGACGTTTTTAACCACAAATGTGTGATAAAATGCATGTTTGTTTAAGTTCATTGAGATAGACCTCTCACCAAATCACATTTCCAATACGATAATAAAAATATAGTTTTGATGCTGCTGTTGGGCCAAAAATAGCACATCGGTGTGCACCTCTGATCTATCCAATTTATCCATCTACTTTTTAGTTAAGTTTTACAATGAATATGCCCTCAAAGATTCACTGATTGCGCCATGGGCATGAATAAAGTTCTCATAATCTGAAGACATTACAGAACTATAGGAGTACAGCGGGGTTTTTTTTCTTTTACTTCAGAACACAGAAAACTTTTTTATCTCATGCTGACACGGCTTTCCACCAATACGTCTCTCCAACCAGTGCTGAATGGGGACTGTGAACAAAGCACATTCTCCACACAATTGAATGAAAAACAAAAAAGTGCATGGGAAAAGTGTTTTTGAGGGGGTGACGCACGCTGTGCCCTTTGACTGGCACAAATCTGAACAAAATGTCGGACCATGACACAAAGGCTGAGCATAAGGGTTTGACTGTAATTTTAGTTACTTTTGCTTTAGGATGCACATACGTACCGCACCAACATGGTACACAATGTAACAGCAATGGTCTGCGTGGCTGTGGAGCTCATTTGAATGCGAGGAGGATTAAAAGAAGCAGGTTATGTGCAAGCATGAAATTGCACGGCTATCTTGTCTGATCAGCCGTTTGTCATGCTTCGCCTGCGAGCTGCTCTATTGTGATGAAGAAGTCCAGGGACTCCATCTCTGATTCTCCCTGTTGTTGTCAGAGGCACGTTTTCTCACAGCGGCAACAGCTGCCGGCTCGTGTGACAGATGCCAGGAGCAGCAGAGATAGAATGAGAGAGAGAGAGAGCAAGATGGAGAGCTTTAAATTGCAGCTCAAAAGTCAGTCCGCTTCACCTGCTGCTCCCAGATCAGCCCACAAAACATATCCATGCATTTTAAAGTAACTTAACCTAAGGAGCAGGAAAAAATAACATTAACCTCAAATTCCTAGTTGAGGGAATCGAGCATGGCGCAAGCTGAAGGTGATCGGTTACACAATAATCCACAGAGCTACAGTTTCACCTGTGGAGAAAGTGGATATGTGATATGACCCGCTGTGGATGACACAGGCTGGAAAAAGGCTGCCACCAGTTTCACTGACGTATGTGTGTGTTTGCAGCACAGCCTCTAGCCAATAAATACCTGTGTGATATGGTTAGTACTGGAAAGACCTTACAGCTACACAAGCTTTTCTGCCACCTACAGCGCTGATTGCTCATATCAGCACATAGTTTTTAGTGTTTTGTGATTTTTCTGTTTATTTTCTTAACTTGTCATTCTTTGCTTCTTTTGGACTGTGAGATGGAAATCAGAGTAGCCAGAGAAAACCCACGCAGACACAGGGAGAACAGGCAAACTCCGCCAGCGCCAATCTCAGCATGTTAGCATGCTAGTATTAGCTAAACAGCAGGAAAAGTGCATCTGAAGCCGATGGGAATATCAGTAGTTTAGTAGATTTTTGGTCATAAACTAAATAATTAAACCAACAAAATGATAAACTGCACAAAATTATGTGGGAATCCATCATATAATAGTTGTGAATATCAATAACAACCCCTGTTACCATGGCAGAGCTAATTCGTTTGCACCCTGTGCGCCAGATGGTCAAACCTGTTGTAGTTTCTCCTCCCTGATGGCAAAGATCGCGGCTCTATAAATACAGAATCGCGGTTCAAAGTGCGTGTAGGTGGAGAATGGCTTTTACAGGCCCTGGGTGAGCGGCAGCTGCTCAACAGTATCCCGCTTACAGCCTAAACACAGCCAACACACGCTCGCACAAGAGCGGCTTTGTCGGCTGACGAGTCGACAACACGGGGGTCCGCGCTGCCGACCTCACATCTGTAACCTCGGGGTGACGGCAACAGCGAGTGGTCGGACGCCGAGCGAGCCTGTATGTGTGTGTGTGTGTGTCCATATTAGCATGACATCATTGAGCTGTCCGTCAGTCTCGTTGTCGAAAGAGTGGTCGCCATGTTGTGTCGTTTAAGGCTTCAACTTGATCCTTCCCCTCAATTCTCGTCAAAAGACCCCACCTCACACACACGCACACACACACACACACACCACTCTATACTCGTACTCTTCCTGTGAAAACCCCCCTTATCCAAATACAAGGGAGTGTGACCCCACCTGGACCGGCTCAAACAGAGGGGTCACATTGTTAATGAGGAGAGGAGGAAGCCTGTTGACTCAGTGCACACTCATCAAACACTGTCCTGTGTGCGTGTGTGTGTGCGTGTGTGTGTAGAAGCCAGCTTTTCCCTTTCTCCCTTCACACTAACTACAAATCAAGGTGTCACGTTGCCAGACAGGAGGAAACAAAAGTCACTTGCGAGTTATTTCACCACATGCTAATTGGAAATTTATTACATGTTAGCGAGCCGCCGGCTTTGATCGGCTCTCGAACATTTGGTCACATATGAAGCCAGAATTTGAAGCACATGACTAGGAGTCTACGCCTGCAAACAATTCACAGTGTCCATAAATGTGCCCTGACAGTGAGACGTGAAACTTTCATGGTTCTCCACATATGTATATATATATATAGTGGGGGGGTGCACTTGTGAAAAGGATGATGTCATGAATATAAATTGCTGGAATAGCTCACTTTGAACACGGTCTTGAAAGCCTCAAGACTTGGACTGTTTCCCCCAAGTATGAAAGTTATTTTGACACTTTCGCTTTCTTTCATCTATCTCCTTTCATCTCGCCCCCTTTCTATTACTCCATATTTTATTAATAGTTTCATTGTCTCATCGCAAATTCTTCTGCGGGATTGATGAGAGGAGAGATTACACAGTGTCATCAGGTTTGGGACGGGGCAGACAGCAGACAGGAAACATTTCTGCCAGACAGTCGTACATGTTGAAGACATTTCATTGTGGGGTCAACATGTGCGCGTGGATTTGCATAATACAACTGAAAAATAAGCATATTCAGACTGACTGGGAGTGAGTTTTGGGTTTCCCACATACAATGTATCAATTTAAAGGCTCTGTTTTTATGTTTGGGACAGACAGCACTGGCAACAATTAGAAAATTATTTCAAACAGGCAAAAACAAGACTCGAGCTGACCTAGTTCCCACTAAAATGAAAGACAGAAATAAAGATGTCGTGGAGAACATAATCTTAAACAGTGAATCTTCCTCTGTCTTTACTCTCTTAAACTAATCTGTAACTCTCTTACAGGCTTGAAATAAAGACTTTGACAAACCCCCGTTGAAGTGACAGAATTTTCCACAAGTGCACTTGCCCCGGATTACAGCGCGTCACACTGTGTAATTTTTGACTATGGCTGACTCAGCGAGATTATCACAAAACCTGGGCATTGCGCCTAAACACACTAGCCGGGTGTTGATCCAAGGTAAGAGCAGAGACAGGACAGAGTAGAGAAGAGGAGCAGATGGAAGATAAAGGCCTGGGAGGAGTTAGATAGGAGGAGAAGAGACTTTACAACAGTTAAAACAAACTTGGCGACTGGTTACAGCAAAATAATGACGTGAATGGTGACTGGAGGCTTGTTCCCCTTGTAAAGAAAGCCACTACAAAGGTCAGCAACCTTCATTAAGCTGTAGCCATGAGATGTGAGGAGGAAACGAGGCAGAGATGCTGGGGCTGAGGGGTAAAAAGGACACAGAGATAGAAAAAAGAGCACAGAAGGGGTTAAAGCGGAGCAGAGCTGGACCTCCCCTGATAGTGAGAGTGACCCTTCCTCGAGGTCAGCGACCCTGGCCTTAAAAATAGCCCCCTGGGGGAGTCACAAACTGGGGTGATTAACAATATGGTGGACAGACATCAAGAGTAACGCCAACGCACTTAAGGAATGCTATACATGGCCACACAGCACTATGTGTGCTCTCTCTCCTGCAGCCGAGACACAGGTCCATAGTGGTGCAAGAACTTCTTAAGATCTCAAAGGCTGGTGACTGATCTGGCGTTCACCTCTGTTTTGCCTCTAATTGCATCACCTTTGCCTCTTGATTATGTTTCTTTTCGTCTCTCTCTTTCTTTTTAAATCAACATATACAGCTTTTCTACGCGAGATTAATTGGATCGAATGTCAGCAACCCTCATCTCTCTTGCCTCAGTCCTCGGAGCACCTTCTCCCGGTGAATAATTGGGATCAAGATTCTCACATCATTAATTTTGCTTAGTCGACGGGTCAGAAGGCCTCGCGGCCCCTCCGGCAGTTTTCTTTGAACCAGCTCTGGACGTGAGCCTTTATTAGTCCTGTTTCTGTGCACGTGAGCACATCCAGCCGGTGTGTTTATGTTTTCCACTGTGTTAGACGGTGTGTGTTTCTGTGTGTGTGATGTGGAGGCGGCCGGGGCAGCCCCAGCGAGCTTCACACACCGCTGAGTCTTGTGTGGGGAGTTATCACACAAGCCCAATTAGCATGACAACTAATTACTGCTTCCTCCTTCCCCCCTCCCCCAACTCATTAAGTCAGATCAACACACTGCTCTTTCCACCCAAAACAATGCTGCCACGGAGCAATAAGGCAAGCCTGGTGTTTTGCTCTCAGAATTTACTTTTCACGGGCTGATCAACCATAACACTTGAGTCCTTTGAAAGCTCAGGACACCTTCAGACTTCAAGACAGGAATTACTCGCAGGCTAGAAGGAGCGAGATAAAGGAGAAAGATAGATAAAGGCAACTGAGAGAGAGCGTGAGATAAACATGCTGTGTTATGCATCGGCATCAGGGAGAAGACAGCGGCAGTGAATGGGTGAAAGAAAAAAAGAGATGAAGGTCCGCCTGCTGTACGAGGTGTGTGTGAAGCTCAATACACGCCGCCTTTCAAGAGAACGGCTCGCATTGTTGTGCGCGTGTGAGTGCAATGTCAAGCAAAGTGTGTCCAATCTGCACACCTGCACTGACCCAACGCAACTCAATCCCCTGCAGCTGGAATTCAGGGCCGGTGAGAAAATAACAATGCTCGTCGGCGTCGAGGAAAGCGGCTCAGAGGGTTCTCAAGGTTTGCAGCAACATGACCTGCTGACACTGTAATTCAGACAAAACATTATCATTGGAATTCCTTCCCCACATTCTTCCACGTCGCATCGAAGCAAATCTGCCATCGAGAGTCCGGCACGTGATGGCGACGTGGGAAATCGCGCTGCGTGTCAAACGGACGCAAGGCATTTCCGTGCAGGATTTACAAGTGGTAAATTCATGCTTTTTACTGATGCGGTGCTAATTGTAGGTCCCTTTCATGTGCTTAGTGGAGAAAAAAAACAACACACCAATACCAAAACAAAGCATATTTCTGCTAAGCCCTGGATTTCCAGATTCTCCATGCAGTGTAGCCATGTGGCGGACGATTGTGTTACTCTGTCTGTGTGTGTGTGTGCGAGTGTGTGAACTTGCATTCCAGGGTGTTTTAATCGGCCGCGACTGAAAGGACAGATGTTGTTTTGGATGTAAGTGAGCTTCCAAAGGTATGAGCGCCGCTGTGTGAATCGCCCAAATCCTCTAACGGGTCGCTCTGCGCTTTGAGCACAGCGCAGACTCCAAAAAAAGGCCAGGACGCTGTGTAAAGCATGAATAAAACAGCATGCGATAATTACCTCCGCCGAGGAGGCGATGTGCTTGTCGCCGTTTGTCTCTCCGTTATTAAGCAGGATTACGCACACACACACACAAAAAAAGGTTTCCATGTGTCTGGTGGATGGGTGCAGCACGGTTCAAGGGAGAGAGTTGTAATTTTGGATTTAGAAATTCCTGATCCAGGATCTTTTCTCTGGCCTTCCTGTGTTTGCGGAGGCCCTGAATTGCTCCTGGGTGTGAGTGTGACAGCGCCTGGCGTGTGTGTGTCTGCCCTGCGATGGACTGGACAAACACAATGACTGTTGACCGATGTTGGAACAGGGGCGACAAAAGTCCAAAGGCGCACAGGTCGATTGGTGATAACATCTTGATTGAGTATTGTCGTTCATTCTACCGCAAAACGCATCGCTGCGTAGGATCAGGAACACAAACAGTTTGTTCATGATTGCGCTCTGTTCGTCTTTATGTCTTACATCGCAGCATCGCAGCCTTGTGGATCCGGCGTTGTATTTGCAGGCGGGGACGTGTGTTTGATGGGGAGGCGGCTACGGCGGCAGAGTAAACAGCGGCACAGTTAAAATTCAGCTCACACCTGTGCTAGAAAACATCAAGATGAGGGTATAAAGTGCACGTCTGTTTGTTTGTTTCCCTGTTTGTTTGTGTGAGTGAGAGGTCATGAGACTGGGCGGCAGCTGTGCTGGTGTCAGGGTGGCAGTGCCAGGCAGACAGCTCATGTCCAGTGTGTCATACATTTGACTGGTGGTCTCACTCTGTGTACTGCACATCTGCATTAGAAGCAGCCGCTGGCGGCTCACTGTCACAATAAATAAAGGGATCTGAAAGCAACAACTGCTGGTCTGCAGCATTTCATTAAATAAGACAGGCATGTTTGACAAGTTGTTGCAAACAGCTGTGTAGAATACCATATTATGATGTCACATTCACATTATAAAAATGACTACAGTGTGTATTTGTAGCTGTATCGTATATAGGAAAAGTACCACTGATGCTTGTGACAGTGCAACACAATGAGAAAAGTCTTCTTTCTCATGTGAAGTGAGGTGAGTCATCTGGTAAACTTTGAGAACTCGAATGGCCTTATTTGACCTGTGGCAATAACGACGAATATCAGACTACTGCATCGCTCCTACCAAAAAAAGGGAAGGAACCTTTTAACTACTAAATATAGAAAAAACATCATTGTTTTTTCCTCTTAGGCTGTAAAGGCAGAACTTGCATTTGGGTGACTGACTCTTGAGGGATGTCTTCTTCCTCCTTTCTTCTTCCTCCCAAAAAATGTTTTCTCCAAAGTCTCTCTGCCTAAGCATGGGGCAGTAAACTGGGACATGATGGCGCCCCCCACTGTTGTGAAATATACTTGCAGACCACAGAGCACAGTCCCTGCTTGTGTAGCGGACACAAGACTTGTCTATTAAATTCTGCTGCACATCCTGTTCTGTCAGCCGCTGTGCCATATGTTAGCCTCAGAGCTAAATACAGTAAATATAAGCTCAGCCTCCGTCTTATTAATGGCCATGTGTGCTCTGAACACATAATTATCCCCTGCAGTTTCATATCAAGTTCAGTTTTATGGTGCCTGCTCAAAGGTTTACAGGACACAAATGTACACGCAGTAACACAGGCATACATGTACATTCTGGCTTGTGCGCGCACGGGTGTAGAGATGGAGAAGCTGGGCATTTACAGTGCAGCTCCAGTGCTAACAGGACAGTAGCCGGTGGGGCTCAATAAAGCTTTTATGAGTCTCTTTCTTGCTTTGCCCCTCCACCTAAACACTCTCACCTGTTGTCTCAGCTTATGTCTCACATGCAGTGAGATGCCACACTCAAAAACCACATGATGATTTCGGCAGTGTTTCTGGATGTTTTGCAAGGGGGAGGGGGCTTAAACATTTTAGCAATTTTAATTGAAAGCCGGGTGTGTGTTTGTCTGGCGGTCCCCTTCACCAGACTAGAAAACAAACAACATTGAGAAGCTGAGAAAAACAGACAGTCTCTGTGGACTGTGGTGTGAGAGGAATTCCAGTTGCGGAGATGCCACATCATCCCTGGCACACATTGGTCAGCACACACAGATACAGAGCCTCACAACTCACTAGGAACTGCATGCAAAGCGCAGGGGCACCTCGAGCCCACGTTTAGAACGTTTTTCATATGAAAACATTAAGGGCCATGCATCACGAGCTCTAACGGCCTCACTTTCCCCCTGCAGATTTACAATCACAGTACGAGCGGCGAAGGCTGCAGACACGGCTGACATTTGGTTATGTATTAGATGTTATAATAACTTGTTCCTCGGCCAGCCCCAGGCCGCTCTGTGGTACGGCCTTCTGTAATTACTGTCAGTATTCACGCAGCCGCCATATATCTAACACACAGGCCTCGACACACGAGCTGTCACACATGCAGCGCTCGGCCGTTTGCACATTAGAGGCAAATAAACGGCCCATGTTAAAATACATGCTGACACGCAAGAAAAAAAATGGTGGACAAATATCAAAACCTCAATGGGATTTTCAATGCTAACACATTATTCACTCCGCTGCCAATGCTCCGCGCCATTCGAGGTTGACATGAGTGTTGTTGGGGGTACGGAGGAGTCCTGGGCCAGCACCAGTGAAATAGTTTCCTTATAGTATCATTCAATTCCACGAGCCAAACACAGAAAAATGACCCCAACTTCTGAATGTTTTCACAACCACAACCTCCCCAAATGAAGACACTCAAGAGCCCAAACCTCCGTCGATAAACAAATTGTGCATGACTTATCTCACTGCACTGATTCCCAGTGAAACAGAGTTATTCCAAACATAAACAGCCGCTCCACTCGCAGGACGCGGTCTCCGTCTTTGACACTGTTACAGCTTCGGATTCCGTGGCGTTGGGCCTATTGCGCTCAACTGCACTGAAATCCATTTTCAGACATCCTGCTGACGGAGACGCGGAGGAGAAAGCCAGACGGCAAAATGGACCATCACCGTTCCTTCACAGCGTGCCCAGCGAGCACAGAGATGCCCCGAGGTGACTCAAAAGCTTTTATTAGTTTTAAAAGGTGGCACTGATGCGTTTCTGTTCCTCAGGTGCCGCAGACTAAATTGTTGACTGGCTCTGCACTCCGGATTTAACTGCGGTCTGACAGCATGTACTGTATGTGGTATGGGCAGAGTGCGTTATATAAGCCCTAACCCTACTGACATCACTCCTCGGTTTAGTCCAGAGTCCAACCTTGACCGCAGCACTTTCACAGCCCGTACAGTTATGTATTATCTTCCCGTCCCTCCTGACATCACATTGGGAACAAGCTTTTTCACCTTGTACATCTTTGTACAATCAATAAAAGTTTGTAAAAGCAGCGTTGATATGACTGACAGGCAGGGGAACCAATCAGACGCTCTCCCAGCGGCTCGCTCCGCCGAAAGAACTGGCTGCTTTGTGTGTGTGTGTAACTGTCTCAATCTGTCTCTGTCTGTCTCTCTGGCTGTCTACACGAAAGTCAACCACACAACACACAAACATAGTGCAAGCTCAGCTCAACCACTGTAGCCGTCCACTTTCACAGGAATTTCCCCTCGTTTTTAGCCCAGAGAAATCCTGCTTACACTGGCAAAATATGAAGCCAGCGGCAGCAATGAGCCGCAAAAACACAAAACAAAACAAAAACTTGTACATTTTCCTAATTACTTAAACAGGTTCACATGGTGGCCCGCGAAGTCCCGGTCAAAAGTAGTGGATTGCGCCTTCACACAAATAAACATGACGCCCGTATAAAGAGACGGGACAAGAAACAACTTCCACGTTTTTTCTAATCTGTGTTTAGCCCGAGCACAATTAAGCTATGCTTAAAAGTGAATACAGCAGTTATTCTCATTCTCCTGTGGTACCCAACCAAATTAAGCAAATTGTCAGGGGCTGGATGTTAATTAATCTCTAATTATGAGCAGGAAGCAAGACATGTTCTCAGATAAAACAGCTTCAAGCTGGCAAGGTTTTTTATTTGCATCGGGACCTATGAGATTTAAGATGGCACTCAGTTTTCGGGACATATTCCAGGTGACAAAAAAGAAAACGCACGTTGGTTTAATATAATCTCTGGCATGTGTCGGGGATGCCACCTGTGTTTTCTGTGCTGTAACTGGCTGACTCAGATGCTTTGTGGTGGCGAAAAAGGTTGAAAGGGCACCGCCGTGGAGCCCCCGCGTTTGGCACCGGTCGAGGTGATGGCTGCTCTGCCCTGACGAGACCTCATTACGGGCCGGCGGGGAGCCCCTGTCTGAAATCTCTGCTCCAGATGGTCACTCAGAACCAATTAACGCACCTTTCTGACTCACTGTAACCAACTCTGCTGTCCGGTCCCGAGCAGAACGCATCACTGTGCAAAGCCGTGCCAGCGTGCAAACCACGGACGACACACACATCCAGGCTGACAGAGAAAAGAAAAAAAAAAAAAAAAAAAACAAAAGAAAGGAAGAAAAAGAAAGCAAATGGAGCGGTTGGCGGTCATTAGCTTTGTGTGTTTACTGATTGTCCTTCCAGTCTGGGTTAGAGGCCAGCCAATGCACCAGTAATGAGTCTGCTCCAGTGCCCCCTCGCCCTCCTGGAAGAGCAGGGCTTCTCTGGAGCCAAGGCGACTCAGCGGGACCAGAAGCAGAGGAAAGGTTAATGGGCCCAGAGAGATTAAAAGGCAGGTCGGGTAAAATTGAGTTTGAGATGCAGATGGCAGTGCCTGAGGTAAGGACACATTCCATAATGGGGACCATGCTGGAATACAGACGCATGCGTCTCCATTTCAGGCTGTCTCCCATGGATCTGAACATAATTTGTCATTAATTGGTACTAATTTGTTAACGATGGCAACAGAGGTGCGCTCAAAATAGAGCTGGTGTTATTTTCATTATTCATTACAATTAACTCATTAATCTTCTTTTCAATGTCAAGAAAAATGGAGACAGCCCTCTGTAATTGCTCAATATCCAGTGTGACACCATCGCATTGCATGTTTCTACAGATTAACCCCACAAATCCCATCATATCCAGTTTATATTATCAAGATGGACAACAGCCTGATTTTGGGAGGAGATTAAGATGCCTGGGAAATCACTGTGATTACACAGATTACACTGGGGAACGAATCAACCTTGTTTTTTCTGGTGAAGCAGATATTAAATCTGGTATATATTCAAACAACTGAATAAAAACATGGTCGTTCCATCACACATTTCTTGTCAGTATACTCATATGACAAGAGCAGAGCGTTTACTGCACAAAAGTGGAAAACATACAGACAAAGGAAATGTTCAGGAATGGACCAATGGATGGAGACAAGCTGGAGGGAGGGGGGGGGCGGGGGTCCCTGGAGGACACACAACACACACATTTACACACACTCACAGGAGGCTTGTGTTGGTACGGCAGGAGTGCACTGCTGCAGGGGCTTGGTGCTGAGCCCATGCTGGCTGAGAAGAGATCCATATCCCGTGGTGCAGGGCTGGCGTCCAGCCCAGACCGATGCAGTATTTTACCTTCTTTCTCCCCGATTGTCATTCTTGCTCTCCTGCATCTCTTTATTGCAACACCGGCGTGAATGCATGTATAGATCTATTACATCTGTCGTTGCCTGTCCACACCCGATTGACCGTTCAACCACAAGGACTCCCCACTTTCAATTACTTTCCCTTTTCCCTCCTCCTCCTCCTCAAAGTCTACGCCTGGAATATATTGAGAGGCAGCTGCGAGACAATCTGGCCGTGATGATCTCACAGTAGAGAAAAAAAAATATGAGCACATATGGCTTGTAAAATACAGACCAGAGATCTGAGTGTAACAATTTAAAGCCCCCTATATCATACGTGGAGCGGAGTCACAAACCAAAGTCTGAGCCGCGGAGGGGTATTTCCAAGGGTGTGTGTGTCTGCGTGTGTTTTGAAGAACTGAATCTTACCTCTGATCCCTGATTCTGGTGGGTGAGGGGAGAGAGGGATGTGAAGCTGAGCTCACACATGACGAAGATTGACGTAACCATAACAACAGAGGACCAACGGCTCACATATGTACAGGCATTTGACTGGCACTGGATCTGAGTTAATACAGTCAGTACTTAGGCACCGCGAGCTAGGTATCAGGCAATGCAGCATCATTTAAGCAGATCTTTGATCAAGGATGTAATAAAATATGCAGCAATCAAGCAACATCTGTTAAGATGCAAACAAACAGCACACAACCACGCCTGATGATTTGAGAATACAGAGATAATCAGGCCACTCTCAACTTCTGATCCTCGGATGAACTCCCTGCAGGTAAACACACAATTCAGAATAAATGCTACTTAAAATGCATAGCAGGCTTCACTCACCATCCACTGAGTGTCTACAGGGCAAAGAGCTGGGAGCTGGGTAGAGCAGAAGGTCCGCAGTGCATCCTCACTTCAGCAACAAGTCAAACTGAATGATAACTGTAGCTGCCCTGCTTGGACACCACTGTCTAGTTCCACGGTACAGCGGCCTCAGTCATAACCTCAAACAGGCTTGTGACTCAGCCTGTGTGTGTGTGTACACAAATGACTGGCATTAGAAAGCAGGACATGTGGTGGAAACATGTTTACTGCGGTGGCAGGCTTTCACATGTGACGTGATGGAGAAAAGCGGGCAACTCGGATTATCATCAATCAAAAATGGGAGGAAAACAAGTTTAGAAAGTCAGGTTTATTGATATGAATGTAAAAATAAAAGTGAGTCACTGAGGAATGGTGGAACAGACAAACAGGAGGGGAAACATGATGGAGGAGAGGAGGGCAGGACAGGAGCGGACAGGACAGGACAGGACAGGACAGGGGAGGTACCATCCACAGCTGGAGCAACAGCTCCCCCTGGGGCAGGGCAGCAATAATACAAAAAAAACCCCTTTCTAAATCTGACAACATCTGCAATGAGTACCAGTCATCGTTTGGTGAGTGAAATGAACCACAGTCCGCTGTGCCCACTGAGAGGCTCAGAATAACTTCATGCACCTCAAACGTGTACAGCTTTTCGGTAAAATTAAGAATAAAAGACTGACTACACCCTGGTTGACTACCAGAGACTTGCACATTAATTTTTCTGTCCTCTGCCTCCTCCTCTCCCACGCTCCCTGCACACTCTTGTTTTCACTTCAGCACTTTTATGCGTTTACCAACCCCACCTTTTAAAGCAGCCATTAAACACCCACCTTTGAGTGCGATGTTAATGCGGGGCGCATTCAGACACGAAAAATAATTCAGCCCGTGATTCACCACTGGCTCTCTGGGCCCTTTGCGCCCCATAAGAGCTCAATTATACACACAAGAACAGATTCTTGCACACGTGTTCTCTCGCACACATACAGCGCACACATTCCTAATCGGTATCCATGGATGCGGTCGGCGCTCCTATGATTATTTTCCCATCCAAGGCTGGTAGCACAGCTGTCCTCAGAAGAAGCAACTATTCATTTACGGATTGACTGCTGCTCGACCCAGAGGCCAGGGCTGGACCCAGGCCACTACTCTGAAGGGCAGAGGAGGAGCTGAGCTCCCATGCCAGTTCACGTCAACACGGCCTTGTGATTGCAGTGTGTCAAAACAACGACAGACCATAAGACGAACATGGCCGCCTATAGATACCACTGCAAGAAAAGCCACAGGACACATGTACCAGAGACCAAAAGCCTCAGACTGAGGCTGATGAGTGCAGCCACCAGCCTTATGTACAGGAAATACTATAACTACACCCTATTGAAATTACAGCATGCCAGCCTAACCATTTTGAGCTGTTTCGTAACAACCAAATGCACTCGATGCACAATGGGTGCACTTAGAATTTGTCACCAAAATAAAAAAAAACACTGGATGCATCATAAAATCCAGACCAACATGCTGCCCATAAAAGATTTCAAAAGCAAATTGTGGAAGTTTTGTTGAAATTCCACAATTTCCACAAATCATTGCTTTTTTATTGGCAAAGTGCAGCAATTTGTGCCACAACTTTCACTGTGTGAGTATAGACTGCAGTGAATCATGCGTCTGTCACCGTGTTCAGTTGAAAGACAATGGCAGTGTGTGCCAGTGTGCTACATTAAATGTAGCAGCCTCACGGCTTAAAATCTGTGAGGACAAAATATGTGTTTTGAGTTTGGCACACCGCGGACAAATGTGTTGTGAACCATCTCGACAAATCAGAGGCATTAAAACAAATTGCAAGTTCTAACTATTGAATACGAATGTGTGAACAATTAAAGTGAGTGCAGAAATGCGCTGAGCTTCCTTTCCTGCCGCTAAAATACAAAAAAACAAACTCAGATAAGAGGAGAAATTTCGCCACCTCTTGCCTGTATTTAGAGAACACAATGGACGACTCTACAGCGCCCCCAGTGATGAAAAGCCCCACGGTGCACCTTTAATTTCCTCCAAATGTGAGCACTCTGTTTTCTTTAACATGCACGGAGCCGTGCATGTGTGCATGTCAGGGGTCGATGTCGTGCTGCGTGCTGTGTGATTTGTGGTGCCTGTGTGGGATCAGAGGGGTCTGTTCGTGGGGGTGGAGACAGCTTTCGCTGCGAGCACAGATACCGAGTGTGAGAAAGTCCTAGCGGCCAGCGCTGGCTGCAGCTGATACGGCCCCTCTGGGACCTCTCCTCTGCTGAGGTCACCCCCTCGCACTCCAGCGCTCATGCATCACTGCTGACATCACCGCTAACCCGGGCCAAGCCGTTGCCACGGGCGACGCAAACAGGAAAAAGCATGTGCGTGCGTGGACGCCCGGCGTTAAGAGACGTCGTCAAATTTTACGAGTGTTTTATTGAATATAGAGTGACAGGCTGCGCGCCATAATTCATAAAGGTAATAATCCACAAACAGCCCTGTGTTGTGTTCAAATGCGAGCTCTGCAACAGAAACCAGACCAGTATTAAATGCACGTCCACAAGATTAAAAAAAAGTCGGTAAAAATGGAAATCTGACAGCAAATCCTGAGATTAACCTACCAAGTGCTAATCACCGTGTTTGATTTGCGCAGCCTGGTCTTGATACATGGACGTGTGTACGCCTGCAGCCTTTCCTTTGCCCCCCCCCCCGCTGTGTCAGTCAATGCTCAGTATCCTGGGAAGTGGGCTGGCAGTGCCAGCAGTAATCAGAGCTCTTTGTATCTGCACACACGGCCGGGGCTATAATCAGGGAGCGTTCTTTTTCACACCAATAATGGCTGTAATCCTCTCATCTCAATATGATGTGTAACCTGTGACACGCTCGACACGAGGGTTTTGTGGGAGCTTTATGCAGTATCTGACCTCCTGACTTCCGAGTTTCAAAATAGATTTTCTTTTCTCAGACAGATTTTACAGCGGGGCCGCCGAGAATTACACTGCGGGAGAGAAAATGGAGACCGGGGAGACAGTTGGCGGTAATTTTCAGGATTAAATATATGTGCCGTCCATTGTGCACTATTTTTCAAATCATCAGTCATTAAAATAAACACCGTGTATTTAAGCCTCTACGCATCAATCAAATGTATTACTGCAGAAAAACGACATGACTTTTGCACGAGGTTTACGTCACACTGTGGTTGATGCAAGCAAAATCAAATACTTGGACCAGTAGTTGAAGTGACGGCTTGTATTCCATATTTAAAAGTTTTTTTGGGGGTGTTTTAGAAATACTGGGAGAAAAATTGCCAAATATAGAGACGCATATGTTCTGTTTACAAAGGAAGAGTGATTTAATGTTGGGGGGGGGGGAATTATAACTTGCAAATCCACCTCCTCACAGACTGTGCAGGATGAACTATTATTGCAAACCTGTCACAGGCAATCAGGCTGTGGGCTGAATACGTTTTAAATAAATTGCACACTGAAAACTGAATTTTGGGTGCCACTGGCACGCCCACCCAATCCACACATGGCTCTCCGAAAACAGCTTCGCTGCTCCTTGGAAAAAAAAAATCAAACACAGCTAGAGGAAGAATTTCTCACAAGTAATTTGCCTGGCTTCAGGATGGAAGCGCCTCCTCCCATGGTTCACATATTTGCCCCGGTTGACTCGATTCCAAGACTCACATTGTGATCAAACTCGCACGCAGCTCCGTTGAGGACCGGATGACTTGAAGCCAAACTATATGTTTGAGTCTGTGTCCATCATCAAATGACATGTCTTGGCTCTTGCATGTGAGGCAGAACCACGTGCACAGATACGTCTCAGCTATGTGTAATCAAAGGACGTCTCTTGGTAATTGGAACCAACTGTAGACGTGAAGAAAAGCCAAATGTGAATATGGGACGTTTGGCAAAGACATGGCTGACAACAAAGCCCCTGTGAGTCGTTTTAGACGTCCAAAACCTGTCTTGATGCGTGCCGCTTTGTCTCCAGTCATGTGATGGAGCACCTACCTGACTTTCTTTGTGTGCAGACCTACAGCTTATGTCACATCAGCGTTGACCAGACCCCCCCGCTCCAATGCGTGCGATCCGTCTTGGGAGGTGTGAACTGACTTTGACAAATCTCTGACGCGCGGTTACGGCGATGAGCCTGTGCTGCTGCGCACATGTGTGCCGAGATAAGAGCGGACGCATAAAAGGCCTGGGTCGAGGGATCAAAAACCAGGAGACAGATAAGCTGAAGGTGCTGCTAAGAAGACTCATCCCTCCTGAAATAAAACCATCCGCGTGGATGAGAGGATGGAAAAGAGAAAGAGGACTAGTTCAAACCCCTCTGGAGCCCTCGCATGTGGATTCAGTCCAGACTACAAAGCTGAGGGAGCATGTTCTCCTGATATATAGAGACGTTTATGAAATAAATAACACAGATGCTTGAATTGTGTGGGCCGTTCAATAGGGATGACTTAACTGGCTGCTTATTCCATTTCTCTTATATTCTGCGTCACATCTGTACATCCTGTATACAGCAACCCACCGTTTACACGCAAACCTGAATAAATAGTTTATTGTACGGGTCCAAACGACCTTCAGCTTTGTGTACGATGCTTTGTTTTCTTCCCAGCATGTATTTCCATTCATTCCTATGTTCATGTTGTCGCACTGTGGTGGTTCTCTGTGCCATCAGTCGTGGTCTCAACCCTCTCCTGCATCTATTTTGCATTGTTGCACGGACTGTTGACATCACCACAGACTGAATGTTGCCACCCCGAGCAACACAAGCTGGAGCTTTGTGACACAGCTGAATGCATTTTATGTTCGGGCACATGTCATACAGTAAAGCACATTTTTGTGCCAAATAACCCTCAGTCATGGGCCGTGGTGCTTGGTGACATGTTGCTGTTTACCACCGAGTTTGGATGACCTCTTTTACAAGGCTACTGTGTCCATACATCACTATTATTACAAGAGACTTACTCACTGAATCTGATTATGCCAAAGACATTTACAGGAGGTGTAACTGCACCAAAACTGATGCCAAGTCAGAAAGAAAACTGGTCGGAGCACTTCAGCGGTGACTTCATGCCACCTGCATTGTAACATCATCGCTGCACGGTTATAAATTACACAAAGATGCAGGCCGAACTGCCTGAAACACACAGAGAAACGGCGCGACAGAGAGAGACACAGAGCAGCTGCGCTGACAGAGGGAGACGGCTGAATAACACATGCACATATGGCTGAAACAGCATAGGCAAACAATTCCTGGGAGGCCGAAGAGGAAATGAAAGCTGGTGTTTCATCACCGTCCCAATCACTGCCCCCCGAATCTTTCCCTGCAGGTCATATCGTCCCGCACAAGAATCTTCAGAGCATAGCGGCACGCCTAGTGCTTCACGGCAGTGATGTCAACACACACCTGTTCCCATGGCTCTCAGCCCTGCCCTGCTGTATGAGTAAACAGGCCGCGGGAGCGGCTGCCCAACTCTGGCGGAGCATTGCAGCAGCAGCTGCCATGTACGGTTTCATCTGGCAGGGTGAAATGAAAAAGCATAGAGGAGCGAGGGCCCGGGCCGTGCCAAGCGATTCTCTTTAAAGTGGAGCTTTTCATTACGGTTTCGACTTCGGCGAGTCTCATCAGAGCCCGGCCACGGGCTGACGCTCACTGATGAACTGAGAGGTTGGAGGGTGGAAAGAAAGCAGAGAAGGAGCAGATAGCAGGACGTGCGAGAATCCCCATAGAAACAGGCTGAGGCCGAACCCCTGAGAGGTGCTGCAGCCTGTGAGTCAGTTCAATGGGCTTAATGCGGCCTTCACTGGCATCTGCACAAGTGTGTCTGAGTGTTTGCAATTACATGCATGTGTGCATTGATGTCAACGTGAATGGGTTTATCGTGTGCACACAAATGTGTCTTAACATTTGGTGTGTGTGTGTGTGTGCGTGTGTGTGAGTGTGTTTGAGCGACAGCTTCCCGTCTGTGTGTACAGTATTTGTATTTCCTCTCATACACTGGACCTTCACAATGACATTGTGAGGCTTGTTCTTCCTGCATTGAGGGGAAGTCTACCAAGGGAACTCTGGCCTCGGCAAACTCCCCTTCCTCCCATTTCAAACCCCCCCAACACCATCCACGCCTCCCTTCCTCCCTCCATCCGCTCCCTTGTTTCTTGTCAGCTGGTGGGGAGATCCAGATGTGAAGGGGGACTTGGACAGGAAAAGGAGAGACAGAAAGAAGGAGTGAAAGAGAGAGAGAGGGAGAGAGAGAAATACACATTCCCAGTGGTGACAGACTTCATTGTCCAAGACCTTTTTGAGCTTTTAGACACAAACACACAAACAATTATGCTCACCAAACAATGGACTCCCTCTAGACGACAAGGCCTCATTGTGCATGCGTGTGTGCGTTTGAGTGTGTGTGTGTGTGCGCGTGTGTGTGCATCTGGCAACAAAGCAAATCAATGGACAACATCTTGCAGGAGATATGTTGATATTTAGCTGGCTTATTTACCAGGGGTCTTGGCCAGACGTGAGCCTATTGTTCTTGTTCAGTGAGCAACGCGGAGGAAAATCAATGCGGACCTGAGAGTTTGATGGCTAACGGTGATGCGCCGCTATTCCTACTTTTCTCCCTCTTTGGGTTATCCTCTCCCTCAGTCTCAGTGACCCACATTCGCGCTGTCGCGTAGGAACACGGGAGCTAGTAATTGAATTTGCACTCGGAGATGGAACAGGGCAGACAGGTAATGGCAGAGAATGACTCCAGGCATACACACACACACACACACACACACACACACACACACACACACACACACACACAGTCCGTTACACACACCCACACAGCATGGAGCCATGTGTGTGAAGTTAATAGAGTGAGTCAGCAGAAAGGGAGGTAGTCAGTCAGAAACAAGAGGAAAGTAAGAGAGCCTCTCACTACTGGAGCGTTTCTCCGGCCAGCTCCACGTTCGCTGTGTGAAAGTTTCACTGTGGTCTGCTCAGAGGCAAGTATCAAAAACCTCCCGCTTTGCACGGCGCCTCAACATTTTCCCAAACTCAAAAAACGTAGCGTGAAAAGTCTGACGAGGCAAAACAAATGAATGAGACAATTCTTCTCTCCTGGCAAAATGGGAGAATGTCAAAATGTCAGTACTCACCGCGAGGCAGCTCCAGTCTTTCACCGGTCTGTCCTTCTTTTCTGGAGGGCTAACACAGACTAACTCTCTGAGAGTGGCAGCAACAAGTCGTGTACACTGGAGAACAATGCATGTCTGCCTGAGCGCAGCAAAGCGTGAGCAGCGGAGACACAGCGGAGAGGTCCAGTCATCAGGCTGCTGCTCACATGGGACGGGGAGAGGAAGGGAAGGAAGGGAAGGGAGGGAGGCTAAGCTATAGGATAGGCTACAGTAACTGGGATTCTGAAGGGGGGAGGGATCTCATCCTTAGCTCCACATGTCTTTGCCTCTTTCCTCTCCACAAAATGTTTCTTCAAGTCTCGCATTTCTTCCCCCGTTTGGAAATGTTCTGGCCTTCCTCCCTCCGTCCACTCCCCTTTTTCTGCGCTATCAGACCTCTCTCTTTTGTCCCCTGGTGTCGTTCCCCTTACATGATGAAACGTCTCTGTGTCAGCTCTTTTGTCTGGGGGCTGAGTAGGCAAAGGTGTCTCCCTGGCATGAAAAAAAAAAAGCACTCCTACCTGGACACACCTAAGTGAATCAGGCAGGCTTAACTGGGACAACGTGTTTCCTCTTAGGAGCACAAATGCAGAGTGGCCCAGCTGGATGCTGGGGGGAGCGCCACTCTGCATAGGTCATACATGCAATCATAGATTGAGAGCAGAAAATTACAGGGCTACTCAGGGTTTGGAACCCGGTCTTTCTCTTCCTCTCTGATGTCACTCGTTTTTTCCGCCTCTTTTTTTTTTTTTTTTGCTCAAAGGCCCTAATTCACAAGTGGCCCAGATACCACACTGTACTGGGGGAAAGGAAGAAAAGCAAGAGGAGAGTCAGAGAGAAGAGTAACCTGATACAGCTAAAAGCAACAATTATTTGAATGAGTCACTCAGCAGTGAGGTTTGGGTTTTTTTTTGTCCATGTTAATTCAAGAGAGGGAGAGAGCAACCCAAAAAAAGAAAAAAAAGGGGGGGGGATCATCCCATTTTGGAACAGTGCACCTCCTAAGGACTCCCTGAGGTCGTGGGAGAGGAGGAAAGAGAAATGGGGAAAAAAGAGAAGAAAGAAAGCAAACGAGGGGAATGAAGGGGCAGTGGAGGACAGACAGAGGTTTGGATAGGTACCAAAGCGACTTATTCTCCTCATCGCAAATCCACCCTCCAGGACGTGGCTCACCGAGTCAGTGGTGTTGACAGGGGCTAATAACACAGGGTACACCGCTCTTCCATACCCGGGGTGACGGTGAGCAGACACTGACACACTGGCAAATAGGAAACAGATCGTGGGCGCACAAAAGCACTCAAAAAGCACTATGCCTAGAGAAACTCAAGATGGTGCACGGTGAAAACCAGAGCTGACATGTAAATCCTAAAATATGTAGCCACACATCAGGGACACTGAACCAAGCAGAGACCACAAGGAGTCCAACTGGTCCGATCGAGCTACTTGTCTTCTCTCCTAGTTTGCAAAGCGTTTGAGACAACACAGCGCAGGGCGAGTTCTAAAAAAAAAAACGGGCTCTATTATGATGTGGGAAAGCCATTTAGAGGGTGAACGTTCCTCTTCTCGCTGCAGTTGTTCCACACAAAGAGCAGGGGAGAGAAAAATGGCATGGCAAAAGAATAGCTACACTAATAAAATATGTGATGACTGAACATCAGTTGCATCAGTGGCTGCATGCTATTGACAATCCATCCATCTATCATCTAACCCACTTTGTAGCTTAAGAGTGGTCTGGGAGTCTGCTCGTTCATATCTCCACTGCATATAGGAAGAAGGCAGGGACTAGCACATTGGATAGGACACACACACACGCATACACACATTCTCTCACACCTAGGGGCAATTTCAGTCTCCAATACATGTTTTGGGACGTGACCTGGAGAAAATCCACATATTCAAACTCCAAAAACAGAGGGTTTTGGTTTGACCAGAAATTGGACTTTCTTGCTATGCGGCAACAGAGCTATTCACCAAGCCACTCTGTAGCTAAATGCTGTGGGAGACAACAACTGTGGGAGAACTTTTTTCTTTTGTTTCTGGAGTTTTTCCTCTGTTTTCCCAAGCATTAACCCTGAATAAGGCCTAAATCCTACACAAAATCCCATGCACTTAACAGCCACTACAAATCGCTGATCTGAAAAGACTTGCACGCATGATGGAGACACTTTTATGTGAAGACATAAATTCTGCTCGACCGCAAGATGCCATTAGGTGCCGCGTCCATTGTAGTGCCATCTGTCAAAATCTGCATACTTTCACTGGTGAGATGCTTCCCTCTATCCAAACAGCGCAACCCGGCACGATGGGGGAAACAAGGCCAGCGACACTCTGGCCAACCTGTATATCGCTTGTATAAACTAATATTACATCTGACCTGCATCCTGTTTAGACCTGCCGTCACAACATTTACAGAGAGAAACAGAGATCGAAGGTTCGTGTAAACAGGCACGCGGAGGAATTGCAAAAAGCGTCCTGAAAGAGAGTCCCAGCGATGTGCAGTGTGTGGCCGAAATACATAAACAGGCAGTATATGGGCGTGTTTACACATACAGATGAGGGAACGCTGAGAAAATGCGGTCAACATTCTTTGCTCAAGTGGCTGGACACTAGACTTCCTGTGCGAGGTCAAATACTTGTAATGTTTCGGAGCCACCGAGGGAGGACATTTTCTATTGAACCATCTGGCTGGATCAGACTTTTGGAATCAAGATCGTCTGCTCTAGAATTGCATCACCTCTCCAAAGCAGAGACTCAAACAAGAGATGGTGGATGTTCCTTTGAATCCAGGTAAGGATCAAAGCCTGCATTAAAACAGCACAGGGATGCACACCGACAAAGCGGGGTATACATGCAGCCGCATGATAACAAAAACACATACACATACACACACACACACACACACACCTGGGCAGACATATTAAATGTTTATAGCCGCCGTCTCTGCAGTGCGGGAGGCTGCTTTGTTGGCAGGTACAGGAACATCAAAGCCTCGGTTCCACTGTTGCTGGAGGCTGAGCTGCTGCTGAGCTGCCACGAAGGTCACTTGTGTTAAGAATGAACACAGTGAACACGGCAAACAGTGGTATGTCGATGCTGTATTACTGTACGGCTCTTCATTTTCCCGCACAGTTAGGAAAAAGGACTTGACACACCACTGTACCGAAGAAACAAACAAAGAGATAAAGCGGATTATAACGCCAGTAAAAGAGAGAGCTGTCATTTTGTTCAAAGTCTTTATTGTTGTTGTTTTAGAATAGTTGTGTGAAAAACATCACTGCCGAGTTGTAGGATTAAGCCTTTAAGCTGCAATTTATAATATAGAAAATCTTTGATTTGGTCGTTTCTCTCCTTCTCTCTCTCTCTCTCTCTCACACACACACACACACACACACACACACACACACACACACACACAAAGAGCCACAAAGAAAAAAAACTCATCAAACCTCTCAGAATCAATTAGCAGAATGTAAATAGGCCATTCAATTACTTTTAGCACCGAGCACCGTCCTTGTTCCTCCTGAGGCAAACAATCAACCAGCAGACACAAATTAACACTGAACAAGAGCACTTGTCTAAAGTCTGATCACCCACTTGTGAGTGTGTGTGTGTGTGTGTGCGTGTGTGTGTGTGTGTGTGTGTGTGTGTGTGTGTGTGTGTGTGTGTGTGCATGTGTGCACATGGGTGAAGAATAGTCTCTGCCCTCCATGGGAAGGCAGTCAGAGGCCAACAAGTCAGGCTGGAGACCAGAGACTGCTTCAGAATACTGATCACCATGACTGGATATATTTAGACGTAATGTAGATACACACACACATGTACACACACAAACACACGGGGACATGGCTCCCTTCACCATCTGCCAGCCTAGACTGGTTCAAGTCTGAACACAGACAGACAGAGAGAGAGGGAGAGAGAAGAAACGGGAAGCTTTGGAAGCTCTCCAGAGACAAAACGAGAGATAATATGACAAAAAATTCTGTCTAAATGCCGCTGCACTCACACACGCACACCTGCAGGCTTTTTTTTTGTTTTCAATGCATCAAAAGATTTTTTGACAGCTCAACCATGCCTGACAATATTCAAAGGCATTCATGAATTTTTAACAAGTGGTGGTTAAGAAATTTTGAGGCAACATCACATTTAAACCAATTTATATGCAAATGTGTAACAAGTGGCAGCGCACGCAAGGACTGGAAGAGAATTAGTGGCTGCTCAATGACATTACTGACCTGCTACACTAATATAGACTCACATTAATGAGCTCCCAACCTCCGCCTCACACACACACACATACACACACACTTGTACGATACTCTGTACAAACAGTGCTCACAAAACAGTACTCATCGCATGCATAAATTTCATTCTTTTATGCTCTGTCTGAAAGGTAATCTCCTTGACCCCTCTGAAAGAGTTGTTGCATTCTGCCACTAGATGGCAGTAAACATCTGGTCTGGACATACACACTCCGACACACACAAACATACACACACATAGGAGGCAGGCGCGTGCACACACACGCTCGCACACGCACACACACAGATACTATAGCGGTTGGCATGCCAGAATGGGGAGTGAACGTGATGAAAGACCACAGCAGAAAGCAGACAACCAGACTCAACCGCAAAGCACGTAGGACTGAGGGTTAGAGACAAATGGTCCAAGGCTTTTTCTCTCACACAGCACCACAACACACCGCAATGTAAAAGTTTACAACTCCAAAGCCAGAGCCAACATACAGTACATATAGTTCTAAAAGCAAAAGGTCATTTTTTTTGAGGGGGGGTATATCACTCAGGAGGAAAGTGTCCTCGTTATCGCCGACTGCGAGATAAAAATGAGCATCCACTCTGGATTCCGTATTAGCATCAGTGCTACGGGCTGTGTGGGGGCTGCTTGTGTGCTGATGAAGAGAGACAGCCGAGCCAGAGGAAGCAGAACTCCATTAGATGTAGCCTGGAGGCTGGAGGAGCCCGGACGCCTGGGCCCACAACGTCAAACGGCGTGGGACTGTTTCCTTTCGCACGGAAAAGACGCTCGCAGCATCCTCTCTGTAACCCAGGGCTGGAGTCACTTGTGGAATGAGTGTCGAAAGGCGTGCAAACCTCAGACACAGTTTCCTACTTTCCGAGACAAAACCATATGTTTTTTTATATGCATGCAGATTAAAAGTGCATCTGACATGCAGCAGGAATAATTAAGTGACGCTCATCTTTTTAGCAACGCCACCAGCTTGAATGTGCGTGCGCAATCTTGACTGGTGGATCGTTGTCCCTGGTGTTCCTTTTCCCTCATACCCAAAAGGCTTTGGCTTTCCCACAAGCCAAAGGTCTTAGAATTCACCCAGATGGGGACAAACATCAAGAATGACTCAGACGTGGATGTTGGCGATTCTCGAGTTTCCATTATCAGGAGTTGCAATTATAGGTTGCTTTTTTGATTTCTAAACACTCCTATCTGGGTTTGGATCTGGGTTTTACTTTGAGTTTCACACTTAACAACGGTAAAAATGGTCGACATTAACTTCAACATGTTTATACTGTGGCGGTGCTGTGCCCAAATGCAGCCTCATACAGCTGCTGGCAGCCTGTCTCTGTGGAAACATCTGAGCTGAACATGGGTAATTAAACTGCATGCAACAATGAAACAAGGGCACGCATGTTGATCGCGGTGTAACTAGGGAAACCAAATTTTAAAAGGCCCCCAGAAAGTGAACTATCCATTCAGCTGTGGACTCCAAAACCATTAATTTCGGACTCTTAACTGCGTTGAGGGTTTGCGTGGATGTACTGTGTGCCTCCTTACTTACAGCTTCAACTTTGAACCATGTGGGTTTGGATGCACTTCTCAAACTCCAACCCTTAAGCCTCTTTTCCACTAACACTCAGGCCAGCTCTCTGCGCAAATACTAACCCTTTATTGATTGCAAAAAAGATGTACATTGGATTTGCTCTGCCACCCATGAGAAGGCAGGTCACCATGGCTCAGTCTCACCTGCTGTAAAGCACTACAATCGTTCGTTTGAGTGCACTGCAGGTTATAAATCTCCATTGTCATCATCCTCTCCTGCCCTGTTCTTTTGTCTCCCTCCACCTCGCAGCTCAAAATCACAGGTTTGGGGCCTGAGCAGCCTCAGTCCAGAGCAGCAAAAATCCACAGGGAGAGCTGATGATTGCCTGTGATTACAGTCATGCCTGCTCGTCTCCCTCCGACCATCTCCTCTGGGCTCATCCGGCCAGGCCTGGCTGCGGTAACGCTCTCTCCACGCTGGAGTCATTAACTGGAGAGCGAGGGAGAAGCTCACCAGGGGAGGCGCTGACACGTTCCCTTCACCTTGACATTGCCTGGAGGTTACACCATTCATTCCGGCAGTAGAGTACAGTTCTGGGAGGCGGGAGTCGTGTGAATCGAGGCTTTTTGATACATAAAAGGTCTGTCTGTGTGAGTTGCATTCGCTCCCTTGGTTCTCAACGTGCTCTGAACTGCTGGAATGTGTGTCGACAAGAGACGTGTGAGTGACTTCACAAGTCTGTGGCTGCGTGTGTGTGAGAGAGCGCATCTGTAAATCCGTGTGCATTCGTTTGGCAGCATGTGCATATGGATGAGGCAGACCAGTCCAGCGAAAAAAAGAAGTGACAAAGGTGTGAGTGCTGGCCACAAACACACAGAGAAAAAACCTGACGCATCTGACTGTTCAATCAACCACAGTAAATGAATGATGCATCGCGCCTGTCTTCTCATATCAGCCGACCACACCGAGTGCCTGTCTGTCATCCAATCAACAAGATCAAACGCCGACGCGCTCAGTCACAGGCTGGAGAAGCCATTTGCCACAACATGACCAAACTGCTCCTTTGTTTGGCTAGCTATGGTTAGCTAGCTAGCTCGCTAGTTAGCTAGTTGTCGATTTCTAATCTACACTTCAGTTTCAAAACATTAGCATTTATTGACTTTATGGCACTGCTGAAAACATTAGAATCTGGGCTACTTGCAAGCCTTCATACCAGTATTTTATCTTAATGGGTCAAACCTGGTTAAATAATGGATAATGGGTAGGAGGCAGGTAGGCTAACAGACAGACAGTCAGACAGACAGTCACATAGACGTACAGTTGATCAGTCAGATATACGGACACAAGCATGTTGTAAAACCCACATGCGTTTTTCATATGAGATCCTCTACGTGGGGTATGTGAAGCTGCTGGCTGTGATCTCCAGTCACCCGTACCCTTGCTCGACAGTTGTTTTCACTGCGTGTCAGTCACAGTGCTGAGGAATGATGGACAGCTGCCTGTGGCTCTTGTAAATGTGTCTACGGAATTAACCCCTCGCTGCCCTCGGAGGAACCTTGCAGTCCTCCTACCCCTCTGCTTCTCTCTCTATCCGCGTGTCTCCCCCCACCCCTCCCGACCCTTCCTCCCTCCCTGGAGGGTGTTTAGGTAGGGTAATAGCAAGCTGCCATCGGCATGGCTGGTCCTGACGTGTGCTGCACCTCAGCTCCCCGGGGATTGGAGACCAGCCAGTCGTGTGTAATTAAAAGTGCATAAAGACAGATCAAGCTCTCTGCCGCTCTCTTTCTTTTCCAGAGCGCCTCCGGGCAGAATCCACCCCGTGTCCTGCTCTGTCAAGCTCCGGGGAACTCATTTATTAATATGTTCAGTACCGTTCTCCCTGATTTTGATGAGAACGGTGATGAATGCAATCTCTTCTGCAGGAGTCGCACGAGGGGAGTTATTTTGTTATTTTGGTGGATATGTGACAGAAAATAAATGTCTACAAGCAAATATCGCTATAATATATAGCTCTATTCAGGGAATTTTATTTGGGCTCTGTAGAAATAATCTTTTGAGAGACACATTTATGCCTTCCTATCCTTGGACATAAAAAAATAGCAGAAACATTTTTTAAGAAATGCTGGGGATTTGGGATTTTTTTTGGGTAGGTCAATCTGGGTCTCAAAGAGAATGCTGCCTCTGACACCGGCACACTGAGCAGTAGTAGGGTGCAGTGTATCAGGTCAGTAGACATCCACCCTTTTCTTTTTTTTTTTGTTTCTTCTTGCCAGTTTCCATTTCAGTTCTACTGCTTTTCATCATCTTGACCTATTGTGCTTGTGTAGGCCGAACAAAAACCAGCCTGTCAGGATACTGAGTCCACACATCATCGCTCAATTTCTCACCTTGCCCCTGCTATTTCTCCTCACCTCTGCCTGTTTCCACTCTCTTGGACAACCATAAAGGCTGAATTGTTAAGACTCTGGTCTATCAAATGTGTGAATACCTTCTTTTCCCCTAGACTTCTCTGTGTCAACAGTGGCACTTGGATACATCTAACATTATTGCTGATACTGGACTTTTGTGGCATTTCACTTTCCCCAGTTTGAGTTTGAGTGTGTAAGGTTGGAGTGCTAAGGAGTGCTAAGGGTTGACAGCTTTTAATTCTATGCATTTGCCAAGGTAAAAAAACAAAACAGCTCTTTCATTGTCAGATTGTGCCGCATTTTGAGAAAAAATGCTTTCACTCTGCATACACTATTAGCTCCGAGTCTGGCAACGGCATCATGAACGCGTCTTGGCACACGGCACGACTCCCTGCGCCAGCGAGTGAATCAGTCTTAATCTTTGCTTGCCTCTGTCTCAAATTAGTAATTCAGTTTCTCTTTGCGGGAACAGCGACGGCATGCTGTTTTATCTGCTGAAGCGTATTCATATTAGACCAGTAAACGGAGAGTTCAAAAATTCAATTCACACCTCCTCTGACTCGCTGCTTACTTGCCACAAATCAGATTATTTACACCCACGGCGGGGAAGGCACACGGACGTCAAAGTGATCAGCAGTTCCCAACAGCTGCCGAAAGAGACGAGGGAGAAGCAGCAGCTCAAACTGCGAGCGAGCGCATAGGAGAACTGGGTGAGAGGTAAGGTGCAGTTCATCTTCAAAGCAGTGCTGACTTGGGTTGTAAAATTCTCCTACAGCGTTGGCACTGGTGGAACTGAACTATCTACACCCTCAAGGCCTTTCCAGTGAGTGCAGTTTACAGACTGAGGGGGAGAAAAAAAACACAGTGTATTAAATAACCAGGGGTAGACCACAGTTAATGATGTGTTGTATAATTTGCAGACACTGTGATTGTACATTAGCAGAGTCTCGGGGTCTGGAAGGTATGGTGGTTTAGGCTGCAGTGGAACGTGAAGATGATGGTTTTTGGGGTCTATTCTGGGGCTAGTGACCTTTTGTGTTGTGTTGATGGAGTGTAGCACAACCGACGGCTAAAACTCCCAGGAAACGACTCCAGAAGGTTCCTGGAAAACCAGAGGTTCCTCATTTCGGATGGTGAGGGGTTATATAACAAATTATGGTTAGAATAAATGCAGCAAATTCCTTGAATGTGGGCAAAAGTCTTTTTTTAAAGTCCTCACATTAACTGGCTGAGCCGGCAGCTGTATTAAAAACAGCTCTTTTCTGACGGAGCCTTCAGGAGATAAATAAGAATTCATAAATGGACGTTTACTCGAGGTGCCGCTAATGGCCTTTCATTTTTCAGAGCCAGATCGAACAATATCAACCAAGAGATGTGTAATCAATGTATATTTATGAGTGTAATGCGATAGCCATTTAAAATAATCAATCCTTACCACCTTACTGATAACCAAGGTGGCGTGTTTATGGCCGTTAAGCGGTGCCCTTGAGGCTGCATCGGACGGTTTGTGTCCTCATACATCACTGCATACACACATGGACTTTGTGTTTTTGCACCCTTGCGCACCTACACACCCGCTGCGTGTGTGCGATAGTCCCACCGGGTCACCGACCCCATTACCGCGACAGGTTCCAATCTTGTCCAATTCTACCCGCCGCGGGCTCACAGACAAAGCCCTGGCACAGGGTTACACTCACAAAACACTGGAATTAAAATTTTGTGCAGAGAGACGATGGAGTGGTGGGGGGGGGGCACGAGATTGGAGATTTATGAGTGTGAACAGAGCGTGCTGTATGTGTGGGATATTACAGGCCGAGCATGTGCTGGCAGGATGGAATTATTGAGAGCCATCTTTATTTACACACGCCAACACACACAGGAAGCCTGAGATGCGGGTTCCTGAAGGTGCTGTCATCTCTGACAAAATGAGTTCTACATGGTTGGTTGTGTGTTCAGCCAGTACAACACAGCGTTCACTTTGATTGCACAATGCACCTCGGACCCTGTGACTAATGGCATCATCATCATCACAATCAGAAAAAAACTATAGGAGCTGCAACAACTGATTAATCTGATAAAATGACTGATTTGTGATATCTAGCTGGCTGATTTAAGTATTTCAAATTCTTAAATCTGTGGAGAGTCTACTTCATTCAGGTCATTGTTGTGGAGACTGGACTTGTATATTCTTAAAGATGGTTCAAGCCCCATGAAAAGATGTCTTCAGCAGTGAAATCAAATTTCTTCTATGGCTTCAATTTTGGGTGCGGACAAAACCATTTATTCAAGCGTCTCATTTATGCCTTTGTGAAAAATGGATCAGCAATTTTCAATACTTTTCTGACACCTTATAAACCAAATGGCTAATTGATGAAAAGTAAATGACAGATTTATCAAGGCAAAAACAACTGTTGTCAGCAGCCCTAATGACCAAGAGCAGTCTGAAAAGCACTGACAAATGCCCTACTTTGTCATTAAGGCACAAGGACTTCTTGGTTAAAAGAAACTGCATTGTAATGGTCTAATTACACACACACACGCGCACACACACACCCCTAGGCCATGAAAAGGCTTGGATCTTTACTGTCAGCTCGCCTGTGTGAAATATGGACACCTATCCGGAGCTCCTCTGCGCTCAGGCTCCATCTCGGTTCCCCTTGGCTGCCTTTAATTACAGATGGAGGGATAATGGAACAGCAGAGGGCTGACCCCGCCAGGAGAGAGAGGGGGAATAAGAGCAAGCACTGGTGCTCACAGGCAGAGTGCTGGGATTAGGACTCACCTTTTCCTGGTGTGGGCAACGTGTGGGCATAGCAGCCCCCCCTCTCCCACCACCACCACCACCACCACCAAAACAACAACCCCTTCCCTCCTATAGAGACTCGTCCAAAGATGATTGATCACCGTGTCCTTTCTCAAGCTGGAAGCAGGCAGAGGCTGCACGCGCCGCCTGAGCTGGAGAAGGCTTAGTGACAGGGTGAACAATGGGATACTGTCAGCGACGAGACCCTTGCTCGACATTATTCAAAGACAATGAGACATAACCGTTGAGGTGAGGTTGAAATAATTATTACGCAGGGCAAACCCACCCCCACTCCATACCCCCACCTCCGCTCGCATAGCACTGTGCATTGTTTCAGTGTGGTCTCTTCCTGTGATTTCTCAAGGTTAATTGACGCGAATAAATGCATTGTGCTTGGATTTTTCTTTTTTTTTGGTGTTTGTTGGCGGGGTGTTTCGTAACCAACCCAGAGGCAACCCAGTGGCCCAGAAATTCCATTTAATAAAGATTAACTCTCTTTCTCACGGACCTCATTCTCCTCCTTAATTAAGAGATGAAGATAAAAAACTGGTCGGCCGGCGCATCAGAAAATATCCTCGGGACGTCTTACACAAAACACAGCTCAGCTCCCACATGAAAGGCTGGGACACATTCATAGTTAATGCCAACTGGAAACCGCTTAGATCAGTTCCTTCATTGAGAACATCGGAAAAACTAAAAATACTCTTACTACAACCCTGTTCCTTGGGCTTTGTGTTCGTGCGGGGATTATATACTACCCGTGTGTGTGTGTGTGTGTGTGTGTACTTCTTTGTGTACATGCATGAGTGTGTATTTGTGTGTCCACAGGGGGTCCGGTGGGCCGCAGTAAGCATGATTGCACAGCAGGACTTAGTTCCTGTGCAAAGGAGAGTAACACAGTGGGGACACATGCACAAATAAACACACAGTACACACACACACACACGCTTACGCACACACACACACACACACACACACACACACGCACACACACACACACACACACACACACACACACACACACACACACACACTGCATGACGACTGGCCCGGCGTCATGCAATGGATTTCTTGTGCTGCATCCTGGAGAGAAAATCACAGGTGATTTCTGAGGCGGCCATCCTTATAGCTCACTCCGATCAAAAGATCACATCCTGGTTAGTTAAACCACTTATTCCACAAAGACCAGGGAGGCAATCCTTTTATTTGACCAGAGCAGAAAAACAACTTGTTGGTAAAAAGTGTTTTTTTTTCTCAATAGAAGAGTCTCCATGAAATCAAAGTAATAAAGACTCGCACACCCTTCCCCCCAGGATTTCAAAGACCGACAATGAACCTTGAAGACACAAGCAGCTGTTCGCACTTTCTCGTCCATTTCCTACAGCCTGTACCTGACACATCTCTGGCATGTTTTTTCCCCCTAAAAAAAAAAGAGACATTACACATAATGTATTCCTGTCTTGTTCAAACCCTGCACTCATCCCTTAAAAGAAAACATCATGTCTGACATCACAACCTCGTCCACCAGGCGCCAGTCATCAGTGCAGTCTGACAGCTAACACAGCTAACCACAGTCTCACAGTCGATCATGCGAGAAGCCTTTCTCTAGCATATTAACTGCAATACCTCATTATTTCACAATCAGACAGGTTGCACAGTCCTCCTTGCCCATACAAACAGTATCTGTCAGCCAGTGCGGAATATAAAGAACCCCCCTCAGTCCTCCTCGGAGATTAACATTAATCCAAGATTAGTAAATTGTCCACACATTAAAGCTTATTTCCCTCTTCAAATGACTAAATGCGTATCGGTGAGATATAGCAGCCATTGAGTACAGTGGTCACGGCACTGTTTACAATTTGCTCAGTCCTCTTTTGTCCAAACTGGCCAGAATTTGATGAACCTACCACAATTACACATATTTATAAACTGCTTGGTAATTTGCGGGCTGAATAAAAAGCCAAATTAAAGAATAATGTGAGGCATCATTCATACACCCATTTTTCCTCTCCTGGTCTTGTTTATTTCCCCCTGCCCTTCTCCTGTATTTTTTCCTCTGCCCTGCCTCAGTTGATTTTGTTTTTATCTGTGCTTTTATGTCTCATTGTCTGACTCCTTACATGTATGAAACCATACTTCACCAAAACGTGAGGAGGCACACAATGACTGGAATGTAATACCGTGCCTCTCATTTTCCCCTCATTTGGAGTGAAACTAAACCCCTGAAAATGTGATACGTCATGTGAGCCTGGTCACTCACATACTATATGAGAGATAACAAACACACACATGGCCATTGTGTTCGTCTCCATCCATTTATCTGAAACTATTTTTGGAGACGTTCCCCATTATCCACTAAATAGCTTACTTGAACAGTGGTGGGTGGGAGCAACTCCAGTACCCTCTGGACAGTTGTTACGCTGCATATTACAACATCACTACACTCAGGTACACTCAGAGTAATAAGCCAGGCAGGGGCCCTGCTTTGTCTGTGCGGCTACATTCACTGGAAGAACCAGGCCATCGGAGAGCTTTCTCTTTTCACAAGATCACAACTGGCATTACCGCAGACGAGTTGGACAAAGGTGACCTTGTTATCCTTTTGGGTTTCATAAATCATTGGAGGGTAGGCGAAACCACATGAGCCGAACGAAAGGGAGAGCTGACACTTGCAAGGGGCACACGCGCGCAGAGAAAATGAGCCACTCTCTATCTTGGGGATATGTAAGGTTATTCAGAAAAAATAGCTGGAACAGAGTGTCTCCTCTCAACAAAACTGAGAAGTTTTCGCACACACTCTGCCTTCAACTCTCCGGTCTACTTCACACATTATGGGAAAGGGTGAGCAGGTCAGATATAAAAGCATCTCTGTTTTCTCTTTGGGTGTTACACTGCACCGTGATGGTGGTCATGGTACTATTCACTGGGCTTGGGCCCATCTCGCACATGCTAGGAAGGCCTACTGCAGCACTGTGGCGGCCACGGGAAGCAGATGGGTGCCTCTATAGAGAGTCAAGGTCACGGTGCACCAGCAGCCGAGCTCCTCCAGCAGGTGGCTCTCCTCTCTCCAGGGGCATCTCGCAATAAAACGAGGAAGAACATCTGTTTTTCGCCAAGCCGGTGTGTGTATGTGTAAGGAAGTGACGCAAAACACACACACAGCTGTATTTTCTGGATCCGACTGCCACTCGTCCCACAGTGACTGTTCACCTCTTCCCCGAGAGGGCAACTAACTTCATTTCAGATGCATCGAGTGCCACATGGAGGAAATAAAAACGATGGAGCGTCTGCAAACCGCTGCACAAACAGCACGTCCTTCATTTGATTAAGAGCGGGAAAGCAAGCGGGGGCTCACGGTTCCGAGGCAGCAGCCTTTGGCTTGTTGAACTTTATGGCGAATGCAAATCAGAGAGTCAGAGAATCCGTCAGCCACTGAAGGACTGCGAGCAGATCCCGGAGCTGAAGAGCTATTGGAAAACCAAAAAAAAAAAGAAAAAAAAAAGAGGGGCAGAGGTGCTTGCTTTCTGTTCAGCAGAAAGAGCACACTGTATTTTCACACATTAATGCCTGCTCATAAAGCCTCATATCAGCTGTTTTCCTTCATTCTGCCCTTTTTAAGAAAAAAGAGCATCTTTAGTGAAGAGGCCAAAATGCAAGCTAATCCATTTTTCATACAGGGAGTCCAGAGGAGCGATCAAACAGACTGACATTCAATGCATTAACTCTCACTGGAGGCAGGGAGGATTATATTGAGACCCAATTCCCTCCTCAAATCCCACTAACTCCATGTTAATTATTCAAAAATAGAAACTCGTTAACACGGTAAATATTATGACCTAATTTCGTTGAGATTGGGATTTGGCGTGATTGGAAGGGTGTGTGCATGTGTACATGTGTGCACACGTGCATGTTGAAGCTGAGGGGCGTGACGGGGGGTGGGGGGGAGAAGGAAAATCTCTCAAGGTTTACTCTCCAAAAAGAAAGACTGTCTTTAAACAGAAAAGGTCACCACTGCTGAAACCACAGTTAACCAAATCTGATAACAGCTCAAACAGGCAAAACCAGGGCAAACATTTGATCAGATGTGTAAGTAGAGTGGTGTGACAGAGCAACGAGGTATGTACACAGACATGTCTCTGAGTGCAAGAGCTACATGCACTGTATGTGTTGGCAGTGTGTGTGTGTGTGTGTGTGTGTGTGTATGTGTGAGCCTGCAGTAATGAGAGTGCAGGCAGTAATGAGAAGCTGTGTGGAGCTGGTTCCACTGCAGAGCCATGCTGGGCACCCGGTATTGATCTGCTCCACCACTGGGAGGACTGGAGCTAGATAATGATGACTATCTGTGATCTTTCTTTCTTACCCTCTGTGTCTCTATCTCTTCTCTGGCTGTCCGCCTGCCTGACCATCTCCCAGTTTAAAATAAACACATTACAGCCGATGACATGTACACATTTTTTCGATCGTCTATCAAATGCCTCTTTGTGCATTTGTGCAACAAGCGACAATGAAATGTGGCTTTTGATGAATACTTTGTTTCTTTCATTTTCCCAAATATCTTCTTGTATTTGGTCCCCAGCTGCAGTGCTGTTGTTGCAGCCCTGACAAAGTGCTGCTTCACAGCATCGGTTCCCAACAGGCTCATGTCTTCAAAGCACCACGCAGCTTTTTATGGCGGCATCAGCCAGACTACTGGAAGTCCTTTTATGTCCCATAAGCAGCCAGCAATTTCTGAAACAGCACAATCCCTTTTCTGAATGTTTCCCCTCCCTGTCACACACGTTAGCGCATTTGAAAGCATTGCACTCATTATCACCTTCAACCCAATTTGGGAATATTGTTAGGAAACGAGCTAGAGGACAGAATGAGGTAGCTTCGGTTCAAAATTAGACTGAATAGCACCAAAGAATACAACAGACAAACACACAAAAACTCTAAGAGACAAAGACTAAAAAGAGGTCAGAGCAAAGTGGGACACATGAATCCTTGACCTTTATACAAGGATGAAAGCAATCAGAGTTCAAGGCAACCGAAGGCGACAAATCCTCAAAGAGGCAAATCGATTGAGTGCTGTTCGATAAGTCAAAAAAACCCGGCATTCCTGGATCCATAAGTGCCTCAAATCTTTGAAAGAAAAGACCACCAACTCCACATGAAAGACGCCTTTAAATCGAGTCACTCCCTTTATTCAATCAGACACAGACATCAGCCTGATGAGGAACCAGCTCTGGTCATTTGTCATCTGCATCTCAGGCCTGTTGACAACATGCGCCAACATCCTCCTACTTTGCCACATCGCCACCCTCAGCTGCTGTTCTAATGCCCCCATCATGTCTGCTTCATGGATGGCTGGAGCCATCATTAATAGGCGACCTCAGCCCGACGATTGGGTGAATAATGTGAATAATTGTTTGGTGGTAGCCGGTAATTGGCCGTTTCGCTCGTCAGTCAAGTTGATCACAGCTGAGCTGGTGCCGGTGCGTGGGTGACGCGTGGGCCGCCAAGTGCGCCGATTGTGAATTTTCTCCCTTTCTAATGAGCGTGACTCATCTGTTTTTTGCAGAGAGGTGGTTGCCGGGAAATGTCAGGAGCGCCGAAAGTAAAATGAAGGAGGAAGAGAAGGAGGAGGAACAGGACGACGGTGATTAACAAGTCCAGAGGAGAGGGAGGGCAAACATCCAAAAACCTGCCCCATCCATCCTGAAACAACACCTTCCAACTCCTTCATTTCCTCTTTCCGCTGTTCCATTTCGCAAACATGCCATCTGAAAACACGGGCCGCGGTCGGGAGGTTAGTTAGCGCTGCCTCGCTGTGTGGCGATGCACAGCGTAAGCTCAGCGACTGTATGGGTGGGAGGAGGCGATGACCAATCCAGATGTCCATTAGCAAGTCAGCACTACAAAGTCCCACGTCCAACACACACAACCACAGAGCCGCTACGCTGCTGGTACACAGGAGACCTTTGTTTCCCACCGCTTCACAAAACAAATACAAAGGCTGCAGTTTGATTTCACATAATAGCTCACAGAAGCCTCCTTCTTACGGCGACACGACATGCGTACGGCAGTAGCCGGTGCTTTGCATTGTTTGGGTTTGGCTTTGAGAATCAGAGGCAACTTCCTCCGCACAAAGTGGTTCCAACGAAAACCGATGGCTGCGGGGTCTGTGAATCATCCAGAGACGCTGCTGAACTTTCAACACCCCTGAACGGTTGCTGCTGCCGGAGGAAGAGAGAGACTCAAAAGCGAATGTTTCACAACAAACTAATCTGCTCAGGGCGTGGACAGCACCTCACAGTAAGACGGTCCCCCGTGTTCATCCTCTCTGAGTCTGGGTGGGCTTTTTCTGGGTCTGGTTTCCTCCACAGCACAAAAAAATGCATGTTTATGTCAGCTGGAAACTGGCTTGCCGCAAACTCTTATCCAAGTCAGATTAAACAATCTCGGTGGTTTAAATTACTGCCGTATCTCGGTTGGAAGAATGGAAACACTATAAATATGACCCCGGCCAATGATCGATCCTGACCCACCACAACCCCTGGCGAGTTCACTGTGGAGGTGTGACGCGACCTGTCAGTCAACTGAGGTGCCGTTTGTTGCATGAGCAGTCTTTCGTGCAGACGTGACATCACATAAGTGACATTGGGACATAAATCCTGCTGGCCAGCTTCCTGGTTTACACCATAATAGATGTCAAACTAAGATGGGAGATTAAAAAAAATTCAACATGCAAAAATCGCTGTTTTTCATTTACCTAACACTACATGTGGTTTGCTCCTCATGATGTTCATAATCAGGCGGGTGTGTGTCTGTGTGTGTGTGTGACTGACTGGCAACCTGTCCAGGGAGTTATTTCCTGCCATCACCCAATAAACAAATGCAAATAGGCTCCAGCAGACCACTGTGACACGGATGAGTACAAAGCAGGTAAAATAATGGTCAAATGGAAGGATAATCTCTTTCATCAGATGCCACTGGACATAACTGATGCTTAGGATTACCCCAAACATTCATTTGAAAGTGGAGCGCAGGATCAGCAGGAAAAACACCATCAATAAAAATGAAATGGGACGTTACAGGTTCACCAAAGCCCAGAACAACCCCCCCCCCCCCCCCCCCCCCCCCCCCACCACCGCCTGCCACCGGTTCACCCCAGGCCATTGTTCTCATTACGAGCAGCACAATTAAAAGCCTATTCTCCAACTTAACCATGCAGGAAGTGTGGGATCTGGGAGCACTTGGGTAGAAAATGGCAAATTAAAAAGTGCATATTCTTGCGCTAATACATAAATAATCTACCTGGATTTGCGTGTGTGCGCGGGGAGGGGTGCGCGTGAGCACACGCGTGTGTGTGGGTACGCGCGCCTGAGGCACAGCGTGTAGCCGCTGCAGCGGTATGTCCTTGGGGAGTGGCACCGTGTTATTACAGGAAGTAATCTCATGAGAAGATGGAATATTCATGAGTGCCATGTTGCCCTTAAAACAAAGCTCCATGCCTCTCAAAAAGTCTCAAATGGCCATGCATTTGGACATAAAAGCTGATTGGCATTTAATAAAATGAAATATTCCACATGCATAAACATTAAGTACAGTATGAATGACACAGGAGAGTCCCATTTCAAAATGAGGCATCTATCCCTGGCATGAAAAGTAAGACCCTCTGGTGCATATCATTTGCAGTTTAATGTCCTCAAATAAAACATAAACCCCCTCATCCCCCCTCAAAAAAATAACGGCGTACAATTTTTATAATTGGACGTCTTAGATTGACGTGTGGTCGGGGGAAATAATGAAATAAAAGCGCCCGCGACGTGTGTCTGCGCGAACTGCATTCCTTTTCAAAATAGACCTTGAAAACGTAGATGCTGCCATAACTAAATATAAAGCCGCGGTTGTAAGCGGCAGACAGGAAGTAGATTTATTTATTTAGCGCTGCCAATACCAATATGAGCATTTCAGCCTTGAAGAGTCGGGGAGCGATGGAAAAACAGGAGTGCTCTTTTCTACCGGAGATGAATGACAGATTCTCAACTCTATTCACTTTTTCACATTCAGTCTATTCTCTCTCTCACACACACACACACACAAATGCACAAACACAAACCAAAGGACCTCGGCAATTACCCCTGAAATAACCTCCTTGATTGATATCTCAATTACGCCACGCCATTCTCGTGCGTTATCTTGTCTCGCACACGCTCCTTCCCGTCCCCCCCCCCCCCCCCCCCTTCTCGCCTGCTCAGTGGCTGTGGCGGCGAGGAATGGGGTGACCTTGTTGTTGTTGTGTCGAGCTTCTTTCCACGGGGCCTTTGTCTATCCGATTATTTCACCCCAGCCCCCTTTCGCCTCCCCTTTCGGCTTTTCCGCCCCAACCTCCCAGATGTAATGCCGAGCTGAAATGAATACGAGTTTGAGGAATGAATGGTGTGACATGGATCCCTCTTGTTCCGCAAAGCAAGGCGGAACATGTGGATACAGCTGTGGCCGCAGCCTCTGGGTGGATAGAAGACAACAAAACGCCCTAATGAGGAGAGTCGACTGAAGGGATTCGTCTCTTACCTGAACACCGGTGGAGGAGGGCGAGTCGTCACGGGCAGCATCCGCATGGAAGAGAGAGAGGAGAAAACACGCCGTTCAGTGCAAAGTCACCAATGCCTGGCGTCACTCGATCGCTTTATCGTTAACACAATTAACAAATCGTTACCTCAGCATTAACAATTAACAGCCTGTTTTGAATTAGCGACGCCGCCGCCTGCAAAGTATAAGCAGCTAATGATGCCTGGGATTGCTAATTGATTTGAGTTAACTGCAGCAATTACTCTCAAGTCAGGTGTGTCAATAGTCCAAGGCCCAGAAGTGCATTTTTGAGCGTGCGGGTGGGGGGGGGGTTCAGCAGCAGTTCAGCACGTGAACCGACCGTTTAGAAAGAAAAAGAAAAGAAAAACCCATTACTGTACCCATCTGGTTTCCGTCCCATCCCGAGCCCCCGGGACAGCTGACTGGCAGAATGCTGTCCGCGTTTTCGAGCGGCCGGAGCAAAACCGGATGAGGAGCAGGAGACCGGGGCCGGAGGCGGCCACAGAGCCGACACGAAACCCTTAATGAGGTGTCTCTGCTTTTCGGCCGGGCAGATGTCACCGCCTCCACTCGGACGGGCCGAGTGGGCTGCCGGGGTCCGTCGTCACCGCAGTGGATGGAGACGAATCAAATTCTCCTGCGCTCCGTGGCGATCAAATGCTCGAGGCGTTCGCTCAGTTGCAGCTAACGACGTCATGCTGTCAGTGTGGGCAGGCCCGCGTTCAAGCTTAATTCATCGGGCCGCTCCCTCCGTGTGCCAGTCTTTACGGGAGCTGTCCTCGGTGAGGCCGATCACGGGCAGAAATACGACCGCCTGTTAGCAATAACACACTAAGTTATGACTCCCCGTCCCCGCGGGTCGCGTACAGTCAAGGCTTCGGAGCTGCTCCTCAGAGGGGAACCACTTTTCACGTTTCTCTCAACCGAGCCCGACATTTTCATTATTCATTCAGCGAAAGAAAGAATCCGACCTGGCCGAGACCAAAGATCTGACGAGCTACTACAGTCTTAATCTGTGGCCGTGTCTGTAGCGCATCGAGCTCCGGGGGAGACTGTTTTGGGTCCCGTCCCAGGAGCCTCTGACCGAGAACAAACTGCGATGATGGTGCAGTTATTGTGTGGATTTTTTTGTGAAACCAAAATGGCCTTTGGTCGTATTTGAGGAGAGTGGAGGCAGGCAGGAGACATCCTGCTCCTGCAGCGAGGATTCCTCACATAAATTTCGCTGCCTTTTGCCTTCATGAATTATTTCAGCTTTCGATTCAAACCACGTACGCTCTCCCTCATTTTTGTCTGAATCCTGAGCCGATTCATGATGAACGGGGAATTTTCTCCCGCCCCTCTCAACCAACCCACACGGGCTTTCAGCCGTTTCATGCACTCGTGAGCATCCTCACTGATGTTGGGTTTGTCTTCCACTCAGAGGCCAGTTATGCAGACGTTTCTTCTGTTTCTGTGTTCCCAACACCTGCTGAGTTCTATTGTCTTGCGCCTGCATAATTAATGCCCATCCTGCATTACAGAAGTCAGGCATCTAACGAACGCTTGTGTTATTTTCATGCTCCCAGATGGGACCTGTGCCAGATATAACACTGGACGCCTTGCCTTGCTTCACGGCAAGAGGGTGACTAGTTTGAGTCCCTCTTGTGTGGATGTGGATGTTGTCTCTTGTTTCGTCTGAAAACCATATAAACTTTATAAACAGCAAGCAAACAAAACATACTAATTTCATCACAAATGGGTCAGGGTGTACTAAATGAACGCATTTGCACCTGAGTCAGAGAGCAACATCACACATCGTGCTAGTGAAAACATGCCCTGATTGAATGAGGGACAAGTGAGTGAATGCCTTTGATTTTTCCCACATCTGGACGTGTTAGAAGAAGATTGGAGGCAGTGAAAATCAAACTTTCAGCTCCTGGCCCTGAGTCACAGTATGACATGGCTGGCTGGCAGTCCACCCTCATATCCTCCCTGTTGCATCACACACCTGAGGTGCACCTACCTGCCCACATCTCCACAGAATTCTCTTTGAGAGACAGTGCCACTCCGTCACTAATGATCTGGTGCGCTTTCTCATCCTCGTTTCGCTGAGGGGAACGGAATGGGCCGAATAAATGTTTCACCACTCATCCAGTCATCCTACTTAAGACTCCCATAAATTTCCATCAGTACCGGTGCCCCCGAGGCCCAAACTACCTGATAATAAATTCTCTGGCATTAACATAGAGATCAAGCCACGGGGTCAATTGTTCGGGCTTGTCTCTCCTCCAGGACTGTCAGACCTGTCAGTCTGTCGCTGCGCTTTATGGCCTAAATCCCTCCTCTCTCCAAAAGCAATGTGACACACTCAGATGTACACGCACACACACACACACACACACACACACACGCACGTCCACACACTCTTAATGTGACAGTCTGTCATTATAATAATATTCCTATTTAAATGCATGGACTGGTATTTTGCTGAAGGCCCTTGTGTGAAGTGGGGGGCCTCGGCATGGACAGATGTGTAGATATATTCGTTTTCTCTGTAGATTCCTCATAGGTCACAGCGGTGATGCTGCAGGAGGCTTTTCTGAGGTGATTCACACACACGCTGAATGCACAAAGTCACTTCACGCGCTGATTCAGTAGCAGCCGCATTCGATCACGCTGCTCCTTTAAGTTTAAGACGTGCAGCCATGTGGAAAGAGATAGAAATGATTAAATGCTGCCTTATACTCGACGTACAATGCAGTGCGGGCTCGGGATTTGTGTTTTGCTGGAACGCTTCGGTATCCAATAACTCCCGAAGTCCAATATCAGGAGGAAAAGTTACTGTTGTGTTTTCATTTGGAAACTTCCCACAAGGCTGGAAAAGCGATCTCAAAAATAAAGCGGATAACAGCGGCATGCGTAAGATATTAATAACGGGCTATAGAAAAAACGTGAAGTCACCGCTGGCCCGTGGACGTCTGTGAAAACAAAACCTGCTGCTTCCTGCAGCCAGGAACTCAGGTCAGCGTCAGAAAGAGCAGCATCTCCCTGGGGGAGCGGCACAGAGGCCAGAGGCCACGGACATCCATCAACAAGTGTATTTATCTTTGCAGCGCTGGGAAAAAAAAACAGAACCATAAACTCATGTTGAGAAACGGCCGGCGCTGCGTTCAACAATGGCAAGTGTCTCTCTCCCCCCTCAGGTTTCCACTGCGCCCCTCTGTTCGGCCTCCGCGGGACGTCGCGGCGCTGTCCTGTTTTCTCCCGCGGGCAGGAAGCAGGAAGCCGCGGCACCAAGAAGGGCGCACGCCACAGGAAACGTCACCCTCCGTATCTGCGGCCGCACTCCGCCACTCCCGACCGCGCCGGCCGCCGTTTCACGGCGTGCGGGGGGAGGGGAGCGACAGCAGGCCCGGAAAAAGGGAGACAGAGGAGAGACTGGTTCCACATGGAAAACGGGGCGAAGAAGAGCGACGGTTCGGGGGATTTATTTCAGTGAAGGGGAGAAGAGGCTCGCGGCTGTCGAGAGCGTGACGCCGCGCGCCGGGAAACGTGTCAGAGCCCCTGACGGGGTGGAGCGCGCCGCCGGGACGACCCCGCTGGGCATCTCTCACCTCTGCCCCCCCCCACACACACACACGCACACACACCACCACCACCCGCGCATGACAGACGGCGGCGAAGCATATGGCGGCGGAGGCGGCCTCTGCGTGCGGCGGGAAAAGGGCAGCGCCAGGCGGCGTGCGATCGCCGGGGTCAGGCCGGCTCCAGGCCGCCACCTGCGGGGCGGCGCTGGGGGGGGGGGGGGGACACCTAGGGAAAAAAACAAAAAAGGTACAGTGGTCCCCCACCATCCCCGGCACGGAGGGAGGGGGGGCTCTGTTGTCAGAGTGACCTTCACACCCCGAGACGACAGGGCCACACCTCGGGAAACAAACTCTGAGGAGGGGGAGGAAAACATGGAGGCCCGGCTGGGCTCACCTCCTCGTCATCCATCTGTGCCTGAGCCAGGAGGACGTTCACGCTAGGATGGGGGGGGCGTTAATTCTGCCCGAACAGCGTCGAGCGCTGGGGGAGACGATAGGTGGAAAGGCCGCAATAGGGCACATTCCATTGCATCAGACATCCATTGCTTCATTGCATCTCTTTTTTTTCCCCATGTTTTCTTGAAATGATTTCATTTACATATAATTTTTTATTAGGTGCAACACGGTGGTTTAGTGAATAGTGCAGAAAGGTTCCCGGTTGGAATCCCAGTTGGACAGAGGGTGTTTCTGCTTGGAGTTTGCATGTTCTCCCCATGTCTCTGGGTGCTACCAGTTTGACTCCCAGTCAAGAAAACGTGCTTTAAGGTCGACTGGAGACTGTTTTTGAAAAACTGAATAAACTGCCTCAAGGTGTGAATGTGTCAATAGCGTGTTTGTGAGTGTGTGTGTGTGTGCACTGTGATGGACTGATGACCTGTCCAGGATCTAGATCCTTCCTTTGCCTCATGTACTGTATGCCGAGGTAGGTACAAAGCAGGTAAGATGATTTATGTAATGTGATGTTTTCTTCAAAAAACTATCTATAAACTATCTAAATCTATAATTTTGGTGACAGATGATTGCCAAACATTCATCATTAACAACACATACAGCAAACACAATAATGCCTGGTTACGAAGTGGGACTGTAAAGATCTGTAACAGTCCTGCTGTAATGGGTGTAAGTTTGACAGCAGCTCAGGCACTTTTGGAGAGGTTTCTGTTCAGCATTTCCTATTGATTTTTTCCCTTCTGGTAAAAGACACACGTCTGAGATCCAGGGTAACTGCGCATCCAGATCACTTACACTTAAGTAGATAAGATCTGAATTCCTCTGTTAGTGTCAGGTGTCATGTTTCATAAATTTATTTAACTGCCGTTGTATATAACCGCAGGCTTCCACCGCTGACTTTTACATGACTTTTTCATGGAGCCTGACTCTGACAATTAACCTCTGGGTTGAGGAGAGCACCTGAGGCAAACACAAACTCCAGAAACACAAGACACATGCGCACTCACACACACACACGCTCACAAATGTGCACGCAACTCCTCTGCTCTGTTGTGTGGATACATCCAACCATCCATCATCATCTCACGCTCGCTCTGTCCTGACAAGTGATGGATGTGTGCGGAACTTTGGGAGAGCAACGAGGTGTGACAGCCGAGTGTTTCTGAGCGTTACGGTGAATGCAAATGCAACATCAAGCACGTGCATGCGCACACACACACACACGTACAGGCGTGCGTGCGTGTTTGCTTGTTTGGCGTGCGAGCGCGTCGGCTGTCTATGAAAGAGACTGGATGTCTGGTTTATCCCATTACGGCTGCGACACAGCGTTTTTGTCCTTCAAGGCCCGGGACTGTCTCCCGGGCTCCAGGTTTTAAAACTCGAACCACGTCGACAAACAATTACATTAATCCCAAGGTCGCATCTCGGCTCCCGTAACAAGTGCAACACGCTCTCAAAAAGCTCTTTCTGCGCGACCTGCGAAGCAGTCCGTAATCTCTCTTATTACTGCGCTGCACCTACAACACCCCCCCCCCCCCCCCCCCTCCCACAAACACACTTCCACAGCACGCCGGATAATTAGACGGATCTCTTTTGCCCGTCTTGCCTGTTTTGTGTTTCTTTTAACCGCTATTCCCAGCACGGGGCTTTGTGATAAAGAAGGAGGAGGGCGCTTGGGGACGAGGCGGAGGGGGGCGAGGCCCATCGCGTTCAGCCTGCAACGCTGACACATCAAAGCGGAGGCGCCTGCACAGAATCCTCCGACGCTCCGAGACGGTATCGGCACTGACCCGCGACCCCGGCTGGGCCGCGTCGCTTTCAGCCGACGCGCGAAGTTTCTCCACCCGGCACGTACGGGAAAAAAAGAGCCGCACGCGTACACGCATTTCAGCGCCACCGTAGCCTTTTGATGGGCGTTCGACAGGCGCGGTAAAAATAGACCCGGCCGCGACTGAGGCGGAACAAAAAGGGCCGTCACGTGCGACACTTCGAAGGGGAAAAAAGAAAGAATATCAAGACGATATTAGAAACTACCGAGCCGCTGCGACGCGCTGGGGATCAGCGGAAATGTCAGAAAAACAACACATTAGCATCAGTCTGGCAGAAACAAACAAAGAGGTGGGTGTCTGCTCTCTCTCTCTCTTTTCCTCCCTGCCGCAGACTGAGACAGCATCTCTGCGGCGCTGGAAGGCAGCGGACAAGCTCTTTTCTTCCCCGGTCGCCCCGGTAACGTCCAGCGCTGACAGGCCCGGCCCCAGCTGCCCGCCTCACCACCGCCAGCCAAGAGTGCCGGGTAAGTGAAAGACGGGCTGGCAGCTCGCAAGGCGCCTCCGGCCCTCTCTGGAGCTGCAGGCGGCCGAGATGGGCACGCCCGTTACCTGCTGCGACCGGGCGACCGGAGCGACATTTCATCACCTGGCCTCGTCCGAGCAGCCGACAGTCCCGTGGCATCATGCCGCTGCGGTAATGACGTGGTGAAACGACACAGACAAACGCGAACTCTAATTAAAGCGCCTGACACGGTTATCAAGCTGTCACGGCGTAATAGATGAACTCCGGGGCGGTCAGAGGAGCGGGGGTTCCTTTTAAGCTCTTGTCGGAACAAGCTCGGAGACCTGTCATCCATTCCAGCGGACGACTCAGTGGCCGCAGAGCCCCCCCCCCCCCCCCCCCACTGCAAAGAGAGCCTCTCAGGGCAGCTCTGCTGTCGATAGGCGGGATGCGAAATATCAACTTGAAAGGGTGACTAAGTGTGTTCGGCAGAGTCAGCACATGCCCTCAGAGCTGGAAAAACCTCAGTGGCCTCGTCCGCACATCGTTCCCAGGCACAGGAAAGCTCAGCGGAGAAAGAACAAGGTTTTGTTCACGATCCCCGTCAGCCTCGGGGAGGTCGAGATGAAGACCTCCAAAGCAACAAAAGAGGTGGATGCTGCAAACGGAGATTCTCATTCACCAGGCAGCGTGGTCTAAACATCATCTCTGTCCAAGGGCATTCAATATGACTTGCGAAGCTTTTTTTTTTGTTGGCATCTTTTTTGGATATTCCTCTTCTTGTTTCCATTTCTCCAGACTGATCTGAGCTTGTGACCGGGCTGTCGAGACCTCAAAACCATGAGAAACATTAAAGACTCGGGTGCTCGAGCGTGTCCCTGTGCGTTCGCTCGATATTCTTTTGCCCTGAAGATTGCGACTCCGGGCACCACAATAGGGCCACAGATGAAGGGAGTCGTTAAAACGCCATTTAGCCGCGACTGGAATGAGATGTCCGCTCAGCGCCGTGAATCGATGCGATCCCGTGCCATTAGGAGGGCACTTATACGCAGATGTCCGATTTATGCGACGCTGCTAATGTTTGAGGCCGGGCACGTGCGGACGCGTCCGTCCGTCCTCGGGAAGAAACAAATCAATCGATAGTTCGGAACAGTGAAGTCGGAGTCGGCTGGGTGATCAATCGCCGTGCGCAGCCTCACTGTATGAGCCAGCTCGTGTCATGTGTGTGTGTGTGTGTGTGTGTGTATGTGCGGCCTGTGATTCACCTACGTGTGCGTTACCAGGTCACACTCGGAGCTGAAGACGGTCACGGCCACGTTTGGCGTGCGAGTTCAGTTCCGACTGCATGTCTGGGGGCGGTGAGGTCGCCGGCGTCCTTTCGACCCCGCAGGTGCGACGTTTTGTTCCGCCAACAATGGCCACGCGTCGCAGGATGAGAACCAGGCCTGTGTGACTGCGCGGCTGAACGCCTCCCAGGTATCGTTTGTCCGCGGCAGGAACCGTCACGTAAACAAAGTTCGCACAGCAGCTGCGTCCATTGTCGGGGGGCGGGCGGGCGGGCGGCGAACCCTTCGGTGGTGCTCTGTCTCTCTCTTTGTTCAGCGCCTCGCTCTCTCTCTCCTCTGATGCTCGTGCCAAGCTCCGGCAACTCCTCAAAACGACGCGACGTGGCGGAGAGGGAGCCAACGATACCTCTTCTCGGGTTTCTGGTGGGATGCTGCAGTGTGTGTGTGTGTGTGTGGGTGAAACGCCTCATACTTAAAGGGCATTTGTCCTCTTACTGGGACGAGTTTGCCGATTTCTGGCACATATCGCCGTGGGTTATTAGACTGGACGGCTGAAAAGCAATCCACACCGCAGGAGGAGCAGTGCATTCTGGGACAGTGTGAGCCGACCAAACAGAAAGCGGAATAAATTAAAACCATACAGCGCTCAGAGAGGTTATTCATGCGCCCGCTCTTGCATTTTCTCTCTGCTATAAAAGCATTTATTGCCATGACCAGATCGCAGGGGGGGGGGGGGGGGCGTTGCGCTCCTGTAGAACTTGCAACATTCATTTACACTGCAAACTTTTGGAGATAATTCCCAAACTTCCGATCTGAAGTGGTGGTGCTCCTGATGAATATTTCATCGGCGCTCCTTTGACGGAGCATTTTGCTCTCGGTTCAAAGCTCTGATCTTTGGGGCAGATGTTGATGACTCAAGAGGCGAGGAAAAGCTCCATGTTAAAGGACTCCAAAACACTGAACAAAGGGAATGACTGATGACAAAGAATGCCAAATTACAAGCCTTTTACACCCAAGATGCAATTTGTAGAAATGTGATTCTCTATTAAGCAGCTTCTCATGTGGTGTGAACATTATGTTCTGAAACCTCTATTGAATCCTCAGCCTGGCAACGCATGGCTAACGAACACCAGGATAATTGGAGTGATATAAAATTAAGCAAACAGTTGTTCAAGTACTCTGTCTCCTACGTCTTCTATGACCACAATCTGAAGATTACAGTGTAGTCACACTACTTCCAATTAACCCCACCGCACTGTGTTAGCCGCGCAGTCCAAATGCTGTGATTTATGAGGAACACCAAGACATGGAGCATCACGTTCATTCAATGATTAATGGTATCAAAGGCAATAATACTGCCGGGACAAGTTCGCTCTCCTTTTTTTCCCTTCACTTCTTTGATCCCAAAACTGGATCGAGACCAAGGAGGTGCGTTCCAGAGGCATTTTTAAGGATTAATCATGCATTCCTCCCCGCATCCAGTCTCCGCGCTCCCAGGAGTGCCGCGCTCTTCATTAAAAATCCTGAAGGGGTTTTCCGCGGAAAATTATTTTGGCTGCGCAGTAATTACAACGAGGCGTAATAATAGTAGAGATGCGAGCGGTTTATTTAATGGCGAAATGATAGGATTGCCGCGCACGGGCATTATCTTAACATCGCCTCAAGATAATAACAACTCAGTGGAGCCAAACAGGCAAACAAGCTGTGACTGTTTCTTGCTCTCCGCCATGCACACTCCTCAAATCCACTTAAGCGCAAGTAACATCCAACATGATGGAGCAGCCGAGATTTCAACTGATCCGTGCGCGGGGAACAGAATGCCTGATTCCACTCACTTGGCAGCGAAGCCTGAGAAATATAAACACAACTCAGCCCCTGTCAGCTAAAGCAAACCCCGACTAATGTAAAATTCAGTCGCACGGCGGTGGAAGTGTAGTGAATGTGGCTGTGGATAAACAATGGAGCTGCGGGGGGAAATTGCATCCCCTGGCCAGGTGAACTGGAGTGAACTCGGGACGGGATCATAATTCACGTTGATGTGCAGTTGAGCGGGCGGACGCCGGCACACGCTGCGGCGTGTTAAACTGATCTCTGAGCTGGTTTTCACCCCAGCGTGGACCCCCGGGAGCCCGACGTGGGGCGAGAGAGCCCTGCGGACCCCGATCCGGCGTGCGCCACAGGCCAAGGGTGCTCAGCCGTACGTGGCCGGCCGGAGAGATAATGGATGGCAGTGGATGACAGCTCTCGAAGGAGAAGCCATTCCCCCTCTGACCTGCCCCTTCCCTTACTTGGAAGAGGCAAAGAGAGGCTGGAAGGAGCGCAGGATATATGATCTGCAGTTACAGTCGGAGGATGGAGGTTTCAGAGGTGTGCATGGCCCAAACATTGGCTCCGCTGAGCAACGACTGTCTGCTGTATACGCAGCCGGAGACATACGGCACGTCCAAGAATATCATAACATCCTCACTCATTTGCACTGTGAAAGGAAGCTAGAAAACATAAACGGACAGATCTGAGCTGCATGTGATGAAAAATACCGGGCTGGATGTGTTCACCTTCATCAGACCAGTTTCCTCTACGTTACCACCAGAGAATTAGGATAAACACTCCATTCAACCTTTTTTGGTCCCCTTGTAAGACATATATTTGCATCAGTGAGCCCAAATAAACAGTACTGTCAAATGCTACCTCAAAGAGGAGGTGGAATTAGATCCAAATTAGGGGCTTAAACCACGCTCACATTTTCCTGAAGCTGCCAAAATGTTAGGAAATGTTGCATGTTTCAGCATTTAAAAATGCCACACACACACACACAACCTTCCTTATCCAATTAATGGGGAACTTTTATCGCCCTATAATCTGCCCCCTCACCAGCCCAACCCACTGCCACCCCGGTTCTGAATCCCAAATCAAGCTCAAACAAGAGCATGTAATGAGATGTTTGGGTGCGACGCCTGTTCCCATGTCTGTAATGATGTCTGGAGCAAGTTTGCGGGTTCAGAGAGGACGGCAGTTGGTAGACTCAGAAGAATGACGTCCGATTTCTCATGCAAATGCCAGATTACTGAGAGAAAAAATCCCTGGGGACTGACTGTGACACTTCTTTGAATGAAAGACAAAAGATAAGCATTTGCTGTGGTTAAATGACCATGGAATTAACAAAAAAAAAAAAAAAAAAGATCTGGAGGTTTCCGTGCCATTGACGGGCTTGTATGCAAAACTCGTGTGTGCAGCATCACTTTATGGGGATTATCCCTTTAGCGCTAAGATTAAAGTGATTTTTAAGTATCCGTATTTCTACATAGCAGACACGTTTGATCAACAGCTCTACTAGATTTGGCTCGGTAATCTCCTTAGCAACTTGAAAGAACACACTGGAGCAGCTTTGGCCGAATTCGGCTCACGGTGCCAACGTGTAACGCACAAGACGGAGCCCAGACTCGTTCTGTGAGGAGCGAGGAGCGGAGCACAGGTGGCTCTCTATCATTACACATGCACTCCAGGTGACAGTACCATCTGCTGCTGCTTCCTCCTTTCCAGATCCTTCCTTACATATGTAGATGAAGTGGACCGGACATATGACAAAGATACGAAGGATTCAGGGTGGGAAGGGAGGCGGGGTGGGGGCAAAACGCACATCTTATTTTCTCATGTCGCACCTTCTGTGACGAGCTCCGTTCCAGGACTGGTAACAACGCGCACGCCACGCGACCCTCATCATAAACGCGCATTCAGTTAGTGACGACGCGTTTTTTCCTCGAGTCCCCTCCCTCGGACCACACACCAGGCGGCCTCTCATGCACTCCGGCGTCCTGAGCCGTCCCCGGCCGCCACGTCCGGCGGCCCGAGGCGAGGCGGCAGCCGCGGAGTGGAATAAATGAACGGGCAAAGAAACAAACAAACAAATAAATAAATAAATGAGCGCTTTCATGTCGTGGCGCTCTCTCCCTCCCTCTCTCTGTCGCTTTGCCTGCCCCCCCGCCCCCCCCGGGCTGCTTCGACAGACATCTGCGCTCTTGGAACAACGCGCTGGTGGCGGTGAAGCAGCTGAGATACAAAGACAAGGTCGAGCGGGGTGAAAGTCGCTCTGTGGCGCCCGGCAGAGAGGAAAGCGATCTCCAAAGGGAGCTGCTGCAACGGACACTTGCTCGGGACGCGGGCTTCGCCGGGGGCCGTCACGGGCCCGGCCGCCCGGCACACTTTGCAATTGGACAATTAAGAGCAATAGGTCGAATTCCACGTGCGGGCTCGAAATCACGCGTATCGCGCAGGCACGCGGCGTAGGTGATAGCGCGATTTGTGCCGAAACAAAGCGTCGTGGCAATTACCAAGAAGTCATGAATAATAAGCAGGTTCAAGCCACGGAGACTCTATATGTGCCACGGATGACTGCTAAACTCATTAAAGCCCTAACGCATGCATTTCCGCTCTCATGGGACTTACTGTACTGCGCTGTAAAATGGATTTAATGTCTGGGGGGGGGGCTGAGGGACGCACATTTCCATGAAATCTTAACAGTTAAATGAGAACAAAAAATCTGAGTTGTATGATTATAAGATGCTATTTAATATAATTTGTTTTGTTTTGTTTTGTTTTGTTTTTTTTCAGATGAGGCTAAGACCTAAACTCTGTCCCAGATTCCCGGGGCCCCCTCAGCTCACAGGCGTCTATCTCCCGCTGTGCTTCCGTAAGATTTCGTCATCAATTAGGACAATGCATGTTGGAGAGAGCCGGGGAAAGCGGAGGAGACAGAAGGAGGCCGATGGAGGGAGACTGACAGAGAGAGACCAAAGAGCGGAGCCAAAGCAACGTCCATCTTCCACGACAAGTTTTGTATCTGCGAGGCAGACTTTGTCCCAGTTGTCCTCATGGATGAAAAAGAGGAGGAGGAGGAGGAGGAGGAGGAGGAGGAGGAGGGGAGAGGAGGAGGATGGGGAATGGGAGGCCATTGCTGAGTGGTGACATCAGTGCCTCTGCCGTTCGGCACACAGATGCAGTGTCATGCACAGTGGCTCTAATTGGTACTTGGGAAAACTCATGCGAGGCCCATCGCAGAGCATTCAAGAGCACGGTTGTGCAATTGCGAGAACGCGTCCATGTGCTAACACTGTAAGTCTTTCATTTACGGCCGTGTTCTACAGCTGAAATTGACGCGTCGTAACAGGACAGGGTGGATCGGTTAATCGGCGAAACACAAAAATAGCAGCTTTCTTGTAAAACAAAAGGGAAAAACAGCCTTCGACCACACAACTGAAACTACGATCAACTCCTGACTCGAATAAGCAGCCAAGGAAATATGAGCTGTTGCCTTCGCGTCCCATCGATTTTCCAAGACAACTTTATGTCTCGGTTAACACCACAACAATCAATCGCGGCTGCCTGTTCTCCGCGAGCATTAATTGCGTGCGGGGGGGGGGCGAAAATCAGCACACGTGCGAACACGGGGTTCACACTGGAAGACTGCAGTGTGACTTATTGACCAGTTCATCCGTTTCCAAGCGCTGCCATTTTTGATTTCGGTGTAATTACAGCCTCGCCGGGCAATCTGTGCCATCGACCGCCTCCTTCAAATAAACAACTCCCTCCAGGCCCGGGATTGCTGGTGTTGGCTGCTGCGAGCCGGAGTGGCAGGGGCATGAAACAGGCTTCGACTGTGAAAAGCCGCACACAAAGATGCCTTTATCTGCACAGACAAACAGACAGATGCACCGGAGCACCCTCAGACTGGGCGGCGGGGGGGGGGGGGGGAGTAAAGTCTAGCGATGTGGAGGTGTCTCCCGGGGACCGATCGCTGGTCTGTGAATGTGAGGATTGGATTAGTGGGGGTGCAGCGGCTCAAACATTTGCTCTTTGTTTTTGCTCGGCGCAGAGCTCCCGCCTCTTAGACTGCGTGCACCTTTGATCGACTGCTCAATCAGCAGTGGAAGAATGTGTGCTTGTGAGTCCTGATTATCCCGAGCAAACACGTCCCGCCCCTCCGCACTGAACTGTACAGCTGCAGGGCCGTCGGGGGGCCAAACAGCAGCGCTGTGTCAAGAGACAAAAATATCTGCAGCTACTAGGTATGTGTGGCTAAGTGGCATTGAAATCCATTCGAAGAGGGAAATCTAACTGCACATTGCACAATTAAATCACATGAGACCTTCTTGACAGGCTAGATTTTGGACTGTTTCCCGGCTTCCTCGGGTACGATCTGATACTGTTTATACTTGGTTTGCTTGATTTTATTTGCCCAGTTGCAGAGTGACTCATTGTCTTAATCTCTTTCAGCGATGTCGGCAATTTGTATAATCCATTGTATGGCTATATATGGACAGTTACATACAAATAAGGACAGAAAGCAGAACCTGGCTGATTTGTCATGAAATATTCAGATTTTACTCCGAGGACATAGGCTGATGACATTACGCACTGTTCTTTTCTGCTGTGTTACACAATGCCTAGCTGCATCGGGAGCCGCTTTTGATTCAGCCTCATATCCACGTATACTATACAAGCACAGATATTCCATTACAGAGAAGTTTATGGCGCATGTAGTAAAAAACAAGAGCATTTCAATATTCATCATCGGCGGTATCCAACAGAGGAGTTCATCTAAAATTCATTGGTTTGGAAACACATTTCACCGCATTGCCTGTTGCAATTTTAAAGCCAATGCTATGAGCTGCATACGCTGTGCAACCTCGACTGTTCTCAGGCGGCAGACTTTCACACACAGCGGGATGTCAGGGGCACCAGAAAAAAGCATTGAGAGTTGGAAACGACCAAAGGCCAAAATCCCTTTCCCTTTGCCACAGTGGTGACACGGCAGGGCGAGAAGATGGCCTCCACGCCTCTGACAGAGATCGCACCCTCTCCAAATTCAAGCATATTCTCATTAGCAGTCGAGACCAGAGCTCGGCATTCATCATGAGGAAAACTAATGGGACCAGGTGAGGATTTCAACAGTAGCGACGGCACAGGGTCTTCCCTCCCTGCCCGGTTCACCGAGGCCGTCTCCCCACACTGCGTCTCACACACCGCATGCATGAATAAGCTCCCAAACGACCGCCGCCATTTAGTAAAAGAGGAAAAAAAAAAATCATTTTCTGTTCCCTCCACACCTGCTGTGGCCTCTGCTCGTCTTTGGGTCAATCGATATACTACACCGGGCTGTGCGGCGCAGACGGAGGAGGAATACATCTGCATGTAAATGTCAGAAAGGTCAGCGCATAGCCCTGTGCTTTAATGGGTGCCGTGGGGACCTGCGGTGGCCGATGCTCCTCGTGGTCATTCATTCCTGCTGACAGCCTGATGCGTGGACGTGAATGTAAAGTTGCACGTGGACCCCCTCGGAAGAGGACGCCGCGGTGCGGACCGCTACGTCCACCGCCGGATTGGCGTCCAGCTGTCGGACACAATGGGACGAGTTCAGACAAGCATGGGGCGGGCTTAAGCGATCTGTGAACAGACTGAGCAGATCACATGTGAACATAATAAATCCTGTTAAAACGTTTACTCTAATTTCATTTGATACTTTATTGATTGCATTTGTGGTCGCTCTCACAGCCGACTGGCTGATGAGCCGAGGAGCGGCCGGAGCTGGAGCTGCAGGGATTCGGTGTCGTCCTCGAGGACACTCGAGCTCGATCCTCGCTCTGCATAATGATGTGAAGCCTCGCGCCAACCCCCCCAAAATACAGGGGATTGTCTTTCGAGTAGGGCTCTTCACAGCGAGTCCGGCGTCCTGTTTTAATTCCACATGCACATAAAAGCGGCTCCCTCATACCTCGGCGTCGTCTCCCTCTCTCTCTCTCCCTCTCTCTCTCTCTCTCCGAGGAGACGAACATCTTACCTTGGCAGAGTGAACCTGACAGGGCACGACGCAGCTCCCTCCTAATGAGCCGAGCTCTGGGCTGTTTGGCTTCTCCCTCTGTCAGCGTGTACAGTTGATCAGAGCACACATGACAGCGCACAGATGCACTGTAAATGTTTGATTCAGTGGCTGCAGTCGGCACAGTGACCACGTGGAACCAACTTTGTGGTATCCGTTGGAGTTAGACATGTTTGTCTCGGGGGGGAAATCGAGGCTCTAAACACATATTGTTGTTTGGCAAGACGGGGGAAAATTCACAATTGTTTGAATGTAAAACGAAACCTCCTTAATTAGCACCAACGCTGAACTTGGGAGGAATATTTCCAGCGTGTGCAGTATTTCTGGTTAGGATACTGGAACAGCACCAGACTGGAGTTTGGTCCAGCAGACTGAACATATTCCTAAATAGATTTCTCCATCTAATCAAATCAAAAAGAGAGCTTCAACTCAAAATAGATCCACTCCACAAAACCCACTTTGCTTTTATGCTAGTGATGAGTAAACAGCTTAGGAATGCACCAAAATGCTCAACTAATGATGCTCTGAAACAGCAGACGCAACCTTGACTGTCATTTTCTCTGTTTGTTCCTGTAAAAACTAGGCCAAAATCAAAGAAATAATGAGTTCTGCTATTGAACCAGTGAATGAAAAATCCCATTGTGTCTTCTCCATTATAGCCCACTGTTGTAAAATAAATGGATTTGACAAGACTTCCCAAAGCCTTTCATTGTGCTCACCAGTGGAAACGCTCACATTATTGGGAGCTGTGATAACTGCTTCTGTCAGCACATTGTGGCAGAGGGAGGAATAGGTTTACCAGAGAAAAAAAAGGAAAAAGAAAAAAAACCTGTTTCTGAGAAAATTGAAGGCAGAGGTTTTAGGAAAACAAAACAGGGGGAAAAAAAAGAAAGAAAAAAACAGCCCCGGGTCACTTTGCAGCATTTCTATATGTGAACTGATCGCTATCTGTACACTAGGCTGGAAAAGTTGGATTTCTACACCTCGGGTGTATTGAATGTGTCTTCTGTTACAAATTGTTTTAAGAGAGACAGAGGAGCACTGCACAGAACCACATAATAATACGGTGGCCTATGTGTCGGAGGGTTGCCCGTGTCTGTCTGGACCACGGTGATGATGTCACCGGTGAAACCTTCCCAAAAGTGCCTGTGCTGCACATCTGGGACATGTTACTGCGGTGAAAACGCAGGATATTAGGACTTCATACCTCATCATTGAGCCTCATCTTTTCTCCAAATCCTCGCAGTAATCGCGTACGCGATACTGGACGTCCACTCAATAAACACGGCTGCGGTACCAATGACGTCAGCGCTTCCTTTTTGAAGCCGACGTGACTGCATATCTCCCATGGCTGTGGTTGCAGTGATGCAGGCACAGAACGAATCAGAAAATGCACTTCTTGGTCCGCGAAACCAAGCTGCAAACATGTATTCTGCTGACAGGGATGCTGTTCTATGACAGCCATTAACCAGATGAGGCAGCAGGGGGGACAGAGGGGCCCGTGTGACAACGGGGATCTGAGGGATGGGGATCTCTGGCTGGGAGAGACATGACTTCAAAGCAGTCGGGATCAATGATGCCGTTTGCCTATTGATCCCCTCTACCTCTCTCGAGAGCAGGATTCATCAATAGGGCCTCAGCTATGGGCTGGAGAGGGATTAGGCACTCAGCTCCAATCTAAGCCCCTTTACTAAATTTGGGCTAAATCCTCTTTGTAATGAGATGTATAGTATTCATTTAGGTGTCGGAGGAAATTCCTGCATGGCCTTGGTGTAAACAGTGCAGTCATTCCTCCTAAAGAGGAAATGAGACAAAAGCTCACACTGGTGTGCTCAATCGAATAATGTGTTTAGGTAAGTGAATCAAAAGCGGAATAAAGAAGCAAAATCTAATCTATGGAAAGCCTGGAGGAGGTTCCCTGAGGACGAACAGTACTGCTTGAAATTGTCTCCGTTTACCCACCCGTCAGAGTTCAGGCCCTGTCAACAGTCAAACAAAAACCTTAAAGTGGCAATATACAACGCTCGGGCCAAGATTGATTGAGAGAGGCAGCTCAAAGCATCAAGGAAGAAGAAAAAAAAAGCATCTCTCATCCACGGCCTCCACTCCCCAGGCATGTTTAGGCAACACTCTTTGTGTTGCTTCAATTCCATTTCCAGAGGTGTACAAAGAGGCCAGAGCAGCTCTCCATGATGGGCTGAACACCCGAGCCATTAAAAGGTCACAGCCTCACATGTGAGCCTGGCCTGCCTGCTATTTTATCCCCTGCCCCGAGCAGAAAAAAATCCTCCACCTCCTCTATGATGCTCCTGGGGTATGAAAAAAAAGGGATAATAGCTAATTGTGGCCTCCTTTACACATGGGTGCGTTCCGGGTACTGTAGCCGAACCGATGCCGTGCGGGTTACGCAACGGAGGTTGAAAGAAGCAGGGAAGCTACGACATACGAGCCACTTTTTGTTATAGTGTGTGGTAAGACTTTTATTGTGCAACTGATTCTTTTCTCTTCACGAGGAAGCGCTTCCAGTTGGCAGCCCATCTGTGTGACAGTGGGCTTCGGCGAGCAAAGCTTCCTCTGGAAGCGGCTGAGCTGCACTGGCCTGGGAGACGGGGCATATGTTATAGATTACCATGGAAATGGCAGCTGCCGTTACGCCGCGGGCTGCAGCGAGGAGAATTCTGCGTGCTCACGATCTGAAAACTCGAGGAGGATGGCACAAAAAAGAGAGAAAAACCGGCAAAGAACAAGTAAGGCAAAATTCATGGGAAATCTCCAGTAAAGCCCCGTGATTGATTACGAACAAGCGTCCAAGCCTTGAACCCCTCTTGAGATCTAAACAAACTTCAATTTGAGGCTCATAATCACAGTTCTATTAGTCATCTGTCAGTGGTGTGTGGGAGGAGGAGACCGCGAGGGTTAGTATGTGGCTCTGGTGTTAGTGGCTATGGGGACCCGTAATAGCAGCTATCAGGGCTGGGCTGGATGGCAGCCTGCTGCCTCTGTCTCTCCTATTGATCAGACTCGGGCTCTGTGATTGCCAGGAACTATCAGCATTGCTGGCCTCCCGCCGAATCAGGATGGAAACACCCTACGTCTCTGGCGGGCGGCGGGGGAGACGACAAAAGGGAGAGAGGAGGGCCGAGACGGGGGGAGGCTGCGAGGTGGACGACGCTCGGCGGTCGATCGCAAAGCTGCGGCAGAATCAACTGAACTCGGGCGAAAACAAAGACACGAGGCACACATGAAGAGAAGCAGGGGGGGGAGCCGGAGCCACTCTCCTCCGAAGCACCGGGGCAGAGCAGACCAGCAGCTCTAAAGGCTTTGGGTGGAGCAGCTGCGCAAAGGTGATAGTTAATGCGTTTAGCAGACACAGATAATTGAGTACACACAAACAGCGGCCAGAGCGACACAGCGCACACGTCCGACAAATTGATACACAAAGTGATAAGCCCACCAAAGCCCCCCGGAGGATTACCGGCTGATGTTCAACGAAAAGAGGAACTAAATTTAGCAAAATCTCATTACGGTGGCCGGCCTTTTAACATAAAACACATCACAGCCGGCGCTAAAACCTGAGAAATCCGCCACAGTGCCAAAAATAACACTCGAAAACTGACGATCCCACTGCGAACGAGGGATTAATAATGACTCCCGTTTCTCCCCAGGAAATTTAGTGGCGCAGACGACCACATCTCTCTCTCTCTCTCTCTCTCTCTCTCTCTCTCCCTCTTCTTCCACCCCGGCTGGCAAAACGAGTCCCACATAAAATGTGTTTCAGGGCCCAGCGCCTCTCGCAGGCTTCCATTTCTTTATGGGTTCTCCAGCTGCCAGGCGTCGATAACAAAAGCCATTGGCTCCTGAAGAGCACTCCTCGCCGCCGCAGCCAATGGCTGTCATCCGCCGCGTCGCCTCATTAGCATCACAAAGGATGTTTATCTGTGCGATTTCCATCGCAGAACAAATACCTCTTCCCCTGTCAGCCTCCTCGTCGAAAGGAGGCCTCCAGGTCCCCCCCCTCTAATTTAATATTTACATTCCAGCACCGCTGCGCCTCATTTGATCTCCGCAATTTTGTCAGCTTGGACAGGTGCAAGATATGCAAATTCCGCTGTTGTTGTGCCGGTGGCTTCTCTTAAGTCACATCAAATGTTCCTCCGCCTAAGATGTTTGCCCACTGTGGATGATCACAAGGTATTTTTAGTGCTGCGTGACAAGTGTCCCAAACCGCATTACATGGCTGCTTGTGCCTTGAACAGTGGGCCTCAGTCTGCGCTGGAAGCAGCTCGGGGAGAGTTTAGTAGCGCCGCTCGACAAGTTTGCCATGCGGGCCGGTGTTTCACTGGTGGGGCGGGGGGCGGGGGCGCAGGTCCCCGGGGGTACGGTACGGCCGGGCCAGCCTCTGCACCGCTGAAAAGATTCGACGAACACGCCAAAAACCGCGACGGGGGGAAGCAGCTTCTGTGGTTTTCACGCTGTTTTTTTTGCAGGTTGAACTGAATTCCCCGGCTCAAGGCAGACCTGTGGAGACGGGCCTTGCGCACCGGGGCAAATCCGAGCCATCTGTGGCTGGAGCGACTCGTTCTGGTCCCGACATGGCCCGGCGGACGCGGCGTCATGCGTCACATGCAGATGGACGCACACCTGTGCCTCTGCAGCGGGGGAGCGAGGGACAAAGCAGAGCCAATGTGAACCACCTGAATCTCAGATGACATACGCTGGGCGAAAGGGGATACGTCAGTAATTCTAATGTTTTGGCCGTTAGAGAGCACAGATGAGACGAGCTATTTGTAAGTATGCGTGGTGAAACACAATAAAGCGCTGCATGGTTTCTTAAATTCTGAGTGGAATGAGCCATTGTTGCAGTTGTCTGGCGCTGTGGCTGCGAGAAGCGGTGCAACATCTGAGGTGATATAAAGGTTAGGGCACTTAAGCATTCTGCAAATAAGTGTTACCGAGGTGTGTGGCAGTGTGTTAAAACTATTTGTTGGGTGCAGAGTTTATAATCAATACTGGTTATTTCAGGTCAGGAGAGAGGCAGAGAGAAAGCTGAAAAATTGCTTTTTTCTTTGCTCGGAGTATTGGAACAGTCCTCACTGGTCGTCGATAAAGGCGATGTTAAAGATTGGCCTAGCATCCACAATTAAAGACTTGGGTGTGTGCCTGTTTTCTTCAGCATTTCTCTAAACCCGCAAAACTTTAGATGAAGGGCCGAGTACTTTTAAACTCGAGGCATCCAGAGAGACAGAGACACAGACACGTTGCGTCTACTGTACTTTGATGCCTCTCTGTCTTACGTCAACCCTCGGTAAGTCACATCTTAGGATCCCCTGCCTCTTTGACGTCTATCCTATATGAAATGTGACACGACCGCTGTTCCTCTCCACGTCTTCTCTCAACATTTCTCCTGGATGCTTGGTTTCGTTCCCCACCTCCTCCCCTCCTTCATCACCCGTCATTCCACAGAAACCCAGTTACACTTTAATGTCACTGTCAAATCGGCAAACAAAGAATCCAGGGCTATATATTCCCGTCTGTTGTACCTGTATGGCACCAGGTCCTCATGGAAAATGGATGAGCCTATAGGCGCCGTCGCCTCCTTTTCAAAAGGCGACGGAGCTGGGGAAGATAGAGGCAACAAAGAAACCTTTCCGAACGCAATATTGGTGTTTTGACGTCGTTTTCTTTGGACGGCTAGCGCAGATGCACTGACGCCTGCGCGGCGCCGCATCCCGTCATAGATAATGTCAGCGCGGCGCGGGAGCGTTGCAGGCTCGGCCTAAGAGGCTTAGCGAACTGTCGTGTCAGCCCCGGGCCATCCGAGCATGATACCGCACATACTCCAGCACACATTCCTCACTTGGATTCCAGGAATTTATCGGGCCTTTGTTTCGCTCTTTGGATCGTGATTAGTTTTTTTCCCTCGCTGTATCCTTTGCACACACACACGCGCGCACACACACACACACACACACACACACACACACACACACACAGACGCTCTGATGAATAATTTTGCATAGGGAAATCCACAGGATCACATCACATGACGAGTGTGTGGACTGAGAGATAATCGGAGGCCGGTAATCTCTAATAGGGTTAAGATTAGCGCTGCACACATCTTGGGGTGACATTTGATCCGTTGCATACATGCAACCAGTGTAGAGGGAGGGGTGGGGAGGGGCGGGGGGTCACTTGCTTTCAGCTGGAATGTCAGTGACTCTGCAAGATCTAATTCGGGACACATGGCCTCTCAGTAGTGTGTTTGCGTCCTGCACACAGAGCTAACCGAGTCCCCGCCCATCCACCACGCATGCATCACGTGTGAAAGTCTGTGCGCGTTTACACACAAATGAGATTACCGAGAGGGGGACCACGAACGAGTCGTCGAACCCCTGGACTGGCTCGGGGCAAACGCCGCGGGGAGGAGAGAGCCTCCTCTGTGGGTATTTTCGGCCGTGGCACGCAGAAACTGATTATCGACCGTCCCGGATCTGAATCGAACTTTTTGTTGACATGTGGAACCGGATCGGGAGTTCGGCTAATTCATTTACGAGACATTTTGACAGCAAGCGTAATTCAATAAGCACCGGGACATGCTTTCCAGAGAGATAAATAAGCAAACTAATTGCATTTTCATTTCTGCTCCAATCGGAAATTAAAATTTGATTTAAATAAAAAAAAAAATGCCCCGCTTTCCCTGCTCATGATAAACAGGGTGCTTTTTAATCGATGGAGCTGATTAAAATATGCAAATTGCCCCGCATGAAGGTTAATTGTTTCCCTGCACATCTTGATATTTATGACACCTGGGCAATCAGGAGGAGAAATCAATTGAAAAAAGGTCAGTTGCTTAAAGGAAACGCTACACAGCCCGGCGCTCGGAACGAAGAATCGATGTTTTGTGGCTAATTCATGAAGCCGCATTTGGAAAACCACATTACACCCCCACAGCAGCTAATCCCGACCCGCGTAAGAAAACATTGGAATTGCTGCAGACTTCTGTTTCCAAACAACATCAGCCTGAATGGTTCGTTGTTTTCGAGCAAAAAAATCAAAACTTATTGGATAATTGATGACCCAAGCGTTCGCCAGAGAAACTACCAAATATTTAACATAGGACAATGAGGCTCCTGTGGTGACATGACCGTTGAATTTTGGCCAGGCCTACTTCGAATTCTTTATCAGGAGGTGGTCTGAGCTTATGAGGCTGCACAATCCCTCTCATCTGGCCTGTCGCCTCCTCGCACGCATGTGACTCGGATAAGGACCCGGAATCAATGCGAGCGCACGGAATAACACTCATCCCATGCGGGAAAACCATCCAAGATGGATGGCGAGCCAAGAGCATATTGAACTAAGCAAAGAGGCTCAAACAAAGTCCCGGAAATCTCCTTTTCTTTGCATCGGGCGCCGCACAATCAATTCCTCGGCTTCCCGCGCCGCCTGCGATCAAATATGCATTGGGGCGTTAAAACATTTACACGCCGACTTTCCGTCTCTCCGCGCATGCTGTGCGGCGGACGCCGACAGCCGCAGATGCGCGGACACACGCGTCTGGGGACGCGTCCACGGCGTGACCTTTTCAAACGTGCCGGACGTGTGTTGTTTTTCACGCCGCGCTCTCCTCGGCCGCTCCTCCTTTTCAGCCCTTTCGTCTGCCTTGCGCCGCGCGCTCTCCAGGGAGCGCCGCGGCAGATTTCCCACTGAATACACAGCTCACCTTGCGCCTCGCTGGCTTTGTTCCTCCGATCCACGCGCCTCCCATGCTGCACGCGGTTTGGCCTCGACTCGGTTGTTGAGCCTCGACTCACAAATAATCCACGTTTTTCCCTTTACCTTAAATCTCCTCATTAGTGCGCGGGGTCTGAGCCACATTAATGAGGCATCCTGCATCCGGTTACCCACTAGAGTAACAGTGCCCCACCAAAGAGCATCAAGCATATGCCCCGATATGTCATTTTGCGTGTGTGCTTGTTGTCCTGACTGATGGCCGCTGTTTGAGCATGTTGCTTACATCATGTGTGGGATTGTCGGGCTCTGCTTCATCATCTATATTGTTTGTGCAAAGTGGCTTGGGATTGCACTGTTTCGAACTGGCCATTTGAATAAAACTGAAACGAATTGCCAATCAATCCCATAGATAAATCCATCAACGCAATTCATTCATTTCAATTACCGTCCGAAACGCGCGTGCTTTGATTGACCGGTGACTCGAATTGGCCCCGCCGCCATGATGGATGGATGGATGGATAACCACTAACACCTACGCAGTCGAATAGCTTCAGCACATTAAGTTTCTCCATGCACAAGGACTCGCAGTGTTGATATTACGTCGTAAATGGAGTGGCTGCAATCACCCATTGTTGCATGGAAAGTAAATGAAGCCATGCAGTAGCAGCTGCCAGCTACTTACGGTAGCACCACACTCCTATTACCTTTGCTGGCACAGATGCCCATATGGCCGTCGCTGAATGGACAAATCCGGTCTGACAAAAGCTTATGTCTCTGGCAAATCGCTGAGACTGATCTAATGACTACCCACAATGCACCGTGAGATGGATGTAGGGAGAGCCTCTTTGCATAATCGAAAGGGAAGAGGTCTTATTTGGCCCACTTCTGCCATTGTCTTGCCTGTCAGGTTGTCTGTTAAACAATTATTTCACTTTCACTTTGTGGTGTGCTTTATCTCTGTGTCACTCACAGGAGGAGAGACGCCGGCTGTACAGTCATTAGCTTTGTTCGGCTCTCCGGTTGGGGGGCTTTTAAATGTTTTTTTTCTTTTTCGGCGGACAGAGGTTAATCCCAGGAGAGAGAGAGAGAGAGAGAGAGGGAGAGAGAGAGAGAGAGAGAGAGAGAGAGAGAGAGAGAGAGCCAGAGGAGAAGTGAATGTCGTCTTTTAAGTATCGTGATGGGGGCAGTGAAAGCCACTTTATTGAATATGAAATGTCGCTTTTTAATACGGATAAGTCTTATTATTGCTCCATAAAGAAGATGCTTCTTAAATGTGCCTAGAGGAGTCGGCAAGGAGTCTAACGCGGGCGCTTTCGGAATCGACTGCTACATTAAGAAGAGAGAGAAATCTGACTCCCCCAGGCAACAACACCGCCGCCCCCGACGGAGTAACTCCGCACCCTGCTGCCTCATTCGTGGTGGCTCGTTTTAAAAGGAGCGACGATATGAATATCAATAGGCGCTATTGACGAGCAGCAAAATCCATTAGCCGCTTTCGGTGTATTCGGCCTGAAATCGATTCCACACGTGTCACCTTTTTTTCCTTCTTTCCGCCATGACGGACAGACAGGTGCTCACGCGACGCTCCGAGCGGACGCCGAGCGCGTCCGGGGGAGAGAACGAGGCAAAAACCATCTCGAGCGCTGCAGCACATTTGGCACGTCTGGATGGGAGGAGGAGTGGGACCGCGTCCTGCGCTGAAAGATGACTGCGTTCGCAATGATTCTGCACTTACCACCCCACAGCCCCTCGGACCCCTCTCGGCAAAACACATCCACTTACCTGCAAGAGAGAAGAGACAGGAAAATCAATGGCTGCACACTCAATTATATCACAACTTGCCCGGAGAACGCTCCCTTTTGTTTCCTCCGGGAGAGACGCTACACTTGTTTCGATACGCACAACATACATTGAGATTTACACTGCCGTATAAACAGTAAGGTCCTCCACGAAAGGAAAGATTCAGACAGAGGAGTCGTCACACCCGTGTCATCCCCTGAACACAGCATTTATTGAACGCTAATGAAAAGGCTGCGCCGCTGTTTTACTACAAAGGACAACGATCCGCTCGAGGGTGCATATAACCTTGAGAGTGCGCTCGGATTCAATCAGGATGCCATAAAAACCAGATACGAATGTCTATTTGTCAAATGTAGAGTGATGAGGATCCGGAGTACACACTGGGAAGAAAAGGCAGGGAACAAAGCAGGAGTGAATGACCTCGGGAATGGCTGGATTCATCATGCTCCATATCTTGTTACCTGTCTGTCCCGCTAAGAGGGGAGAGGTAATGGGCCGAGAGCCCCTGACCTGGTCTCACTGTTGGCACTGATTGTATGTGCACACATGCACACACTCCACCACAGGCGGCCCGGCGGATGGTTGAGTGATCCACAGCAAATGTGGATGCACTCCAGTTCCAAAGCTGGTGGTGCGGTCAACACCGGATCAGGCTTGTTTTCAGATGCATCGATGGCACCCAGTAGATCGGTGTCCATCCCAATATTGACATTATTGATGGGTTGGAAATTTCCTTTGTTCCTTCGAACCCCATTACGGGTCTCGGCCTCGGGCCTGTTAGACATACAAACGGTTGCGCTCTGCCGTCTGCAGAGAAAACGTAGAGTCTGAAACCGTGTGATGAAAGGGAAAGAAATACTCGAGAAACTCACAGTCACAGTCAACATGCAGCAGCAGCCTCCGATGCACGACTCCGTTTCATCTCACATCACTGGGATGTAAAAAGGCATTAGGCCATGGGAGAGCTCAGTACCCAACAATAGCAGGACGTCGGCGATTCCAGTGATACAGCACGAGTCAGGGCCGGGGGAAAACAGCAGCTATTGTCCGTTGACATACATTTAATGGTCGCACGGGGTCAACAACAGGGTGAGAGGCAGAGAAAAGGAACATCAAAGAGAATGGAAAACGTCCTTCGCAGCGTTTTCCACTGATGTCAGAGCGGGCGGGGGGTGATGTCACCAAAAGAAGAAAACAAAGGAAGCGGCGCATCATGACGGCACTTACAACACGAGGGCCGCGACGGGAGCGGCGCGGCGGGGGCCCCTGGAGTTCAGCGCTCGATCGCGGACGCGGCGCGGACGCGTCGCACGCACGCCAACGCCGGGGCCGACGCGTGCCGGGGTGAGAGTAAACAGCGACTAGCGGTCTGCGCGCCAGACTGGAGAGCCAGAGTGTCGGCGCCCGGCGGGGAGAGGCGTCGAGCCCCCCCCCCCCCCGAGCCTCGGCGCGAGCCCTCCGCTGAGTGACTTATCTCTGCATAGACGATCAATGATTCACCGCGGGACACGCTCTAATGAGGGCGATAATACACTGTTAGCGAGATAGCACCTCGGCGCGGGGCGCCGGGCCGCCTCTCTACGTTTGGAGCCACTCCACTTGATGAGCGCGCTCGTTCCCCGCTGCCCGGTCGCCTCGCGCTCGCCCCCCATCCCTCGCCGCGCCTGAACCTGCGGACTCCTCATCTCCGGATGCTGCGCGACACGTGCGCTAAGGACCATTCCTGAGACCATCCATCAGCGGCGGGGACGAGCTCCCACCCGTCCCCGCTACTTGTCTCCTCTGCGCAGCCCCTCCCCCCTCCTCCAGCAGACAGTTTAATAGGGAACATTAATCAGCAGCCTCGTCTAGAAAAAGGCCAGACTTTAATCGGACCCGACCTCAGGGGCCCCCCGGCGTGCGTTTCAGTGCGCGGGCCCCGTCGTCTCGTGCATCGGCACATTTGAGCGCGGCTGTGGATGACGGCCCCGGACATCCTCGCATCCGGCAAGCGTAAAACGTAGCACACGCGCACAGAAATCACTGCGTTTCATGTCCCTGATTAGGGCTGTCTAACTCGGACATTGATCATAAACGTCTGACGGCGGCAGGTGACAAACGTCTCGCCGCGGTGACATTAACGACGTCGAGCAGAAGGCAGGCACCGATAACTGTCCATAGCAGCTCTCCAGGGGCTCATTAGGAGGACATGCAGGGAGGGGACGCCGGCCCGGGGCGACTCAACCTTTAAATAAGGGATAAAAAAACGGCAATAACGGAAAACTCGCAGCAGGGGAGAGACTGGATCAGCTCCGACAGCCTGACAAACACACGTCACAGATCCGTGGCAGTGAGGCGCGAAACGCAAACACACGCGCACACACACGCATGCACGAACTGCGGTTCGTCTCGAGTGAAAATCGTCTTATTGGGAATCGCACCGAAGCCGGGACCTCTGTTTTCAGACGATACCTCGGGCTTTTCCAGTGCCATCTGCTACACCAATACCTTTCTTATAATGGAGCTTACTGAGGGGCCAGTTGGCAACGAATCTGAGTGCCGCAAGACTCGAGAGATGACTGGCGAGAGAAAAACGCAAGAACTCGGCCAAGTTTCAGCAAACATAAAATCTGCTCCCTTGAAAGATAAAGAGCCTCTGTTTAAGGAAAACCCAACTTAGACATTCTTCCCTATCTCGCAGGTGCACAGGGTCATTTTGCAGAGATTTATCCTCCTAGACAGTACGCTATTTCCAGTTTGCGGTGTCTGCCAAACGGTCTTGCCTCTGAAAACTGGTGGCTCGATTACCTGAAAGACTTCCTTCCACGTGTGCCTCAGGCAGGACACACAGAGGCACCGATGGTAGAAATTGTGTTTCTTTATTTCATCTTGCTACGTCTCTTTCTGTATTTTCTCGCATATAGCCCAGACATGGAAGAAGAGACGGGCCATGGCTTTGAGAATAAATGAATTTGGAGACCATCGCTTTCAACCAAACGTTATTAGTGGAGTCCCTCGGCCCATTCCACATGTGCTCCCGCATCATACATAAACAACAACAATGGAATACATCTGTCAGGCAGCTCAGTCCCCAGAGGAGATGCTTATAAAGACAGCCGGTTAGGCCATCAATAATTAAAACAGATGTAATTCCCATTAGCCGAGGGAGTAGGCACATAAATAGTTAATGTACTCTTTGCGTCCCTCCCCCTCCTCCTCTCTACTCTGGTGGCTCCTCTCCTCCTCCTCCTCCTCCTCCTCCTCCTCATCTTTCATCTCTGCACTACTTCTCTCCCTTACTCGGCTCCTCTATACTTCTCCCCCCTGAGCCTGGCCCCCTCTTCCCCCAGAGGACTGTGGCAGAGATGCGCACCATCATACTGATTATAATGGTCCCAGTGGGAAGGTTGGATAAGATGAGGAAGGAGAGAGCGGGCAATGAGAGGAACTCGGGAGGGAAGGGAGGCTTCAATTTATGACCTGGTGTCACGGGACTGCTTAGACGGAGTGGGAGTCACTTGTGTCCACTTACACTTCGTCCTGACAACAATGAAAAACAGCCGCCTCTGCCGCTAACAGCTTCATAGAGAAGCGCAGAGCAAAGCCGGTTTGACACATGAAGAGATTTCACAGGTAGCTGAAGTCGGAGCTTTCACTGCTGTCAGATCTAGAGGTCAGAGGAGCAGGAAGACTCAATCCCTCCCTGGCAACTGAAGAGAAGAGCAAGAACAACTGAAATCCATGATGAGAGGAGGAGGAGGAGAGGAGTTTCAGTACTCCTGCCTGATGAATAGCATGGGCGGGATGTAGAGTGGGAGGCTGGAATTGAAACAGCCGTCTCCTGATGTCGCCCCATCCGTCACCAGACGCCCCTCATTAATCCAGACGCTCCCCCTCCATCCATCCCCTCCATCCATCCTCCCTAGCCGGCGCGTCCGCCCTGTTGAAAGAGACGCCTGTGAAGCTGCAGCGCTATCCGAGAGCCGGCCGAGCAGCCGGCGTCCATCCATCTCCTCTGTGACGCCGGGGGCCCGGCTGTGATGCGCCAGGGCGCGGGGAGAGCGGCCCCCGGGCAACGTCCGCACTGAGGAGGAGGCCGAGCAGATTCCCGGAGAACAAAACAAAGCTCAAAATGAGATGGCAGCCACGGGCGGCGCGCACATATTGCTCTGACGGTTATTACAGACCGGGGAGACGATTCGTCTTCCAGCAAGATCACAAGCGGCTCCAAACAGCAGTCGGTGGACTTTGGTGCACCATGGATGCAACATATATCGACATGATGAAGTCGTGTCAGAGACTTCTTGACACGCCCTTTGCTGCCGACATGCTGCACCTGGCCGAAGCCGTGTGCGGGCGCGCCACATCTGGGTGCAAAAGCTGCAGATGTAACTTGTCTGACCTACATAGCCGGCAGCAGGCGAGCGCCAATGCATGGCGTTAATCAACCTTGCATCACAGGGATCCGTGGCATCTGTCTGAGGCGGGGCCCCCCTGCATCATAAGCTGCTCTCCGGATGCTTTCATGTGATGTTTGCATATTAAAAGTTCTGCATGGATAATCAAGAGCCGCCCACGGAGTCGGGGTCTGAGGTTATAAAGATGTACATTGAGATGGAAAGCGGTTAAGTTCCGCAGAAATCCAAGCACGCGGCTGCACAGGGCTGCACGGGATAAGCTGGGCGTCCGTTTGACCGCTTCCAAAGAGCGACAAGGGATGTTGTCAGTCGCTGATGGATGAAGCTACTGTTTCACACACAGACCAGCTATTCAGGCCAGGTAAGTTTAGTTAAGCGCAAGAGAAACACGGGGATGTTTGGACAAAGTTGAAAGCAAAGAAAACAAGTGTTTGAAAGAGAGAAAAGGCGCTCTTTGCTTCAGGCCCGCTGGCTGTTGACAGTCATCACCTCCGCATGCTGAGCTCCCTTCAGTCTGCATCTGGATGTGTCCATCATCGATCCCATGTGAGCAAGTGGGTGTGTTGTACGATAAGGGCCGACACTCCCTCACGGTCCCACAGAGGTTGCATGTCAGCCCGCGAGTGTAGCTTAGAATAACAGCAGACAGGACATGCTCCATGCTTTTGGGACTCATGGTAAGCAGACAAAACACAGCACGGGCAAATTCTTTCCAAACCTCGCCTTCATTTTTCTTTCTGTGAGAGGATTTTCCGCTGCTACGAGGGCTTCGCAACATCGTTATGCTGTGAGGGGCGAGACGTGACACATTTCCAAGGCCGGCTCGTATGTTCCTGCCGCTCTTCCGCCTCTGCCACCAGAAGTCTTGCTCCTCTCTCTCTGGAGCCAAACTGTTCTCTCGCTGGAGGGAAGCTGGCAACTCTCTAAACAGCACAGAAAGTCATTCATCATCTCTCAAAGGAGTGAGCACTACATCAATCTGTCTGTCAGCAGCCCTCCGCACCAATACGCCTCTGCCTGCCTGTGTGCATTCCACGCCAGATCTCAGCACTCGGCCGGGGGTACGGCTCCACTCACCGCATCGACAAGGAGCTCTAAAATATGAGGATGGCAATAACGCCGGTTCCTGATTTTCTAATAAGGAACCTTGCTAATGCATCCAGACCATAGCCGGCCTCTTGACACAGCTTCTGTATTTAATTTCAATGCTCGTAGTCACTCATCAAGAAGGGAAGAGTTTTAACTTAACAGTGGTGTTCAATTCAAGTATCATGGGAAATTCACAGCATGATATAGAGACGGTGAAAAACAAGTTCAGAGTGAACAGCAACCGCATATAGTCCGCAGAGGAAGTGCTGATCTGTTCTTCAGATGTTTTTTTGACTTATATTATTTTCCCTGCAGGGAAGATAACATTAGAGCTATAGATTAAAAGGAATGAATTGGAGACAAGTGTGAGGTGTCTTGGGATTGGCTGTCCCTGGGGGAGACGGATATACGTCGGAGACACTGGAGGTTCGAGGGGAGCGAGCATCAACATCAGCCCTCAGCAACTTGCATACTCTGCAACCTTCTCCGATGAGACTGCCTACTGCTGTATCCAACATGCCCACATCCAGATATACAAGCCACTTTTGAGGAGATGTAGTGTAGAGAGCTGGTGAGAGGGGAGAGGAGACGAGACACATTTTCAGTGAAAGGGCTCCAGGCTTGACACAGCCGTCCTGTCTACATGACAGGTGCTGACACTGAGAGACAGCGCCTCTGAGCAGAACGCCACCGTGGGTAACCTTTATGTAGTCTGACACACAGAAAGCCACACTCACTGTGAAAGAGGGCAGCATCAGGCAGTCATCACAGTCATTAAATCCTCTGACACAACTTAAACAGGTCTGGATGCAGAAAAAAAGCCTATTCCAGCTCATATACGACGAAGACAGAGAATATACCCTGGACAGGTTTTCAGTCCTTCACAGCACACACACACACACACACACACACACACACACACACACACACACACACCTAGGCAGAGTAGAGAGTCCAATTGGCCAAAACGCCCTAACCTCACAATAATTATGTCTATTCACATTTAATTTAGCTTATTCGGGTGATTTCACACTGTAACGCTAACGCTGGGATCTAACACATTGAAACTGCATTGTCCCATTAGTTACCCCATGCATAAAACCAGCAGAGTTCACTGGAGAGATTCCCCCTCACAGACAAACATCAGCTGCTGCTATTGATGAATGCCATTATTTTCCAATGGGAGTCAATAAGGCTGACACTTGTTGACACTTGCAACCCTACCATAGAGCATCCCGAACATGAAATCCTTTGTACTTTTCAGCATGGATTATCCATCTTGGATAATCCGTTTTTCAGAGGATTTGAGTCTGGTCCTCACACCTACACAACATGAATAACAGCACAGTAAACATCCGTCACAGAGTCGGAAGGTAAGTGCCTTTGCATGCTGCCTCCCATCCTCGTCATTCCGAGACGGCAGTGACTCCCACTTTGGTGTTGTAGCCGCATGGCGACAATCAGATCAATGGCGGCTTTGCATTCAAATGGCGACATTAGAGAAGGGGCGGCTGTGGACCTCCACACGCCTGGCCATCGTTCACTTTCTCATTCCCTGCTTCAGTCGCCTGACAGAGTGCCAGCGACAGCCACAGCCCTCCAGCGACACATGATTTGCACAGCGACTTGATTCAGGCCTCTGCCCCCTTTTTTAAAAGCCCTTGTCAGAGCAATGAGAGCTTTGCGTTGTCGAGGCGACAAAAACCCCGGGTTTACCACACGAGGGCACGTCTGGCAGGTGGGGGGCATGACTTGGACTTTTAGAGGTATTAGCTTGCTCCCCTATCCCCTGATTAACACACAATTGGTGGCAGACGCATGTGCAAGTGTGGGTGGGCACGCACGCACAGTGTTGTGTCGAGCGCTTTAAACCCCCCAGTGAATTCTTGAGGCCGAGTCCCCTACACCACCCACGTCCTGTCAGCACCCGCCTGCTACCAAACATTTCGGTCAAAAGTTCTTTTACTTTTAGATGATTAGCCGAGTTAATAGGCCATTAAAATGCTGCACCATCAAAGTGAGACTTTTATTCCCTACCCAGTCTGGCCTTTCATTCCATAGGAAAAGAATGCACCCGGGAGGATATAACAGAGGGCTAATCCAATGGGATACTCCCAACAATAAAAATACCTTACTGGCACTGCCTGGCGGAATGACCCATTTTAATTGTGCGTACACTAATCTATCCCAGAGCAAAAAGTGCTGTGGCTATATCCAACACTCTTCCTCTGTGGCTCAATGGTGCATTGTGTGGGCGTGTGAGGTCTGAAGGATCAGCAATATTGTTTTTGTGGGATTCAGAAGGGCTTACAGAGACGTGTGTGTCCTTAGGGCTGCACTAAATTTAATCCTGTTTCAGGAACTGCACGATCACGGGCGGATTTGATCATTTAAATCTGTGACTCTGAGAGCACACGCTGTGATTTGCACGAGAAATCCTGTTTTTATGGAGAAACTAGGTTGAACTGGAAACCATTCTCAGCTGCAAGGTGATGGGTCGTGTTATTTCTGGCTTATCTCTGAAAGTTGCTTGCCAGGTTTGACCAAAAAGGAGAGCGGCTTTTCTTTTCACAGGCACCTGATTCAGCAGTACAGTTCTAAAGATGGAGCCCTAGGTCAAAGCAGGACAACCATTAGCCTCCAACACTTCCTATAAACATACTGAAAGGCAATAAAGCAAGAGAATCTCTTTCCAGTAAACAGATTAATAACTGGCGACTGGCAGACTTGAAATACAGTACATCTATAGAGGTCAGCAGACTCTGCCTGGTGAATCCAAGGCTCAATTTATTGATTTCTGCCTTTTAAACATGCACTGTAAATGAAAGGAGGAGCGCCCGGGTCAATGGTGCTTGAACCTTGAGAGAATTATGCCAGCAATTCCCAGAAGGACCCATACATAGCTCACAGTATGAGATGCAAACCCCTGGTTCCGCGATTATTGGAGCCTTACGGCATTGCTTGTAAACCTGAGTTGTGGGAGAAGATGTGACCTCTGATTCAATCTGAGTCACTGTCACTATGCAGAATGGACTGCATACAGTATATGAAGGCTGCGATCCCCGAGGTACAATACAGTAACGAATCAGCCTTTGCTTAGGGTGAACGGGACCTTTGCCCTCCTGGGTTATGGAAAGAATTTCACAGCCTATACACAACAACGCCCCAGGTTGATGCTGACATTTGGCACCTCCCGTTTGTCTCATAAAAGGTCAGGAATCATAGCCGGTTCCGCAATGAGTCATGTGCCGAATGGATCAAAGTTCACACCAATACTAGAAAGGTCAACCGACAGGGCACGCCCGCCCCGGGGCTCCATGTTGTCAGTCCCTCATCAATAAACTCAACAATGAAATCACTGAGGGACAAGTGAGCCCACCAATGCGGTGCCTCCTGCTGAACGTCATCATCACTGTCCGTATCTGTGGCCTATGTTCTATGGAGACACGATCTTTGAGCAGAGGAGGCAAAGATGGTGCAAACATGGGAGCTGGCTCTGTAAGACAGTGCCAGGGCTTCTCCCCTCCCCCTCCATCCCCACGGCACTGTGTCTTTCCAGTTCAAATCCTTGGCAGGGCCCCGGCTCACTGACACGCGTTAATCACGCTTGTCACAACACACGCGTTTGGCGGTCAGCATTCGCGGAGCCCGCACTGATCTGACAGGGACGCCTGCTAAAGAGTTGCACTCCGTGGGAGCAGTTTAAGAATGGGACTCATTACGCTGAGCATGTGATAATTAAGGAATTACCTTAACTCCCCCTATTTATAACTAGCGGTCGGAGGCTGTGATGGTTTTTGGGAACGCCCAGCTGAGCCCAACAGAGACTAAAACAAAACATCTAACCCAGAGGTTTTAAAGATTTTCAAACTAAAGAGGTGTTGATTAGATTTTATGATCAAGCTTGACGGCTGCACTTCGCGCTGTTTCTGTTATTTTGCATAAACCTATAAAATATTAGAAACACATGTTGCTACCCCCATTCCCACTTTTCCCCTGTCTCGCTTTGCTCTTGTTGTATTGTAGAGGTTAATGAACTCAGATTACACTGGGAGCAGCGCTCTCGTAAATGTTTACAACAAGCAAACAGTGTAGTAACAGGAATGCGGGGACAGTCTTCCTCACGGGGAGCTCTCAGGCGTTCCCATGTACACCAAATGTGCGACAGGCCTCCGTTTTAATCAGTTTAAGTGCCGACTATGGTCAAGCTGAGTGCATCTCTCCGCAACGTCACCTGTGCTGCCGGCATGGACGTGACACACAAACACCTGTGCGATCCAGTCTAACTTCCCCGTATCGCATCTTTATGATGCTCATATCTTTATTGCACTGATGCTGCGACTGCATCGGACAGGTGCAGCTCCTCATGGCGTTGACACGATGGCTGCTGCACATTGTACGCTGAGCAGGGTTTGTGCTCCAAAATGAAAGTCATTCCTTTGTTTTCCAGGCACAGAAGTGCCAACCACAAGTCTGTAATGACACAAAAAGAATCAGCTTTCACACACGTCCCAGACACAGACCCAATGTCTTCCCAACAAATGAATAGCACAGCCCGACTGCAGCGTACACGGTTAATAATCTGTGCTACGGCGAGCCGTGCTCCTGACATCCTGCTCAGCCGCCGTTGGGCCGGTGTGTGTGCTGCTCGACATCCTGCACCACAGATAAGAGATAAAGAGTCCGGGCCGGTGGCACCGCTGCAGGCTGATAAGCACTGCTACAGTCTGCTGGCAGATCACTGTCCACTCCAGACTCCAGCCGCAGATAACACTTCGCCTCCTTACGGCACCTCCGTGTGAAACAGATGGCTGCCATGATAAAAGCCTGAGGGGGAGGAAAAAGTTCAATCCTGTGTTTTCCCCTAAACGTCTAATCAGTTTTATAAATCTCATGATGAGTCCCTAACGGTGATATACTGGCTGTCCAATGAAATCCTTGCCGACTCATCTGCTGGCATCGAGACTCAATGAAAAACTGCCCTGTTGACCAAACACAATGTGACAGGGGAGGAAATGATGATGAAGACGCACGACTTGCATCTGCAAAGTTGCACAGCGCTCAAAGTCAGAAGATCTGTGCCGTAGTCTTGTGAGTTGTGATGGGAACATGTCACCTGCGCTGCGTGGATTTACACAGCTAGGCCTTCAGGAGCCACGGAAACTTCCTCGACTCTGTTACTACAGACACACATCTGAGGCTCACCAGACACCAAAGTGGGATGCCGCATGTTTGAACCTCCGAGCCTTCCTCCAGAGATGCTACCTGTCCCCAAGCTACAGACAACACAGGACTACAAAGCAGCGAGGAAGAGAGTAGACGAGCGGGCGCTCTTCCACAGGGGTAGAGGTAAGTTTCTGCCTCTTTCATCGAAACAACCGGCACTGCACTATCTGTATTTGTGATACAGCCTCGATCACGGTGCTGTAATTAGATCCATGATTAAAACAAATCTAGCAGGAACGGGAGCCAATCTCTTCCAAGCCACAATCCATTTCCCAGCAGCAGCCGCAGCAGCTGTCCAGCGGTGAACCAATACACGGGACAATAATTGGCTGAATCTCATTGGATGGGGGGAAATTGGCTCATTGGGATTTAATAGCAGGGCCGTCGGCCGAGGTGTGCGCTGCCGCCTCGCCGAAGGACGTCCGACGGCCGGGAGGACGGGGCGCGCGCCGCCGACCGCTGCATTTGAGAGCATTCAGACCGTCGGGCGTGAACGACGCGAGGCTCCACAACAGATGGTGCTCGGAAGCCAGTCTGAGCAAACACGGGCATCAAGTAACCGGGGTTGGGCTCAGATGTTGCGCGTGTGACAGAATGCACCCTTGACGAACAGCAACTCACCGCCTATTACGGACAATTGACAGAGGTCTGGCTGTTGACGCGTTAGAAAGGTGCCAAAAGCGCACACCCAGCAATCCCTAATTGCCAGGTCTGTTTTTGCGCATTTCTGCGGTCGAGCCCCCTTCTACGCATTGCATTTTCATTCGCAGATTGAGCCAGTCGCGTGTCTCAGCGAGCAGTCGCGCGCATCCGAGATTTGAATCGAAGGTTTGCGTGTTGTTTTAGCCCCCCCCCCCCCCTCTCTCTCTCTCCTGTTTGGCTTTCTCCTGTTTCCCTCCTTTTCTCTAAACCCACAGTGGCGAGCCGACTCGCGGGGGATCTCCCCGCATGGAGCTGGCACGCTGCGGCCACCGCCTGCGTCGCCCCTCCATCTTTCCCCCGGTGCCTCTGCATCTGTTGCAGTCTCAGAGGCAGATGTTTCTACGAGGAGAGGCAGCAGGCAGATAGACCCCCCCCCCCCCCTCCTCCTCCTCCTCCCCTTCCACTCTCCATCCCCCATACGATTACCTCTCTATCCGACTGCAACAATGCCCACCAACCCCCTCCACACACTCCACTCACCCCCCCCCCGTTACCCGCACCCCCACCCCCACCCCAGCACCTCTCCCTTTCATCCGCCCTTTGTGTGCGCGCCGCATTGACCCTCATCTCTCCGCAATTACAGCGGGTAACAAGACGTCGCGGGCCCACTGCTTGCTCGTCAGACCCACCGATAGCAAACACAAAGGCCACTTGACTGTTGAGCCGAGGCGACGGAGCGTATAAATGTGCCGACCGCGGGGGTCACTTGTTTACGCGCGTGGCCGCGGCACCCCCCGAAAACTACCCACGTGGACGATGCGTCCGCTCGGACAGTAATCCTGCACTGTTAGACATTCACAATAAAGGCTGAGCGGGCTCTGAAAGCGTCGCGGGACCCTCGCCAGCCTCGGCCACATATTTTATCTCGGCGGATTTGGGTGGCAGGGCCCTGGCCCGGGGCCATATCTGGCTGCTGTTAGGGAGAATAATGATGAATTTCTGGAGGTGCCATTAATCTTGGTCAGGTATGTGTGAGGCAGACTTTGTGTGTGTGTGTGAGTGTGTGCGCGTCCCATTTCACACCGCATTCCCTCCCCCGGAGCCAGGTGGTGGCCAGACAACGCAAGGTCGGGAGGGAAGGTCAGAGAGCATCACGGGCCCCTCAGCAGCGACAATGAGACACGCAGGCACGCAGGCACGTAGCAGCCACTAGCCCCCGCAATCTGACCAGCCACGCGTTGTCACCTCAGCAGCACTTGAGATTTCCGCTCCTCACAGAGCATTTTTTTGATTATTAATCACTAATGTTGCAGATCCACGCAAAAAAATTGCCCATAAATCAAACATAAACTGCGAATGGAACGAGGGGAAAATCAGCACTGAAGGGGAAGAGTGTCTGTGCCTCAACAGTTGCCTTCTGCACTCACGCACGGCACCCGGGTCTGCTCTGATCCTGATCTATCGCTAATAATTGAGATTTTGGCTGGGTTGCTCTGGTGCCTGAGGGGAGGGAAAGAGGAACACGGCTAAATTTGCTGTGGCGTGCGCCAGCTGGCTGACAACCACCCTGTACGAACTCCAAAGGAGGATGTGACAACGTGACTTGGACAGCGTTTCTCATTTCGTATTGATCACAGGGAGGGGACGCAGGTCTGAAAGGAACAAAGCAAACCCCCCCCCACCCCTCTCCCTTCCCATCCCCTCGCTCCTGTCGAAGCTGAACATGCGCTGCGCTATCGATGCTGGATTCACAGTCGGATGTGTCACGTGCGAGGTGTCGCTGTGAGAGGCTTTCATTTCTCTACCTTCGCAAACCGGTGCAAACCTGCAGGCATATGTCAGGACGCCCACGCAGAAGCCGATAGACCCGAGCACCTCCACGAACACACCGGCAGGTTCACACACGGCTTCACACACACACACACAGGTTCACACACACACACGCACAAATTCTTCAAAATCAGCACCCAGGCCGCAGCAGAGGCTCCGGTTCTGTTTTGGCCCGATATGCCGATTTGCAGGATGACGGGCGCTTCCTCGGCAGCCGCTCGTCTGTCAGGGTTTCAAAAGATTCATAATTCTCTTTGTTAACACGCCGGCTCTGCCACAGGCCCCGCGGCTGAGCTGTAATCCTAAAATGAACTCTGCATCACCTCCAACGAGGCCGATGGGGAACGGAGCGGAGGGAAGACGGGGGGGGGGGGGAGTATGCCAAGCGCCCGGCTCAGCCAATCGCTGGGTCGGTCGGACCTCTGCGGAGGGGGATGTCTGGCGGGGAGTGGGAGAAGCGCCTGTGGGGGACCGACAACCCTGTTAAAGATACGCTATAGGCAACCAAGATGCCAGCAATATGTGCCGCCGCATCGATAACACATCGGATCCCCTGGCAGGAGATTACTGCCGCGGTTGGATTCAGGAGATGCAGTTTGATCTCTACAAATTTGACAGCAGCTTCCATCCCGTTGCTACAGATATCATGAGGCGTTCTGAGCGCCCTGGAGAGCAACCTCAGCTATCGGGAATTCAACCATTTCCTACATACTGAATCTTTTCTTTCTTTCCCCGTAGGAAACAAACGATCACGCCAGAGGGTGCGAACGGCGAGGGTCTCGGCTCTCCCGAGCCGAGGGGGGGAGTCAGGGTTCGTGATCGTCCCCGCGGGGATTCAAAGCAGCCTCCGCTCGAGCGAGAGGAGACGAAGAAAGGCCGAGGCCTCGCACGTAATTGGTCGACAATTAGGTGGCGAGAGACCCGTTTCTCTGTTGAGCACCCTCGCTCGCCGATGGTTCCTTTCTCCAGCCCGGGAAGAAATTACAGCTCCGCGCCCCGGACCCACCTGGCTCAGCGTGCCTCGCATGCTAAATAAGCCGATACACAGCTGGAATACACAATCCACGCAAACAGCAGCCACAGGAGCATTAGCTATCTCTGAGACTCGGCACAGGGCGGGAGGAGGGGACGGGGCTTGATTATTATCATTATTTTGGAATTAGGCTGCAGCATAAAACCTTCTCGTGCTTATTTTTTCTCTTATCTCGACGCCTCATCTATCTCTCGTCCTGGCCACAACTCTCCCGTGGGACTAGTTTTCACAGACAAACAGCCAGAAGATTCTTTTGGCTGGAATTTTTTTTTTATTTTCAACTTTTTTTGGGTCTTTGCTTGATTTCATCAAGGCGTTACCTTGACCACGGGCAAGAACAGGTCTTCCTACCCCGACATTTTAAATCAATAAGGCGTGCACTCCCGTCATGCAAATTCTGGAGCCTTGGAGAATAACCTTGTGTTCTTATTTTCCCTCTGTTGATTTTACTCGCTTTGATGTAGCCGCGCTCAGATCCGAGCACGTATGCGCTTGCTGCCTCGACATAAACCCAGGGCTCAATTTATTTTTTACGGTCCGCTTGGCAGCAGCTGTTCTTGCGTTGCTGCAATCAAACCTGCATCTGGAGGATTCGGGGAGATGCAAATTGGGGCTTTCGTGCCGCCGTCTACTTCTCGGGATTTGTGTCATGGTGTGAGGACATCTATCTGACGATGTAAATGAGAGCGTCCAGCTCTGGCTCACTGTCAGGAGGGTGTAGGGAAGTCACCGCCCTCGACCCTGTTGTTAAAACAGGATCCGCACGCGGACGATTCGTGCGGACGACGAGCAACCTCGTCTTTGTGCTCAGACCTGCCGTTTTGTGCTCTGTTGCGCTCGATGGATTGGCAAGTATGATGAGTTTGCCTGTTTTTGCCCCCCGCAGACGCGGGGGGGGGGGCATCTGAGCTCCACAGTGGGAGGCCCGCGGTCCGAGCCAGAGACCTGCCTGCTGCGAGGAGACCGCGCTGCAAACTTTGTGAAAAGCTGATCCTCTTGCAGAACACGCGAATTGTTGTTCGGCAGACGCAAACCGCAACTTCCTCAGGATAAAATGATTCCACGCCGCAGAGATAAATCACACACCTTGTTCTGCAGCCCGGATGAGAGCGGCGCGCCCGTCAAACACGGTTATTTCTCATTCCGTGACATTAATTTCCCGCGGTGTTGCTTTCCGCTTCCACCGCCCTGTTGAACAACACTTCCTCTGCCACTTGCGCCGCACACGAGACCAGACGTATAATCAGCAATTAGGGGCGTGTTCCTTTGCTTGCTCTGCCTGTGAATTTAAGACACAAACGCCGTACTTTGCGGGATGATTGGTTCGCCTGACTAAGGTTTTAACCCGACGCTCTCACATTGTATTTACACCCCGCGTAAACATAGTGCTGTCGCCTCACAGCCAGGAGGTCCCACGCTCGCCGCATGGTTTTTAGTCAAAGCACCCAGGTTTCCTCCTACGGTCCAAAAACATGCATTAAGCTTGACTCTAAATTGCCTCTAGGTATGAATATGTGAGTGAGTGGCATGTGCGTGTGCCCTGTGATGGACCGGCGAGCTGCACTCTGCCAACGGCTGCAACGTTGGTTTGTCTCTCAGCTCTCCTCGTCCACATACTGTGACATGTCTGGATCAAGATCGCGCTGCGGCACCAGGCGCAAACGTGTCCTCTGTGACTTTCGTCCCTGGACAACGCTTCTGGTGGAACCTCACAGTTCCAAGAGGTGTTTCTAGCGGTTTTCAGGCCACTTTTCCCAGCTCCCCTAGTGAGGGCTTCTTCCCCCCCGGCAGCCGCCCCGCTTCCTGAGGGCCGGAGCCATGAGCGGAGGCGGTGGTGGATGTGGGTCCAGCGCTGAAAGAGACGGCGCGGATGTAATGCAGCTCTTCAGGAGGTGTGTGGCTGCACTGATGGGTGCGAAGACTTTGTCTGGCCCCCCCCCCAAAAAACCCCCCCCCAAAAACCCCATAAAAGCAGCACAAGAAAAGAGCGAAAAGAGAAATGAGGAGGAGAAGGAGGAGGAGAAAGTGTTGAGGGAAAGCAGGCTAATTAGGAAAGTACTTCTATATATAAATATATGTATGTGCACGTCTATTTTCCAACTGCCAAATGGGGATGGCTACCGAACTTAATCTCCCCAGGGAGGAGTATTTTTGGCTCCTCTTCTTATTTGACTCCGCGTGTAACCAGCCTGTGAAATTACCCCCTTGGGTTAAGAAGAAAAAAAAGCAAAAAGAATAGGAAAAATCAAGAACAAAATCTCCCCCCTTTGCATGCCGGTTGCGAAATTTGCCCGTTTAAGGGCAATCTTTCCTGTTCACACACTCGCGCGCGCGCAGATGCATGCGTTGAATATCAACTACGGGGAGAGGCGTTGAAGCGAAGGTTTTTCCTTGCTTGAGAAACGGAACGGTCGTATTTACGGCGGCAACACGCTCCCTGTAAAGAAATGACTTCTCCTTTTGTTGCTCCGCCAGTCCGTTAAAGAGATATGGGATTCCGTATCTACTCTCTAGTTATGAAACGTAAACATGAACTTATCTCGCTCACAAGAGGACAATGCAATTAACTGCAGCGTGTGTGCGTGTGTGTGTGTGTGCGTGCGTTCCCGAGCAGCGCAGTTCAAACAACGTGAACTAGACGTTTATACGGCCCCGGCGAGCGGTAGAGAGAAAGTAGAGAGAGAACGAGTCAGAAATACGTGAATAGCAATTTGAAGAGGCTGATTTAGAGGTGGCTTCAAAGGCACGGGTGGCTCATTAACAGACACCTATGGCCTCGTCCGTCACGTCCGGCTGCCGCCTCTGCGATTTATGTGTGAGTGCGCGTGTGTGTATGAGCATGTGTGTAGCAGTGCATGTGTGTGCGTGTGGTCTTGTATGATCTATGTGCACCTTTTCCCAGCTTCCCTAATAGCGTCTATTTACCAGCAATTTCAGCGTCCACGTCAGCATTTTAGCGCAAGCGGCTGTTTAATTGCATGGAAGAGGAAGCCGTAACATTTCATCTCGCCTTCAGCAGCAAATACACACACACACACACACACACACACGTGCCCTGTGGAAGAACCCCATCGATCGGGATCGCCGTGTTAGCATTGCAGATGGCCGTCACGTGAAAGGTATCATGTGGGAATCAATCGTGGCCGCGGCGCCGGGGCTTTGGAGATTCCACGGGGATAAGTCCGCTCAAACCTGGCGAGCCGGGATTTGGCACTCCAGAGCTTTGGCTTGTCACAATATTGATTTAGAAATAATTACCCGGACCGCTTAGCGATTCCTGGGATGCTTGCCCCGCATCCTGCCTCCCGCCTTCCCGTCCAGCGCGCCGCCGCAGCTCTCTCGCCTCCGATTGGACGCGCCGGGCGTGATCTGCGAGCGAGCTGTCTGTTCTGAAACACAGCCGGAGCGGCCGGGAGCCCCTCCCGCCGCCGCGGCTAGCGGAGGCGCCGGTCAGTAATTACCATCGGGGCTGCTAGCTCGGAATACAAAGTATGAGTGACAGCCGTAAGCCCCTCGACCGCTGATTGAATCGCCGTCTTTATGGGGGACACAAATTACCGAAACGCACCGTCAAGCCGAGCGATAAGTGATTGCCTGTCCTGGGTTTCCCCCCCCCCCGCGTCCAGAGTCACCTTTAATGACCGGACAGGAAGGAATTCTCGCCCTGTGAGAGAGAGGCCGGGCCGGGGACGCCGCCTCGTAAATGACTCGTTGCTATTGTGGCATCGCCTCGCGGGGGATAGCGGCGTTATGGCGACGCCATCGTCGTTACGATCCGAACTCCGAAATAAAGGGTCCGTCCGGCGTAGCTGCTCGGCAGGGCTGAATGAGCAGGGGACACGCCGACTCGAAGCGCTCTGATAGCACTGATCCTGCAACCCATCGCCGCTGCCCTGCTGCAATAGACTCATTACGGACAAATGCAGAGAGAGCACAGCTGTGCGCGTTCGCCCCTCGCAGCCTCGGCCCGCCGGTCCACTCCTCTCACGTTCTGCCGCGTCGATGCTTTAGATAGAGACGGGGCGCGCCGGACCTCCTCCAAACGCACAGGCCGGACGAGAGGACGGGGATGAAGGGTCTTTGACTTGCGTCCGGCTGCACCGCAGGCTCTTGGCCGATTTCAATGGACACCATGTGCCACTCAGGCGTTCCCTCTAATGGGAGCGAGGAAAAAGAAATGCAGGAAATAATGAGCTTCCTTGACTAAAACGTGAAGCATTATCATACAAATGGACTCGTAATTCCACTTAAATCTACCACTGGCTGCTCTTTTCACGAGAAGTCTTTCAAATGGGGATTTACTGCAAAGCCTTTTACATCTAATGCAAAATTGTATCTTGAATTAAATCTCCCGGCAATGACAGGAGTACAATGATCCAAAATTTGAGAAATTGGTCACTTCACAGGGGCAATCAGGGGCTATTTTGTGATTGAAATTCTAGCACATTATATATAACACCCAAGGTTTCTGAAGCAGCCTGAAATCCTCACATTTACAGACTGTGTCAGACCGAGAGAACGCCGTCCAACGCAGCAAGAGCCTTGCTCGGCCTGTCGCTCACCTAAACGCGGAGATTATTTTGGATGTTTTCAAGATTAGAGAGCACTCTTCCACCAGATGCTCGGCACGTCGTATTTACCGCACACACTTCTAATAATCAGTGTGGCGGGGCCAAGGAATGCGTCCAGACGGGCAGAAATGTTTCTGATCAGCAGGACGCTCTCGGTTCGCCCCTCGGGCCGAAAAAACCCAGAGCTCCCGACGTGATAAGTGAGGGACGTCGGGGCCAAAATTTTTCCACATGAGACTTACGAGTGTCTTTGAACTGCGCACCACAGCCACAGATCAAAAAGTGACTCGCTTTTTCAGCAGGGACGGGGACGAATCAATTTCACGAGTTATGCAAATTCTTGTGCGGTACTCAAAACATTCTCGTGCTTGGGCTCCGGCTCTCTTGCTAATTATTTCATTTAATAAGCCAATGCGTTCGCCCGTAAAACCACTACCGACCTCGAACAATGGGTCTCAGTCGACACAACAATGTTGCTTTCATTCCCGCCCGAGCGCCGAAGGATTTAGGGCTCCCGCTCCCCACACAGGACCCTTCATCTGACGCCGACGCTGCTGTTATCCACAATTACACCACATTTATCACAACGACCCCGTTAAAAGCTCTGTGTTGCCCGGCCAGGTTCGGCGAGAACAACAGTCGTGCTCATTCGACCTCCGCCAGTGCGCCTGGCAGGGCCCGAGCGACGTCGGGCCCGGCCCGAGTCCTCCGCCACGGAGTCATCGGGTTTTCCTGGCGTGGGCTCGCGGCGAGCAGAGGCGCACGACGCCTCGCGTGACACTGAAAGCAAACGCTGAGCGGCGCGGGACCTCCTCAGGACAGCCCGCATCCACGGCCATTCACACGCCGGTGGCCGACCTGCACAGTCCAAATCCACATCAACCCTTTAGCCCTGGTACTCCAGTGAGCAACCACACCTGTGCAATCAGCCAGTGAGTCAATGACCACCCCCCCCCCCCCGCCCCCTCCTCCTCCTTCGGGCTGTTGTGCTTGGCCGGACCCGTCCCTATCTCCACACTCCTGCTGAAGCTCTGGCAGATGGCTGCTCCACCTCTGATGGCGCCGGAGGGTCGGGGGAAATCCTCAGGCAGGTGGACCGCGCCGCACTCCAAATCACGGACCTGATCGGCCCGTTCAGACGGGGCCCCGCACTGCGAACCGTCCATCGTCGGGGCCGCAGATTGACGCGGGGACAGGCGACCGAAAACAGAGGCCGCTCGAGGCCTCGCCGACCCGCGCCGCGACAGTCTGACCTTGAGCGGATCGATCGCACTCCCTGCTCGATTATTGGTTATGGGAAATCACTTTCACATGGCGCCATGGCCTTTACGTGACCCTCGGGGGAATGTTTTGACCTCTCTGACCCTCAGGCTCACGGCCGGCCGACTGGCATGAAAAACGTATTATCAAATGTAAATAACCGCGATAAGCTGGCCGCAAAACCTTGCATCCGCATTAATGACTATTCCCCAAATGCCTCTTATTTGACCATTTAATCAATGGTATGGGGGCGGCCTGGTGACTAAGTAGTGCTGCTGTACCAACAGGGAAGACAGATGTTTAAGTGGCCATTACGCTTGCATGCTCTGAAAATTAAGCGATTCGCCTTCACCAGAGGCGATAAATCCAATTTAAATAAAACTTAATAAACATCCATTATTCTGCCAAGCCACAGAGGTTTAAATAACGGCTCTGACGTGCAGTACAATGAGCGCAGCTCCTGCTGCTGCAGCTTGATTCGCGTCACTCCCTGATTACATAAATGAAGAGATCTTGCCATCCGAGTTCGGGATGAAGGACGTCGGCTTCTTGCAGCCGGGCAGGAAAAAGAGACGCGGCAGACAGTTGTGCGTGCTGCAACGTCCACACAGTTCTGTTGTCACTTTTCGACTCATTCGCTCCCAGCAGGCCTTTCAATGAAGCGCGATTAAAAACCCCTTTGGTGTCCCCTTTTTCGGATAAGCAGGAGCTAGCGCAATTATAAGCACACGCTGTGGCGTGAGGTTCAGAGGGCACTTGGAAAAAAGGACACATCCCCATTACTGACGCTCCCGCATCGTTTTTTCGGAGCGTGCCCAAAATGGTTAGAGAAATCGTCAGCTGGACACTGGGAAGTTGCTCAAAGTAAAGGATTATTGTGGCACCATTAAAGCAAGGCCATTAAAGGGGCATTCATGCAAAACAAGTGACCCTGGGTTGGTGCTGCTCTCAGCAACCTTGATGAATGGAGACAGGCAAGCGGTGTGGAAACGCAGCTACGACTGTAAATTGGTCCGTGGAGGAGGGTTACGTGATCGCCCACCGGAGGAAGTCATACTCAAACGCATTTGTGAGCGGAAACACAAGGCTTGTTTTAGCGCTAGTGGTTCACAGCCCCCCCACTTGATGTCTCCTGACGGAATGACTCGAGACTGAATGAGAGGAAGCGCTGGAATCTTGGACTGGTGTCTCTTTCCACAAAGACCTTTCGCAATCACACATGAGATTCATACTTTGTCAGGGCTGCAGCTTTGCTTTCGTTTCAGACGCATCCATCCATTGTCTCAGCGACTCCTCACCCACATCACAGGCGCACTCTTCTCACACCCACACCTGGGGGAGGCCTGGATACAGCCCTCGGCCTGGAACCAGGGAGCTTCCTGCTGCTCATGCTCCTTGTCTTCTTCTGGCATTTTCTCCACCGCTGACGCCTACTGGGCAGAGCAACTCACAGTGAAGCAACTCCTGTCCATGTGTGTGCGCGCGCGCGCATGTGTGTGTGTGTGTGTGTGTGTGGGGGACGAACACAGTCAGGTTAAGTCAGACAAGCGTGCGATCCGCTCTGGACTCGCTTGATCTCCAAGGCTGTTTGGCACCTTTGTCTTCGCCTCGTACCGCGCTGACAGCGTGCACAGGTGCTCCCTGCATGCATTTGCATTAATGCATTCCACGAACGCACGCTATGGCAAATCAATATCGGGATGCGCAGCACTACACAACAAGAACTGTTGCTGCAACACCACACCCCGCTGTTCTGCAAGCACGGGCCGATACCTCGACACGCACTGATGACATTTCCAATTCATCACAGTGCGAGTGAGGAGAATTCTGGAGCACACGCGAGGGGAGCGTCTCTCCCGGGGAAAATGCTACCGATACGCAACAGGGAAAATCTGTCACAGCGTGATAGGGACACGCCAGGCAGTGTTTGCCTTGTTCACAGTCACCTGCAGCTGTCCAATCAGATTACGGCTGTCATTACTGTATCAGAAGGTGGGAAAAACCGGAGGGAGACGGAGCTGAGCCGAGGGGAAACAAACCGGCGCTGGGAGCAAAGCTCACCCCCCCCCCCCGCGACGCAATCCCACCAAAAGCTGAGGCTTAAACGTATTATCCTATTCCTGTAGGTGTAGGCGCTGGGCGTTTTAGCACCAATTTCCAGGGATGAGGCAATGTTGGGAAACGGAGCGACCCGTGCCAAGGCAAAACAAACAAAAACTGTGTGAACTTGCTTCTGCTCTCTCCTTTCTTCTTGGTGTCTCCGCGTCCCCTTGGGCGCCTCTCGACCATGAGAGAGAGCGTCATTTGCCCCGACGAGGAGCGCCGCTTCTCCTGGTTCCTCACTCAGCCGTTAAAAGGGGAAACAAGACAATATGCAATTAGCATTTAACGATCAACACGGCGCGCACGCCGTCTTGACAATGCAGGCACGCTGAAGGCCAATATTTGGCAACACACAAAGAATTCTGATTGAGCGTCATGTGTAAAGGCACACGTGCAGCCACTTCAGTGACAACCGTTGCCATGGTGAATCCCAGGCATTGGAAACGCCGGTTCCAGTTTTTATTCCCTCTTTCTCTCCTGATGGGACACTATGAAGCCTTAAGTGTATTTCATCTCTGCCAGCTCGGGTAATGAATGATTTCCTAAGACTCCTTTGTGAAGAGTCATCACACTCGGCATTGATTACCTTAGCGAAACTGTTGGGATAACGCTAATAAAGACGTGTTGTGTTCCTTTTTGGCCGCTGCCAACTGCTATTTGTGATTCTTGCTGTAGTTAAGAAGCTTTGACTTGCTGTCCAGCAGCAACGCAATCTAATGCCAACGGTAGTATGAATGTAAGGCCAGAAATGGGGATTGTTTGTGGAAAATTTGCCAGCTAACAGTAATAGAGTAATCCCGCAACATGCCGGAGTGCTTTTGTCCATCACCTTGTTGGATTTGCCGCTGAGACTGCATGCTTTGTAACACTCTCAAAGGCTTGCCACAGCGGCATCCATCATTTCTACATTATTATCCGCATTTAGAGAAAACAACATTAGCGGACAAACCCCTGTTGTCGGTGTCAGCTGCCCGAAGTACCTGACACAAGCTGTGCATTCATGCAAAAAAATGTGCAGGGGTCAGCCAGAGCTCCTCAAAACAAACATCACAGTGGAGTGAAACTCTGTAACTCGCCTATCCCCGGGTCAGCTGAAAAGCGGTCACTTGACACGCATATCTGCCCAGTGCTGCGCAGGGCCCGGCTCTCCGAGCCAAAACGCATGAATAGCATGCCCCACATTTGTTTACAAAACACTGTCAGACATGAGTGGAGGGTGTCAGCACTGTGAATGGGTGCGCGAGCGGGGTCACAAGTGGATTTAAGCAGCACTATGTAAATGATCTTTCCTATAGGATTTCAATGAGCACTAATCTGCCTCTATGACCCAGTCTCATCACTCTCTCTCTCTCTCTTCCCCCCCCCCTATTAACAAAGAGCCTCTGTCAGCGAGTTTCCCTCCGCTGAGAGACAGAGGGGAGAGAGAAGGCAGGCGCACACACACACACACACACACACATAAACACACACACAGAGACAAACATACACAATAGATGAGGCTGATGTTCCAGGAAATGGAGATAAATAAATGAATCCAGTTTTCACTGTTGGTTCTTTGCCTTGCAGAAACTAACAAGCAGGCGACTCTTTCAAAGTAAATAAACAGCTGAAATTGACACAAAAAGCAGACCTTTGAAATCAATGCAAATGACGCCTGGAATGCAGAGCAACATCTCTGGAGATGAGACACGACTGCATAAATTGACATTCACAAAGGAATCCAGGGTGTCGGATACCGCTAATTAATCTTGTGAAGCCACTCGATCGGGTTCTGATCGTTTTATTAAACTCCGCCGCAGGCGCGTTTTGCATTCTGACCCACATTGCGTTCGGCAGTTCCAGCCAAACTCATAATATGCAAACTTGTGTTGTCCTTATTTACATACAGAAGATTAAAAAAAAAGGAGTGGGGGGGGTCATATCGTACCCAAAACTGGCACCAACCAGCGTTATTGAGGCCATCGGAGTTGACGTGTAAGTTTTGCGAGAGAAGCAACACAAAGTCAGTCAGTTTGGGAATCACAGAAGAATAATCAGCCTTCGAGGGTTCTAAGACTGTCCTCATGAACCAGTAGCCTTCAGTCTTAGCTCCTAAGACTCATCAATTAGGGACATAAAGAGAATAAAATACATCGACTTTGCATATATGAAAGTACAGTAAGCTGTTTTCTGTTACATTAAATGCAATAACAGTAGGGAAAGAAACAAGTGTAAGTGCCTTTTCATCTTAATCATAAAAGGCCTTTTTGTCTTTTAAAAATCAAGCAAATAGTAAATCCCAGCATCATAGGAATGCCACAACTACCCCAAAGCAGCGAGTAAGTTAAACAGTCCCCCATCACGCCCACCCACTCCCCTCTCTCTGCACAAACAGTGCATTAATAACAACTTCCTGCACGTGTGGAAACAGGGAAACCACGATCAAGGCTCCCTCCCCCGGGGGTCTCTCGTCGCCCAAGTGCGAGCCGCACTTCCCCCCATTTTTGACGTCGCCTTTTCCGCCTCTGTGGAGGCCAGACGAGCGATACCCACTCGACCCCTGACCTTCAGCGGGGAGATACGTGACACGCAGTCGGGAGCACATTAGCAGCTGAGAGCCTGCGGGCATGCCAGGATTGCCTGAGTCAGGATGTTCCTATAGGACGCGTCTGAGTCCGACCCGGCAGGAATGAACGACTGCGGGGGCTTCATCCGCAGCAAGGCATTCTCCCAGGGCCTCGGCATTTCACAGAAAAGGCTTAGATAACGAACCGCCGCTATACACGCCTCCACTCACTCACTCCTTCGATGCGTAGTGACCTACATTTCGGGCTCACGCCCTTCATTCCGACGCCGAGGTGCCGATGTGTGAGGTGGAATGCCGAAACACTCACAGCTCTGGGCCTAAGTCACCTCCTGCCTGTCAATACACGGCAGCCAGAGAGCCGACAAGCCGGACCTGATCCCTGTCATCATGATTACGGCGGCAGGCGTGCCAGCGACGCCTGTCACCGGGCTCATTGTCCGCGGGATCACGGCAGAGCGGGGCCGCCAAAACCTCTCACCGCCGCGCGTTGCCTCGGCAACCCATTACTGTCAAAAAAAAAAGAGAGAGAGAGAGGGAAACGCACGCTTCCACGCCTCGGGAAAAGAGGACGGATGCCAGATTTGACATCCCATAACGAGCCGGTTGTGAATGGGGTTCGGTGGGGGGGCTTCACTGCGCGGCTGCTCGAATACGCAGGCTCGACGCTGCCTTTCAGCGGGGAGCGGAGACGCGGCGCAGGCGTTGTCCCAGTGCACGTCCAAATTCGGAGCAGCTTAGAGGGGCACGAGCGTGGCTGAATGGAGTGTTTATCCTCGTGTTCGGGTGCTAGCGCGGAAGCTGCGGTTTGACACGCCGACTTGAAACGTTCATTTTTTTGGCGTAGGGATAATGGGGTCTGTTTCTGAGCAGATCTGACACCCTTTCAGGCTTATACGGCAGTCCCGCATTAGCTTTACACCGATTGGCTGTCTGGCCTGCCACTCACATGCACAACCAAACTATGCAATGTTTTCGATATGTTTTCCCACAGTAGGAATGACTTAACAATATTGATAACCTTACAGTGTTAGATTTGTATCGGCAGTAGTCAAGCAGTGGCGTGCTCAGGTAGCGGCCACCAACCCTGAAATCTTGCGCCCCTCCCCCAGTTGTCACCCCAGTGCCAAGGGGCATTCAGGCCCCATCGGAAAGTGGAGAATCCGACGTGTACGGCAGTTGATAAACTTAACGGATCGGGACAAATGGTAATTGCCCCCTCCCTGTCGCCAACTGCTAGCAGGTAAAACAAATTTTGTTTAGGGCCCCATAAAGGCTTGGGAGTGCACTGCTTCACATTCACAAACAATAAAGACCGGATTGACACACGTCCAGCCTTAAAAGAAGTGTTTCCCGTGACCGTTTCTGCTTTTCTCAAACTGCTGGCTCGCATCCTCGCTCCCATTTTTTAGCTGCAATTTCAATATCCCAAATTGAATTAGGATGTGATTGTTTTCAGACCTCAGTCCTTGGCCAGGAATAGACGGTCATTATTCAACAAAGTGTTTTCTTTGTTCATTCTGGGTCCCCTTTAAAGGCACACAGCAGACAGCAAGTAAAGTAGAAGTAAAGGTAGAAGTGCAAAAGGAGAGAGGATTGTGGGGGTGCAGATAACAGATTTGGCCCTTTTATAGTGCACAAACATGCGCGCACACATGAAAAAAAGCATGGGCACATTTCATCTTGTGCTTTGCATCCCAGGGTTGTCTCCACCTCCAGGAGGGCCAGAGTGCTGACTCGATAGGAAGCATCCTTGGCAAGAGGCCGCATGGCTTTTAATCAGCCCCCTGGACTTCAGAGGGGAGGGAGGTTCAACGTGTGCAACATGAATAGCAGTCACGTAAGTTAGTAAGTCACGTAGGGAGTGTTTATTAAATATGCAGCACTTTAGTCATGCAACCTTCACCGAGACTTCTTCTTGTTTTTATTATCTGCCAAAATCACACCATTTCATTACTTTGGCAACTAGATGAAACCGGTGAACAAGACACTAATGTCATCTCGTTTTGTAATCGTCCCCCAATTCAATCAGAAAAAGGTCTGCGAACTCCCGGAGAGAAAACACGGCACGTTATGGCGCTCTCGTCTCATCAGAGTCTTTGTGACAAGCGCGGAGCCTTGTAGACGCTGAGTAGATTACGTAAGGTGAATTCGGAGCCCCCCGCGGCCTAGCGGGACGCTAACTGGTGCTGAGATGCACGTCTGCTTCCTCACGCAGCCGTCGCAGTGATGTGCACCGAGCGCAGAGGCCTGTTTCACAGCGGGCGCGACGAGGTGGCGACGAGACGGCCAGTACAAAAGCAGCTCAAACAAAAAGGCGCAGCTCCCTCTGAGGGGAGCTCCATATTCATGAGCGGAAGTTGGGAAAAGATTATGGAATTTTCCGATGGCCCCTGTGACATGAGTGAAAGTAATGCATTTAACATTTACACGGTTTTAACAGCAGGATGTTTAGAGAGGCGTGAACGCATTGAATTTAGAAGAGTGATGTGCAATGTGAAGATTTGGAAAGGGGAAGGGGAAGGGGAGGGGAAGGGGTAGGGGATTCTGCCTCTGTTTTTAGCACGAGTTAGCATGTTTAGCATTTTTAAACCCAAACAAACCTAGTATCTGCCACCTCACTGCTACCATTCGCTCCTACCTCCACCTTGTGTGTCGATGACGCTGTTCAGCAAGGCAACATGGGAAAATTCCGGAAACTGATGGGACTAAAAAGATTATATAAACAGCCCCGCTTGCTTGACCGGAATAAGCAGGCCCAGCCGAGTCGCCCCCTCTGAGGACATAATGCCATTTCGTAACAAAAGCCTCCTCGGCCTCTTCCTCGGTGAAGAGGGCTCATCATCAATATCCTGATTAGGATTACAGTAGAAGCCCTGTGCTAATCAACAGTAAGAGCACTTGAGCGCCGCGCGCTCTGTTGTGATTTTGCCGGGTAATGATCGGGGAAACGGCGAGGGGCTTTGATTGTTCGACAAACACATTTGCGAAAGGAGACGGCGCGAAACAAGAGGGGCGGCTTTGTCTTGCAGATACGCAGCTGATGGAGAAACGGGGGAAGTGACTGTCTGAGTGTTGTGCGTTTGGGGTATTGTACTCAAGAATTGAATTAAAAAACACAGATACAACATATTCACAGGCATGTCTTCCTTTCCCCTTCCCTACATCATTTCCACACAAAGCCCTCACCAGAACCTGCATTCTCTGCGGATTGTAAAATATGAATGGCCACTTTGCATAACAATCCATATAAGCCCGGCTGAAGGATTCCTGCATGACAATGAAGATGGTCTCCGCATATAGTCTCTGCCCTAAACCTCAACTGCCGCATTGTAGTCACACTTCCACCAGACGCCTAAGTATATCTGCCGCTGGAGTCGGTAAGGACCTTTTTATAATCTTCAGGGCGGCATTAGCGCAGTAATCCATCCATCTGATTGTGACTACACTTGTTCTGCTTGAGTTGAGCATTTCAGGGAACCTAGATGCAGTGTGAGGAATTTCATTTATTGAGGTTTGGGTGAAGCCAGGGCACTGCCGGCTTGTGGGAAAGGGTGGGGTGGAGTTAAAGCTGGGGTCGGAGGGCCAACTAGCACTCAGCCACTCCGTAAATGGAGCGGGACACGGATCACAGCTGCAGGGACTGCTGGGAGAAGAAGCCCGGTGCCGCAGCCCATTGTTCCGGGCTGACAGTGTATTCTCAGCTAAAAAGGAAGGGCGAGGGGGGGGGAAAAAAAGGATCCTCCAGGCCACGGACATGGCTAAGTGACCATAACAAAGAATTATATCACAATACAGTCGGCCCGGGAGACGCTCGGTGCGGAGCGTTCCCATGCTGCCGTCCGTGGCACTCATCTCCGGAGTTGGTGCGATTACAGCGGGCGTCACACGGAGAGGGACGAGCATCCAGACCAAACAACGACGTGAGCGTAATCCCCAAAAACGTGGTGCACTTCCTCTGAAATGGAATCAGGGATTCATTTCATGGGACCTCTCTCTGTGACTCCGCATCTCCAAGCCCCAGCGATCGCACTCGCGTGCTTTGTGAACTGACTCATGATCCAGTGGCTCCTTCTTTTAATTATTCAGCCGTTAACTGTTTCGGAGCGCATGTGATGGGAGCAGTTGCTTCACACTCAATGCCGCGAACACACCCATGTAAACCCAGGGAAAAACAGGTTATTATAAACATGTCGCGGTCGCGACAGGGGTGCACCATTAAAAATGCCATTTATTGATGACTGCACAGCCTGAACATCCCCGTCACACATTCCGCCTCTCCGTCTGACAGTCCAGTCTTGGCTCTCCCCTGGATTTCCTCTGCATCTGCTGCCTTTTCTTTTTTTTTTCCCCCTTCCTATCCGTCTGTCTAGAGCTGCTTGTTTGTCTGCCTGCCCGACCAACCCGCCCGTCTTCATCCGTTCTTCTCCTCCGCTGGCCTGACAGGTCGGCCCGTCTGTCTATTTGTGTTTCAGTTTGTCTCCCCCGTCTGCCAGCGAGTGCGAACGGGGCGAGACTGGGCGATGATGTCTGGTGGAGCAGAGAGAATTCCCAATGCGTGACCCCCCCCCCCCCCCCCCCACCCCCCCCCCACCTCCGCGCCCCGGCCCAGACTGCGAGCTGTCAGCCAGCCAGTTCATTGTTTGGCTTTTGCCGTGTGACATCACCTCTGCACTGCCCGGATTCATAGCGCGGAGGTGATTTACCGGATTAGCGACACTTCCCCTGCCACTGCACGTTAGAGGCAGATTATCAATCTGCTATTACCGCGCTGGGAACTCGGGCCTCCGGGCCGCTGGAAAATATCCATGAGGACGGGAGTTGAGTCATAGCATGCAAAGAAAAGTCCTGTGCATTCACACTTTGTCTGTGATATGAACCGGAATCTCAAAATGTTCAGAACAAGGATCTGTCGCCCATCGTAATATTTCTTCAAAGCCTCCCATGTTGAAACAAATACGGACTTAGTCTAATCCTCTTTCAACAAAGGCTGAGTACTCGAAAGCAGTCACTTGACCGTTTGCATAAACTCCTGCCTTTCAGCAAGAGTCGCCCGGGCCGCTTGAAGCTTTCAGCCTCTCAATTTATGCACGAGGCCAAATCTAATTAGGACGAGCGTCCCGATGACTTTGTTCACAGCTCGTCCCGACTGCGTAACGCGAACCCGAGGACCGAACGCGGGCTGGAAAAGATCTCAAACCGTCGGACTGTGGCGCCAGGGCCCGCAGGCCCATCCTGTCACGTGAATGAAAAAAAAAAAGGAAAAAAGAAATGTTGTGAGACCAGAGACGAGGCTGCGCGTCTCCCAGTGAAAACCTTTTGGAGAGAGCTCCCCGGGGCCATTAAAGTAAACAACAGGAGTGGTTTTGGCGCGGCGCTGCGCGGAAGATCTGCTGACGTGAAAACGGTGGCTTCTGCGGCTCGCCCCGCAGCAGATGAAGCAGCACCAGCGGGCGCGTATCGCAGACGCCGACAGAGCGCGGCCCGAGATGGCCACATGAGAATCCCGCAGACGCGTCCCCACAGGCAGGCACAGTTGTAATCAGAGGGCATCACACGGAGGGAGTGGAGGAGACACCCTCACATGCATGTCAATTTCCGCGGTCACTCCAGACCAGCGTGCACCGAGAATTATAAACTGCTTCGCGCAAATGAAACGTCTGTACAGTATTCGCTGTCAGGGGAGTTCACTTGAGCCGTGTATTTTCGGTAAGCTCGGAATGGACGAGCCGAGTACAATGTGACTAGGTTAACCCAAACAAAAACAAATTCAGAAAGACTTGCTCTCTGCAGAGGCCGCAGGATCTCAACCCCCCCCAGACGCTTTAATGATGTGGGATTTGGACGCGACGGCTTTTTGGGACGGGCTTAGCAGCCACAGCAGAGCCCCTGTTCAGCCCCCCCCCCCCCCCCTCTCCCACCAATGGGGCAGCGTGCCACTCGATCAACATGCAATGAATAGAACAATTAAGTCCGACGTGTACGGGGGTCAAAAGGCGGCAATTAGCGGGATGAACTCCAGGATTCCGTAGCGGGCATGTGTCCGGATTGACCCACTAATGATGAGTCTGATTGGCTGACCGTGGCCAGCGTGGACTAAACCGTGAAGGTCGGGTAAACAGGTTCTGTCTCAGGGAGGGAGTGAAGAACACATCACGTATCTCAGATCATTTTGTACAGTAGCACATATGTACTGTATCAGCTCCCGGAGCATAGCAGAGATACAAATGACGATCAGTGTCAGAAATATGCTCCATAACGTTCAGCTACATGAATATGGCTGCACACGCGCTTACACTGGCACACGGCCTCGCATTCAGAATGACACTTGTGTTGGAAGGTGCTGGAGCCCATCGCTGTGTCTATAATCCCGCCGGAGTCAAGCCACAAGAGAGGAGAGGCACGCCTACGACACGCCGGCGCTCTCTCCTGCCGAGAGCGCGTCCAGCTCGCACCGAGGCGAGCCGCGTCTGCGTGGGCGTGTTTGAGGAATGCGGTAACCGCCGGGTAATTAGGGCTCAGCGCGCAGGTATGCGGAGCCGCGGGGAGGCCGGGGCGAGAGGATGACAGACAGACAGACACCCCGCGGGCTCCATCCCCCTGCCAGGCACGGCCGCGGCAGGAGCACTCAGGTGGGGACGCCTCGGCGCTGGTGTGGTCTCCGCGATCAAAGCTCTCAGCGCAGCCCTGCCCTCGTGCCTTGGAAATTGACCAATTAGGGGCGAGGGGGGGGGCGGGAGAGGGAAGGGGGGGTGGGGGGGGCGAGAGTTGGTTGTGCTGCGTTCCACACGGCGAGCTGGCAGCGGCTTCAGACGAGGTAATTATACACACTCTGCCTCCCTGCCTAGCACTCGTGCTCGCTGCTATCATGCCTCGCTCATCTCTCCACACCCCGACATTATGTCCCTTAAATACAGCCCGCGATGACATGGGCCGACGTGAGCCAGGCGGCAGCTCCATGTGGGACGGCGGAGCTCCGCGGCAGGCCGCCGTCGCTTCAGCCCTTCCAGGGGAGCTGCTCGGCCGACACGAAAAAGCGGCCGAGAGGCAGCCAACGCGCGCCTCCGCCCCCGCCGCTCTGAGTCAGAGCTCGTCGTGGCCTCTGTGCATTGCAGCAAAAGCCTCTTCTTAGACACCCTTTAAAGTCGCCTCCGTCGGAGAGAGGATTGTCGCGTCGAATCGCGCAGCTCTGCACTGAGACGATGACTCATCTCAAGTGTTTTGTCACATCCTCAGAAAAGTTAGACTTAGTCATGCTTTTGATGCCACTCGCGCTGAAACATTATTGAATTAATGGACCTGTTTGTTCACGGAAAGTCGATTTGCGAGTAACTCAGACAACTGCTTAATAATCGCTGGTGCTTATGAGTCAGACGAAACATTTCACATTTCTGTTCACAGACTGCACACTCCGCAGTCCTCCTAACACTCGACTCTCAATAAGTGGTTGATAAATTGTTGGATTGATCCCCGTCTTTCCGCTAGTCTGTAACAATGAGCTATGCACATGTGAGCCGCGCACGCGGGAGAGCTGCTTAACTGCACAGCAGACGGGGGTCTCTAATCTGTAAGGAGAGCGCGTGCTGCTGATGGGATTGTATCATTTCTCAATAATCCCGCTCGACATAAAACGACAGTGAGAGATTACGGGAAAAATGTATGCCTTGACGTTTGCAGTGAGCACCGCCCATTCTCGCGCGCTTTCCATTCACATGGCGGCATTTGTGTGACCTCAGTTTGTGAATACGTGCGAGTCAGAAGTGATGAATCCCCTATAAGGCAGTGCTGACGCACAGTGCACGCGGGGCGTGCGTGCACGCACAGTGCATTCAGCGACGTATGGCCGCGTGATGTTTCGTGAGAGCGACCCCGTTCGGGGTAATCGCTGCAAGTGTCGCGGTAATTGTATGCGAGACAGAGATGTAGGGACGGGGGTGAAAACATGCGCGGGCGAGTTGATTTGCGAGCGCGCTCGCAATCTGGATCCTGACACAGACAGATGCTTGGGCCCGCTCTCTTGTCACTCTCCATCCTGTTGGGGCACTTGATAGCTTCATTCTCCTCCTTCTCCACTTCAAAGGGAGCTACAGGGTCACTGCCGTGCAAGTGTTTCGGAGCTAGAGCAGAGGTGGCTTTTATCAGCCTAGGTTAGGTTAGAAATGCACCAAAGTGAGCGTCTTCACAGCTGAGGCTCTACTTCTCTGTTTGTCGACGAGGAACCCCACCCGCTTCGGAGCACCAGACCTTGAAATCTATTCTTGACTTTAAAATGTAAAAAAATGCTAAATGTAAGGGATTCTCCTCAGATGTCCAAAGTGATTTGTCTTATTCATCTGGACAATCCTCATTGATGGGTTTTCTATAAAGTCTCACAAAAAGAGCTCCCCGTTCACCTTGGACTGAACTGAGAAGATGACAGAAACTGGGCTCACTGAGATTCACTGTCCGGTGAACAACGGACCAAGAAGGCAAGTATCAATCCCACCTCCTGCGGTTGCTCCCGATGCAGATACTACATAGTCGCGTAGACAGGCTGTCTGGAAGCTGCTGAAACCTTGGACCAGAATAGCACTGATAATGTATCTGTCATGAATATGTGTCATCAGGACCTGTTCACCGCACACTGTGGAAACTGAAATGACTGCGCCCACCGCCCGCCCCGCTTTATTTAAAGCCGTAGCCATGGCCGCATGGTTTCAATACACACACATGCCGTAGCACACACATGTTATTTGCATTCACTACGCTGCATCTCTGAAGGCTGCGGGGGCTGCGACGGGCCTGGATGACACTTTTCCAACGAGGCCTCGGACGTGGAGATTATCGGGACTCTTGCCAACAGACGGAGGGAGAGCCGAGGCTGAGGTTTTGTTGAACTGTAAGTTCGAGCCCTGTGAAATGTCACGTCTCGGACCAAGTTCGCTCGGTCCGGGGGAATAAAAGCGGCCTAAAAAAAGAAGCGAGCGGATCACATGAGAAACTGCGCGGCGGGGGCGAGCCCCCCCACCCCCCCACCCCCACCCCCTCCCACCCCTTCCTGCTGAAACGAGGCAGCCAGCTGCAAAACACGGCACGGGCGGCGCGTTCCCACATTTGCACATGCTCTCAGGAGATGGGTGGTCGGGTCTTCCTGAAGGAGAGGCGGACAGAAAAGCTCCCTCAGAAGATGACGAGAGGATGAAAACGGGCCAGCGAATGGCTCGGCCTCTTCCGTGATAGCACTTAGGGAAATTCACGATGAGGCTGCTTTTCCAGTTGTTGTTTTTGGACTAGCAACGGCACAGATGTGCAAATTGTCCTGTGAATTGCTGCACACACACACACACACACGCACACACACACACACACATACCGCTGACTGCAGCTGGGAAAGCCATCACGTGCACTAGGGAGATGATAGGCTGGATGCACGGTTTATACGTGACATTGATTAGAAGTGGCGGCCGCTGAGAAGAGTGTGTGGTCCGCTGCATTGTCTCGACTGAGATCGCATCAAAGCTCGGCGCTGTTGCCTGAGAGGCCCAAAGGAGGAGAGGTCAGAGGTCAAAGCGATAGCCATCGGTCCTCACCACGCCCGCCTGCTCACCACGGAGCTAAACGCTGGTGCTGGTAGTTTGTGCTGAGCGCAGACGGCTCCACGAGGCCCCAAACACGGGTTGTTCACCAAAAAGAGCCACTAAGTGAGCGTCCGTGTCACTTTTTCCATCTGATGGGAGCGTGATCTATTCCCTCTCAGTGCTCCGCGTAACCCTGCTTCTCTCGGATGTAAACAACAGCTCACTTTGCTAATTGACTTTCGCTGTCCTCTGCGGACAATAGCGGCTGCTCCCCTGACTTCTTTATGACTTCCCCCTTTATGAGCCCGCAAGTGATTAGGCCTTCAAGGGGCCCTTAATAAAGACTAAGCAAACAGAGCTTTCAGCAGAATGCATGGAAAACTCGGAGGCTGTTTGCGAAAGGCTCTCTCTCGCTCACCCTCTCTCTCCCCGTGGCAGAATGCCAGCCCTATAACACGGGACGTGGATGAAAGGGAATATTTGCCAAAAAAGCATAGGCCAAATGAAAAGCTTTCACTGGAGTGCTGCACCAAGGTGCTGAAAAGGCTCTCCGTTTAGAGCCGTAATAGGATGAAATAATAGATTTGGGTTTTAGTGATTTTCATTTTCAACAAAATGCTGCGGCTTGAATAAAAGTCTGCGCCACTACACTGTTTTCGGTCAAACTCCACCTCTGTGTCACCGTGAAAAATTGGGAGAAAAACTTGATTCTGAAAAATTAAAGAAATATTTCGCGAAAAAGGGTGAAATTGCTTGAATCAGTTCTACCTCTGAGCCTCGTCTGTGTTGTTCAGTCACTCCGAGAGGCCTCAACAACCACAGCGGGATGAGACACGAGGGTCACCCCAAATAAAAGCCTCATTTCCTGCCTGGCGAGAGTGCTGGGATGTTTATCAAGATGAAAGCACAGAGACAGGAAGTGAGGTGAGTGCCTGTCTGCTAAGGCAATGAACTTCCTCTTTTGTTTTCTTACTTTAGTGAGCCAGTAACATAGCAGGTGAAGTCCCTTCTCCTCCCGCCCCCCTCCCGTCAGAGATGCGACACGTCTGGGTGTCCGCTGCATTTCTGACATTCTTCAGGCCTGTTAAGCTTGCGGCCTCTCCTGATCCCAACCACAGCCACTGATCAGCTGTCCAGTGGAAGTCAGAGAGAGGCCCTAAACGCTCCACTTGCCACAGGGGTGGCATGGGGGGGGGCCACGCTGTCCCCCTCCAACCCGCCGACCCCGCCTATTTACAGCCCTGCCTCCCTCCGCCTGACACCCGCATTTCTTTTTATCGGCGACCCATCGGCACAATGCTGGACACTTGCCTCTGCAGCCTGTTTCAATGGACGGAAATTGGGAATACAAAACAGAGCGGCAGTGAAAGGACATGTGGCTCCATCGGCCTCTATAGAGACAATGGAGAATCTCCCAGTGTTTAGCCTCCACTTCCTCCCGAACCGCCGCGCTAACAATGAGGCTCTATTATGACTGTCCGCCGTTTCCAGGACCGGCCGCGGTTTCAAAACACATCTTCAAATTGTTTGGTGCCAAGGAGAATTACGTCCAGTAAGACGGGCGGCCCACTGATAAGATGAAAAAAAACGAGAGGTTTCCGCAGCAAAGCGCGGTTAAAAATGTGACTGGGTGTAAAACTAAAGCGGTTGATTCATGTTCGCCACTCTTATCTGTCAACCAGGACAACCCTGCAGCGTCAACACATGACATGAACCCAGGGGAGAGACCTGTCATGGAGACGAGTGAGATTTTACAAGGATGTAAACGTATAGGCGGGCGGCAGTCAGTGCCAAGCGGTCGTAACCTTGAAAGATGCGCGATCCGACTCCGTGAGCTTTACACTAAAATCCATCAAATTATGATGGAGAGAGAGAGAGAGAGAGATGGTGCATCTGCACGTCACCACAAAGCAGAGATCTGCTCCAAACAAGGAGACGATGTGAGAAAAGCAAACACACTTAAGGGCAACATTTCGCAGTCAGATTATTTTCCATCGCTTACGAAGATTCATGGAGTCGCGACCAGGAGGCAGTCCATCACATTAGCTCCCCGGCTGCAGCGGCGCGCTGCACTGTCTCGTATTGTTCCCCGGCGAGAGATCTAGAAATGTGCAGCCTGCGGCATAAGTGTTTGTTTACATCACATGAGAAACACTCCGTCTTCGACAAGGGGTCTCTGAGGCCTCGATAGAGATCGGCAGAGCCGTCTCTTTGTGAAGCTGTTCAGTAATGACAATAATTTGCATGACACTAGAGGGGACTGCGAGGTAGTAACTGTTTATTTGGCTGATGACAAATGAGAAAAAAAACAAAAAAACAAGACGCTGAGGGAACGGTGAATGAGTGCAGTCAGACCACAAGGAGTCCATGAAATTCCTTGTGTACTGAGAGCACAGAGGACAGCTGAACTGTGGATGGAGATCCCGGTCATACTATACAATGAACGTCCCCTTGAGAGTGACATTGTGTGTCTCGTAATTGCCCCGGGTCTCTGTGCTCTCAGCTCTCGGCCTCCACTGGGGGTGACATCTCGTCTCAAAGGCAGAGAGAGGGGAGATATCTGCAGACCAATCAGGGCCCGGTTAGTCAAACCTCCATCAGCTGCTCACAGCTCCATTTCTCACCCTCCTCTCACTCCTCCTGGGGAGAAAAGCACTGGGCTGGAGCCAATTCCAAACTACACACGCACACACACACACACACACCGAAACACACACACAAGAGAGAGGGAGAGAGAAAGCGAGAGAGGGAAAGACCTTGACCTGCTCATTCCTGTCCAAAGCTTCAATGCCAAAGCTTTGGCTCTAAATAAATACGGCCTTCAAAGGGAGGGATAGTTTAACCCTCTGGAAGCAACACTTTGTTTCAGCCCTGGTTTGACAGATAATCCCCCATAAATCCTAAATCTCTGCGGGACTCACAGTTCTCCAAAGTGGCAGAAATGTACAGACCAACTTACCAAACATGCAAAAACTGGAAGTGAAGCCAATGTGAGAAAAGCCAATTAGGAAGTTAGTGATACCAAGGTTTTGTTCGACCGAAGGGAATGATACTACAGATTCATCTAACTGCAGATGATTGCAGATCACGGCGGCACGTTTTCGGGATCTGTTTCACGGGACACGCAGCGCCACAGGACACACCAAGGTTTCAGACGTAGTGAAGTCTGTCACATCGATCCCCCTCCCAACCGCAGCCGACTTCAGCGCAAATCCACGCATTTCTCCCAATGAGCCAGTGCAACTGTCCCTGCCTTCAGCCCTCGGGGTGGTGTCGGAGATTGTCGTCGCTGAAAACTCTCCGATTTTATCCTCAGTTGTAAACAAAACAGCATGGATGTCCTCGGCCCAACACTGAGGCGACCTCTTGCCTCCTCGCTGGCCACGACGTCTTCGTGGATGTAGAGAGCGGTCATCGGAGGACGCTCTCAGCTGCTCAGGCATATGCTTCACACTCCTCTGACGAGGGGGGGCCCAGCGAAAACAAGCAGCCCTCTCAAGTCCGGCTCCTTGCAGGACTGCGGCAGCCTCCGCGGCCATCGACAGCTCGTCGGCCATTCATCACCGGGGCTGATCTACCCACGGCCAGATCGGCAGACAGGTGAGGTCAGGGCAGATTAATAATCAGAGCGTAAATCTTTTCGCCCCTGCAGGAAATCACAGACGGGCTGAAAGCTCCTCAGGATCTCTCTTTCTCTCTCTCTCTCTCTCTCTCTCTCTCTCTCTCTCTCCATATTGATCGGCAGCAACTTGATTCCCATCATTCACCCTGACAGCAGCCACTCGTGCTCCTGTAAAGTGAAAAGGCAGGGCCCAGGCCGCTCAGGCAGCGCGCTGGCATTTACCTACAGCTCAGACTCCTCACACAGCGGTTGAAATGCTGCCCTTTACACAGGCCGCGCTCTCGCTGGCTGACGCTGTGCCTTCAGCCGGATGATGATGATGATGCTGAGCAGCAGGTGACAGCCCCCTTTTGTGTCTTCTATACAAAAGCCCCCCCCCCCCCCCCCCCCCCCCCCCCCCCCCACACACACACACACACACATGGCACAACAACAAGCGCATCTGCAAATCTAACAACCTGTTTTAGCCGGAAAAACTACGTTTGCTCCAGTGTGAAAAATCCTTCTGGCTCATTATGTACGTCATTATCTAAATCTGATACCAGACGACATTGCTCAGTGACCGTGTGTGACTGAAACAAGCTGTACCACATATTCATCTAGTGTTGTACATGTTCACAAAGCTCTGACAACCAAATCTGCAGACCACACGACTCATGAAGCCAGAAAATCTACATCCCCGTCATGTGACAGATTTTCCCAGTCAATGCTCTATTTTAGGGAAATGTATTGGAAAATCAGGTGCCAGCTCAGCCCTTCACTTAAGGAGGCAGTGAGCATAATTCAGATCTGACATCAGGCTCAGTTACTCATGAACTGGAATTATATTGTGCTGTCACAATCACATAGGTGAAGTTACATCACAGAAGTGACCATAATGCAGTCATACATTCTCCAGACCACCAAGGGATGAAAGTGCTGTAGTTTAGCACTAGTACAAGTGTAGAGTTTAAGCACTGGTTTCGAGGAGAGAGCGTAAGGAGAAGGGTAAGGAGAAGGCAGAGGAATATGGGCACCCATGTGGTTTCTGTTTAGGCCACACGAACAGATCAAAGAACCATAATAAAGGTTTTGTTTTAGTCCATTAGCTGCAAATAGACTATTATTGCAAAATTGCTTGACTGATTTTCTACCTTCAGGCAGCCTTTGGTCCCTTTTCTGGCTGGAACAACATTAAGATCCACTCAGAGACATTTGGTCATGGTGAACCACCATGTGATGCTGTACATGTGCACAAAGCAATGACAACCACATCTTCAAACCATGCAACTTGTTTACATTTGCATCTAGGTAGATAGATAGATAGATAGATAGATAGATAGATAGATAGATAGATAGATAGATAGATAGATAGATAGATAGATAGATAGATAGATAGATAGATAGATAGATAGATAGATAGATAGATAGATAGATAGATAGACAGACAGACAGACAGACAGACAGACAGACAGACAGACAGACAGACAGACAGACAGACAGACAGACAGACAGACAGATAGATAGATAGATAGAATTCAATTTGTCTGAATAGACAGGATAGGTAGATAGACAGACTCCATCAAGTGTGTACATGTCACTCAACTCAAAGCAGTGACAACCAAGTCTGCAGACCACAATTCCAATTTGTTTATCCAGGAAATCTATATTTGCCCCTCAATCCCCAAGGGATGAGGGGGCAGTAGTGAAAGCACTAGTTAAAGGGGGGTGGCAGTAGGAGAAGGGTGAGGAGTAGGAGGGGAAATAAGGGAACCGAATGAACTATGCTTGATGCCTCAGTCCAGTTGTACATGTACATTATGACTGCTCTGTGTCTTGTGCCACATGTCTGTCCCTACTCTTACCTTATTAGAGAACGGTGGCCTGGCCAGGTTGATGCCATCTCGGATGAGCTTATCCCTGATCATGATCTTCAGCTTGAGCTTGGGGTAGACCACCAGCTCCCTCCTGTTGCCCAGAGTCCGGTTCCTCTGTGCCCCCATGTAGCCTCCTCCTCCTCCCCCTCCACCTCCTCCAATGCGCCCGGCGCGCTCGCTGTTGGGTTCAGTCCAGGACTTGGACCCTCTCAGCCTGGACTCGTACTGGTCCACCATGTGGCTAGTGTACACCTCGGCTGGAGGAGGCGGAGGCATGGGCTCCAGGGTGAAGTACAGCCCGCTGGCCGTCTCCTGGGCTTTCCTCCTTCAGCCTCCGCACCGCGTCGTGGATCCGCTGCCGGTGGTGCGGGATGTAGACGCCGATGGCGTCCAGGTCCGGGTCTCCGATCTGTTTGCATACTTCCAGGTCGTCGTAGCCATTATCCACAAAAGCCTCCACGTACTGGGCGAGCTGGAGGGTCTTGAGCCACTCGTAGACGATGACAGGTCCGCTGCTTGTCATTTTGGCTGTAGAAGTGGTGGCTGACACTCTTAATTTCCCATCAGACGCGCAGTAAAGACTGACGGATTAGACAATGCAAGGGTTATCCATGACACGGGTTTAGTTACCGTCCCCAGCCTGGTCTTCTAAGACATAACAAGTGTAACACCTGTCAATACCTACTTGACACAGCCTTTAAATCCCCAAACTCATTCCAGCAACTGTTTTCACATTCGAGCAGCGCGTTTCAGTCCTTTTACGCACGGCGAATTGGTGCGTCCTCCTCGAAGAAACAGCTCGTCCAAATCCCTTCCAGTGGCTCCTCTCGGGCTGCAGGTTGGAGAAGTAAATCCAAGAATCGCAAAACGCGGCCGCAGCCGACTGGTTTTACGCGCAGTGCGGATCCCTCAGTAGCCGGCGCATCAGCCCAGGAGCCGACAACACGCCGCTCCTCCAGCGTCCACGCCCCCCCTCAAATCTCTCCGTACCCATTTAGAAATAGTGATGCAAGTCTCTCTCTCTCTCTTTTCTCCTCCTCCTCCTGTCTCTTAACTTGGGGGAGGAGGTGTGTGTGTGAGAGAGTGTGGTGGGGGGGGGGGGGCGACTTGGGCAAAGTTGTTCCGCAACCTGGCAGCGCGCACACGTCGGAGGCTCCAATCTGAGCCGCCGCTGCTGCTGCTGCTGCCGCCGCTGAGGTTTGAGTCACAGAATTATTCCCCCACGATGTGATTCAGCCCACAGCACCTCGCTCCCTCTCTCTCTCTCTCTCCCTATCTCCGTTTTCTCTCATTCATTCAGCGCTTCCACGCTCTGCTCTCTCTCTCCCTCTCTCTTCGTACGCATGAGCTCCCTCTATGTGGAGGCGGAGGAACTGAAGATGTACGCAGCACAAGGACTGATGTAATGGGAGAGAAAGCCGAGGTCCAACTCACCCCGGCACCCCTTAATCTGCGTGATCGGTCGTTTCTTCTCGTTTCCTCAAGACTCTGTGGCGCTAACAAGCAAGTGGAGCCTGGACTGTCGCCATCAAACCGCAGCACATTGAAGGAGCGCTAGAATGGAAAAAAAGAACACATTGTCTTGGATTTTGAACAAAAAAAACCACCCTGTCCTTAATTATATTGTATATGAATTAAAAATGATTAATTGCTAATTTCAGGTACTGAAATAGATCTGAAACGAATGTGACATGAAACACATATGATGTAAACCACAGCATGAAATGATTTGTGTACCAGCACTTGCTCAGGTACTGTATATGAGTAAATTGATGAAATTTCGGGTGAAATGTCTGTGCATGCACTCCTGGTTCTTCCTCAGTATCTGACCCCTCCTCTGATTCTGTAACACATACACACATACACATACGTACACATAAGGCTGGAGGTCTATGGCTTCCATAGCTATATTGTACCAGTCATCACTGAGTTTGTGTAAAGTTGCCGTGCAAGGAACATGAACTAGCATGATCATGCATGTGAGTGGCAGGCCCAATGACAGCCAATCGTGTGAAGCCGGAACAGGGTTGCCAGATAGGCATGAGCACCATATCTGTGAAGAAATGGACAGTAGTATTCCCACATATAAAATAGGATTATGAAAGGGCTGTAACAAAGTTAAATCTGGCATTCAACCGTCAATGTGTCGAAGGCAGAGAGGTGCAGGAGAGAATGGGACTAACACTTGCTTGAATAAGACCTGTGCGCTCTGTCCACGTGGATGCCAAGCCGGCCACTGCTGATGCATGCTTTGTCAAATGTGAGCTGACAGCTTGTTAGGGGTCAGTTTGATACAATCACCATCTCAGCTCCGGGCTGGAAGTGATTTGCCTCGGCCCATTATGACATGCGGCAGGGCTAGAGAACAAACGCGCCGGGCGGGAAGGAGTGGGGAGGCATATCAAGCAGCCTCCATTTGGAGAGGCGGCAGGAGAAACATGCCAAAAATGCATGTTCGAATGTCAGGGGAAGAGGAGCGTGCCAGTGAAGATGCTTCATTGTGCTCCCTGGTCCTATCAGAGCCCAGCTAGCTGACATTTTCCCCCGATTCACCCATCTGCGTCCATCACCGTAATGACTCGGAAATGCTGTTGTTTGTCATCTTTTGCAAACGTTCTTAAAAAGAAAAAAATAACAACAGTAGCTTGACTGTCAGGAGCAATCAAGGTTCAACGTGTGCCGAATGGGATACGTTGCAGGACGTCGCATACGTCCAGAGCTTGTTTTTTTGCTTCCTGGCATTAGAATTTATAATAACAGCTTTGCTACTCTACAAACAAAAAGAACCAAGTGAATAGGTGTTCATTTTGGGCAGAAGTATGTGTTGGGTACAGACGGCATTTAATGTGACCTTCATAACAATGCCCACGATGGCATTACATGGAAACAAAGCAAGGAGAAAAAAGGACTAGAAAACAGCTCAGACGTCTCATATCAGGTTGAACGTCTGCAGGCGGACCGGGAAAAGGACAACCTTGACACTAAACGCATGCTTTTGAAGGAAAAAAAATAAACTACCCTTGAACATTAACTCTCAGCACAAACCCATTACCTCTTTTTTTATTTCCCTTTTCTTATTCCCAGCTCTCATATACGGGATTAAAACCCGCAAAGCCCCGTCCTCACCATTGTTCTGGGCGTGGACATGTCATGAGATCTTTCGCAGGAGCAGGGGATTATGGTGGTGGAGTGACAGATGGAGCAGGGAGACTGGTGCGCTCGACGGCGGCTGGGCCCTGAGAGCGAGGCCGACAGTGCCAGGATCGCCGTGTTTCCACTCTGCTGCCCCGGGCCGCGGAGTGCGACCAGCGGGCGCCCAGGGAAAGGCAAGGGTGGCAACCCGGCACAAGTGTCCCTGGCTGCGTGCAAACACAGGGCGGGGTGTCTGTGAAGCGTTTGATTCTCGCCAAATCCTCACAGTAGATGTCACAGTAGATGCAGCGGGAGGGGATATTACATTTCATTACTTCCTGCAACATACGGCAGCAAGCGTTAGGTAAAACGCATGGCAGCCAATACAATACAGTAGTCAGTCTGCAGTGGCGGCGGCTTTTGAGCTCGTCCTCATGAAACCAGGTCTGAAGCGTATGATTTTCTGGTTGATTTCTTCCAGGTTTACCCCCCCCCCCCCGGAGGAGAAACCTAATCGGGGACATTTGTCAGTACTGACGTTTGGCTCAGATCATCTGCGGATGTCAGAGGTTTTCAAACAATCCAGTCTTAAATCTCTGAAACTGCTGGCAGAGTCACTGGGGGCCACCCAGATAATTTCAAACACGTTTGACATTTCGGAGAGTTAAAATCCAGACGATGAGGTCGGGACTCTCCGTCTCAGGCCACAGAGGGCAAAGCGAGAGAGCGGTCGCTTTAGTGAACGGGGCGGCAGCGTCGAGCTCTCGTTATAATGTTGATGGGTTAAAAGCGACCCTGAAACGAGCCCTCGCTGCGCCTGTTTATGTTCACACTGCAAAAGCAGAATGCAGCTTATTGTTTACATCTGCCTCCTGATTAAAACGAGCAGCTCTGCTCCCTCCGGCACAACAACGCTATTGTTCTAAGATGTGATGTGCCACCATTTTCAGACGCGTGTGGATGTTCGATTTGAGAGAAAACATATCGATGAGAATCTATGAATCAATGAGAATCTATGAATCAATGAGAATTTTGAAACAACTCGTCTTGAGCCTGAACAAAGTCGTCACCAAACTGTCTCAGACAGCACCATGAACTCATTCACTTGGAGCCGACTTTAGCTCTCAGACTTCTCTTGAAATCCCTCCGAGGATCCCATCTAAAAAAGATAATCCAAGCCAAACAGTATAAATTATTCACTCAGGGACAAAATGTACCAGAAGCGAAACTACTGTCTCCTTATTGACTGTGAGTAATTTCTGCCATCCTACAGTGGGACTTTTATATGTAAATCAGTTCAGTGGAACAACAAAATTTACAGTAAGTGCAACATGTCGCATAACTGTTACTACTGTATCATTGCTTTGCAGTGACATGAGACAGGCAGTCTTCGTTCATTTCAGGCAACAGAGCCAATGCTTTGCGTGCAGCAGTTTTACCCTGGAGCCACAGGCCTGCTGCCACATCAATAATACCTCCATAACCACCCCTTAATAACATCTGAAATAGGCAGCCCAGAGCATTAGTGCTGGTGAATATGAATATGTGGCAGATAGAGAGAGAGGGAGAGAGAGGGAGAGAGAGAGAGAGAGAGAGAGAGAGAGAGAGAGAGAGAGAGAGAGAGAGGGAGAGGGAGAGAGAGAGAGAGAGAGCACACATTAAGCATTGGTTCTGGTGAATATGTTTAGTCTGCTCTGACTGTGCTGATTGAAAGAGTGTGACTGTGGCAGGTCGAGGGAAGAAAAGCTCCAGTAGACACAGATGGAAGGTGAGAGATCTCCAGAGCCAGACAGACAATGGCAGCTCTGCTGACAGCCCAGCTCTCTCTATGCTAATAGTCCGCACTTTGTGTCTCTGCCTCCCTCTCTCTCTCACACACACTCTGAAAGGCAGGTCTCGGGTGTTAGGAGGTGGGAGGTTTTTCTTTTTTTCTGCCTGAAATTTTAGGGTCTCTTTGGCTTCAGACGTCGAGGTTGCACCTTTCGAGACCTCAATTTTGAAATGCTTTGAAGCAGAGAATGGCTTCTGTCCACCACGCTGCCGAGGCAGGATGAAGGTCATGGATGCTGGTTTCTAGGTCGAGGCTTTCACGGGTGGCTATCTGTCAGCGCCTGATAGAGATGTAGATGCTTCCCCCAGAAACGCGGCAAAGGTGGATATAGAAAACACAAATCACAATTCACGCTTCGAATTGATTATATTCCTGCTGCTGATACGGTGAGGCATGTCTGCCCTCCAATCCCTACGCCTGCAATGATTTATTGTCAGGTTTGCACTTGTGCATACAGAAGGCCTTTTCAATGTGGAGTCTGCATGGGTTTTCAATAGGTACTTAAGTTTCCTCCTGGAGTCCAAAAACATGCATGTTTAGGTTGGTTGGAGACTCTAAATTGCCCCTTAGTGTGAGTGTGAGAGTGAATGGTGTGTGTGCAATCTGTCCTGAGTGGATTCCCTGCCTTAATCCCACAGTATGTGGGCTGGAGATAGACACTCCCATTAAACTGTTTAAGTACAAAGTGGGTAAGATAATTACTGGATGGCTGGATAGAATTGTAACAGAACAGCCTAAAAATCCTCTTGATACAAAGTGTGATGCATTGTTTTTGTCCTGTTAAAACAGTCAGATGACTTGACCCAGTTGCTTTCTGTTATGGATTTAGAGGTTGGCTCGGTAGAACAGCCAGGAGTAGAGGAACTGGGTAGGAGCTGATGATTGCTGCTGATTACTGCATATCACATTCTGCTTCATCGAGAGTGATAGGAAGTAGCGAAATGTTCCTGGAAAACAAAGATTTTGCTCTGAAAAGGAACTCTCAGAGTCTTCCATGTACATGTTAGAACAAACCGGGGAGCAGAAGACACGGTCCAACTGTCCGAGGCCATTATTATGATGAATCGTGAGCAAAGTCAAGTCAGTTATGAATCTACGCTTGTCCCGAGTTGCCATTAAGAGCTGAAACTGAATGATTTATTTTCTCAGGCGTCGAAATGAAGAGGCGCTCCCTGCAGGCCGGCGGATCCTTTTTCTGCCTTCTGGCGTCTTCAGCGGAGAGAGGCCGAAAGCGCCTGGTCTGTCCTCATGCACTTTTAATTACAGGCAGCTGGCTGCACTGCAACCTCCGGAGGCAGAGGTGAAGAGAGTGCGTCAGGACCAGCTGCCACTCCGCTGGCCGCCCGACATCAACCTAAACATTTCCAAATCTACGGGGAGGAGGTGGGGGCGGAGGAGCGAGGGGAGCGGGGGGGGCGGCAGCTCGGGGTTAATGCAGGGAGGGATCGCGTGTCTGGCCTCATCAGACGCCCACCACTCTCCAGACAGACGGTGTCGGCCGAGGCAACAGGTCGGCCGTCTGCGTTAGCGCTCCACCCGGAGCAATAAAAGCGATGCCATCAATCAAAAGCACCGCCTTGTGCCGCCGCTGGACCCAGCCCCTCCGCCTCTCCCAGGCTCTGGCTCAATAAGAGCTGCAGGTGGTGGGTGATGGAGCGGTCTCCGATCGGACGGCTAACCGTCGCCACGGCGCGTATCGATGGAGTGTTGGATCAACTCCTACGTCCGCAACCCGGACCACGCCGCATCCTCGCCTCCAGACGAAGACTGGAAGGAGTCTCGCCGCCACGAGAACTTGAGACCACAACAGGGGGGAGGAAAGAAAATGTGCCGAGCAGCCATGCGGACGGTTCTTTCTTCTTCTTTGTTTCTCCTTCTCGACTCGTGCGCGTTCCAGCATCCTGTTTAATTCCCTCACAACCCGATTATAAACTGGCATTAATAGCCGAAAGCCTCTCCCGAGGAGCGAAACAGAAGGCACATAAAAGAGACGGAGTTTGCGGAGTGCGAGAGCAGAGACCCTGCGCAATGAAGACGTCGCTAATTAAAACCACTCGCGGTACAAATCAGCCGTTGAAATTAATTGTATTTATTGTGCTGAGAGGTAAAAGGAGCTCACGCGGCGGGCTAACGAGCCGAAAACATTTAGACAAACAGGGGGAGAGAGCGACCGCATGCGTAACAGATGATAAATTAAATGACTTTAAATGGGTCGGGCCGTCTTCAGACACGACGTGCTTGCACCGAGCTCCTCTGTGTGAAAAACAGGAGCCGCAGCAAAACCGGAGGAAAAGAAAAACAAACGCCCCAGATCTCAAAGTTCCCACAAATCAAGTAACCCGAGAAACCAAGCGGCCCGCTCCGTAGTCTTAAGCCGTTATCATGGAAACCCAGGCTTCACCAAAGAGAGAATCACCAGGCAATACGACTGGGGTTATTGCCTTTGGCAGCACTTTAATAAGCCTCGGCGAACCTGTGACCCGAGTCTGCAGCGGCAGAGCCGGCTGCGGGAGGGATCTGGTGGCTCCCTCCCTGCACTTAACTCCCTGTTAGCCACGCCGGTGTGACATCACGGGTCCGGGGCGATCAGTGTGGGTGGCCACGCACCTGCCACGCACAGCGGCACAAGTGGATCATGCATGCGTGCTGATCTTTGTGACGCGGGGCGAAGAGCGCGCGGCGTTATTTTCCGGGCACAGGCGTGCGGAGCCAGGCGACGCTGTTCATACTTACAGCTCCTGAAATAAGGCGGCGGTGGAGGCAGAACATCTGCATTCATTATTTTCACGCTCGCCTTTTGCTCTCTCGCGCAGGATCCGTGCGACTGTGGTGGGAGTCACGCTGGACATGACGCAAACAAAAGGTTAACGTGTGAACGCGCCTGTCGTCACCACAGCTGCTTTACAACCGGGATGTACCGTGCAGGCGAGTGCGCATACATTTCACCAAACACACTTGTATTGGTTTCATATTGGCTTATATGGCTTCATTCAATTGCATAACTGAACAAAGACAGACGCAGTTTTGTTTTGGAATTGGGGATCAGGTTCGCCTGCTTCTTGGCAGCAACTTTAAAATTTGCAATGTTCATATGAAAGAGGCCGTGGCGATGTTCTAGGACATCTTTGACTGGGAATGGAGCGTTTCTCCTTGTCATGGTAAAAACTGCTTATCATCCGGTGGACATACCGAGGGGTCAGGGCCTGGCTGCAGAGCCGCTTGGTGGGCAGTCAACGACTAACGGCGGAGCGGCGATGACACCCCGACGTACGAGGTCCAGTGGCGACGGCGGGGCCCAACACTGTGAGGATCTCCGAAACGATTGCCTCATTGCTCAGGACGGATGAATTGCACCAGACATGTAATCAAATCCTGAGAGACACTAAAAGACAGGGTGATAGAGAGAGATGGGAAAACGCATCCCGGCTAGAAAAGTCTGAGCCGATTTCACAATGACAGTCCCCTGTGTGTCTGCGTGTGTGTGTTTGTGTGTGTGTGTGTGTGTGGTGCAGTGAGTACAAAAGGGAAGGTTTCCAGTTGATGATAAATGAACCGTCATGTGACTTGAGAGGATGTTTTATAACAATCCCCTCAGCCAAGCAGTGGTGCAGAAAGTCCAATTAATAAAGATTAGCCCCCCCCCCCCCCCCCCCCCCGCCCCCCCCAGTCCTCGTTTTCCCTCTTAATTAAAACAAGGTGATTGAAAATGAATGAATCATTGCACAGATACACTGAGCTGTGCGGGGTTTTTAAATGATATCCATAGCAGGCTACTTACACTGTGGCAGAATACAAACAGAAACTTACCCTCAATGACTGGAGGCATGCAATTAAAACAACTAATGTTTCTCCTTTCCAAGTAGGTTTTGGTCTCATTTCTCGCCTGGCAAAGAGCGGCCCAGCAGAGATATCCCAAGAAAACCGACTTTGGTCACGTTACATTGGCTTCATTATAAAAAATGGATGTAGGAAAGTTACTGAGGCGTCTCTGCTTGGATTTTTTTTTTTCACGCATAATATAGAGGATTTGTAACTAAGCTGGGGCTCCATCCGTACCCGGTGCCCGCACCCCGGGAGGACAGTAGACAAAAGAGCAATTAGACACGGAGGCCACGGAGTCTCATCGCAATAAATCTGGCCTTGTATGGATGAGGGGAGGATGGCTGCAAGCCCGGGTTGCTTAACATGTTATATTAATGAATAGAGCTCGGAGCGTTTGACCTCTCCGCCAGGTCCGCGGGGCCTAGTTAGCGGTGTGATGAGTGGAAACAGAGAGAGCTACGCACAAGTGTTGGCCAAACAGGTAGGATGATGGACGGAGGGGTGTTCGAGCTGGAGATGCGTGCAGTTCCAAAATGATGGCGTTAAAGGAATTCCAGATCGGGCCTTGGGCGTGAAAAGCAAGGCGAGAGAGGAGGCGAATGGGGTATCGAACACCAGGTTCGATGGCTGTAGTAATCCACGCTGGAGGGAATAAAGCTCCATTTTTCAGGCCGGATCGTTGTGGATGACGGCGATGGCTGTGGATGAGGTTTCCATCGTAACCCAGACCCGGCGGCTCGACTACGAGCCCGGCCCCCGGGCGATCGGACCGTTTGTTGTGGTGTCCCGGCGCAAACATTTCACCTCACGTCAAATGCAAAGAAAAAAAGCCAAACCGCCGAGAGGGAAATCAGGTCGTTTCAGGAGATAACAGTCGTTCGGGTGAGATTAGCGATGGTTGCGTTCCACTCATTTTCGGATTTTCTACCTTTTCTCTCAGCAAGGGAGGCCGTCTAGGAGCCGATGTCTGCGTGAAGTTTGTGAACGCGTCGTTCTTTTCCCAAGCGTCTGCCCTTTTTGGAACGGCTGGGATGAGGCCCGAGGTGATCCTGAAAAACAAGTCGTCTGAAAAGGTCACCCGGAGGGGAGGTGATAATTCGTCACCAAGATAATGCAGGTGGCGCCTTTCGTTTCATCCAGCCCGACATGATAGGATATCGACTGCCCGTGCAGAGCCTGCACCGTGTGAGCGAGGCGCACGACGTCTGATACGCTGCCATTTCCCGGCTCCACCCAACCGCTCAAATTCTGGATCGATCAAAAGCAGAGATTGATCAATCATTGACCGACATCATCATTAAGTTGCTTCAAAAAAATCCATTCTGCTGTACGTCGTTTGACCTAAAAAAAAAATATGGCCTCCTCAAATAATTCAGCGCAAGGCCTCATTGAAATTGTAGATGAACGCTTTTGGAACACATTACCGGGGATAAGTTTTGGCACCGTCGAGGAAAAGTCTGCTTTCGGCTCCAGAGGAAGGAGAAAATATTGAATTTACAGGAAACTGTGTCCAAGAGGAGGACGGCTGGATTTGAGATACGGTTAAATACCGCATATATGAAGCTGAGAGTGTGGAAGAAATGTGAGATGTTATGATTGTGCACGGGGGATTATGGTAAGGCGCAGGGAAACTCTTAAATAGTGAAAATTCTGGAGAGTGCGTTTATTGACACGAGCGGGGGGCGTGGGGGAGGGGTGCGTTTCCACATTTCCAGCCACACATCAGAACGATTTAACATACTTAAGTGTAGGATTGCTTTGGTCTGTAAGAGATACCATAACAAGAATGGCAAGGACCTGCGCGATGAACTCCCTCTGATCTCGACTGAAGGCGCCCTGCAACCTGCCGCTGCGCTGGAAAGACAGCGGTCTGATGATTGAAATGTTTTATATTCAATTTTCTGCTCAAGTAAGCACCCTCCAACATGCCACACAATTATGCAATGAAAAGGCTCCACTCCGTTTGATGTGCTGCGCAGAACCCCCGGGACCTGCAAGTCTCACCTTACAGTGTCTACACATGAAAGGCTCGCGCACTCCCATGCATGCAAACACACACACACACACACACACACACACACACACACACACACACACGCGCATGCAAGCCTCTGCCTGCCTCCACTGGCTGGGTCTGGTGTACAGCTCTCTGACAGACGCTGTTTGATCTCAGGTAGACGCTGCCCGAGCCGAGCCGGAGCTCACAAGCCTGTCTGGGCTTTGGACCGGAGGCGGCATCGGAGCCGCTTTATTTTTTTTTCATGGAACACGCTTTGGGGTTAGGGGAAAGCGCCTCGTCGGGCGCGTTGCCTACGCCGGCGTTGGGGACGTTCCGGTCGACACGGTTGAGATTGACGACGGCAGCCCCGGGGGCGCCCGGCAGGAATCCACACGGAGAGCTGAACACTTGGTCAGGAGCTGAAATAAATCCCCCGAGGGACGTCAGGGCCGAGCTACACAGACTCTGACAGATCACAGAGAGATAGGAGGCCGGCCTACAGGAGGATGCCAAGGCAGGAGGAGAGAGCCGGGCCAAAGAGGCCTCACTAACGAAAAGGCAACTCATAACAATGTACAAGCAGCAGCAGTGTTGAAAAGGCCCTGCTGGTCTCCATCCACTCGTTACCTCGCCCCGCTTTGTACCTTGGCAGTTTCCAGTTATTTCAGAGGCAGGCTAAAAACAGCGATCCCTTCTCTCATTCTCATTCTCTTAAAGCACCCGGATGGGATTTCCTCCCGTACGGTATTTCTTTATCACTGAACCACAACACTGGGGTCAGTCGACCTCTCCCGACGAGGTCGTGAATCTCATCAACCACTGTACAACGCCGTGGCTCCTGCTTCCGCCTCAGAGATGACACTTTGCAATATGCGGCGATGGAAAACCACCCAGACATTCTTAATGGTTTATGTGTTCGTCTTTCCGAATAAGAGATGGATAGTGGGACTGGCGCCAGGGCGGGAGCGGCGAGAGGTCAAATGTTCGCGCTCTCGAGGACCCTCAAACGCCATCGCACCAATTACAGGGCAGTGTTCAGCGGCATGCGGACGAGTTAACAGACCGGCAGAGGGGAGGCATCCGCAAGCACGACGCATCCGCCGTTATTATGATAATACTCCTATTTAAATGCATGAGCAAACGCTTCGCACGCGCGTCCATAGAAGGTCCGACTCCGGTTTGTCTCCTGATTGCCGCGCAGATTGTTGTAGTTACAGTGAGAGGCCCTTTGCGAGGAGAGGACGGGCTCGTTCATACTTCCGGGTCGTAAACGGACGGTGATTTCTCCTCACGCAGCGAGGGAGGGCCCACACCGAGTCCAAGTGCTCCAGATGGATTTGCCTCGAGTCCACACATCACCCAAGCATAAGCAAGGTCACTCGTCGGGGGGGGTTGCCGACGCGTTCCGCGCGGCAGATAAGAAAACTCGTTTTCTCGTGGCGAGTGTCCGGAAACGTTTCCTCCGCTGACAATCCCTTCCTCGCCGCCCGCCTCGCTGTGTTTGTCGGCGCGTTTCCCTCTTTGCGTTCCATCTAATTCCAGATGCGACAACGCTGCCTGGAGCGCTGCGCCCCCGCCCCCTTCCCCCGCCCCCTTCCCCCCGAGCGCCGTTTCATGTCTGAGCTGTCTACCTGCTGGTGCTGCTTCTTCTGCTCCCGCAGCTGTGTTTGTGTCAAACGTCTGGCTGAGTGAGTGAGTGTGCGTGCATGTGTGTGTGTGTGTGTGTTTTCTTCGAACTGCAGGGTTTGCGGGCGCACAACTTTGAGTACAGGTTATGCAACGGTGGCGGGAGCCGCGATCCCTGGGAAAGTAGCCGCTCCGTGTGTGAAACACGTAGCATGCACGATATGTTCAAAAAGCAGGACGTGAAGGTCTGCACTTCCACCCCCTCTCCTGACTGATTCGCACCCACGCCGTCACAACGCCGTCCAGCTCGTATCGTTTTAATCGAGGCTACAGCGTCATTGGTCGTGGAGGAATCCGGAGAGGTGTCCCGTGCTTTTCTTTTCAGCGTGGCATTTTGAAACGCAGTGACTGGAGTGACTGAAGGCGCATCCCCACTGTCGCAGGCTATCGGCCATTCACAGGAGAGGAGGCCGCTATTTACAGAAAATAACCGCTTTAGGTGGGGGTGGCTAAGATATGCAGAGTCACACGGGAGAAAATCCTCAAGGCTCTCGAGGGCAGATTATAGAAGGAAAATGAACGTGTCCTGCAGATTTAGAGGAATGTGCTTAATCCCAGCCGCAAATATAAATACTGGTCTTCGAGGAACCGTAAAGCTGTTTGAAAACGGGAAAACTGTTGACATTTATGTTTTATAAAGTCATGCGGTTTGTTCATGAAATGATCGATTGCGCATCAGCTGCCTTCACGTGGGGTTGCTCTTTGGCGCAAACCTAGTTTTCCCCAATTTCGACGTTGATGTTCTCTGGCACGTGTCTCTTGCACTGTGCATTGCTGCAAGCGGATCAAAGCAATAGGCTGCGAGACAAAAGCAACCACACCCCACAAATGTGCCACGCGGCACGAGAAAGTGACAACAGCGGAGCCTGAAATAACCGCACAAGGCAAGCGAAGCACACCCACACTCGGGCTCCACGCTGGTTCACACTTTGTTACAAGTGCAAACGTGTACATACATTCCCTCACATCGCGGATAAAGAACAAAACTCAGTTGGTGCACGGCACAAAGCAGTTTTTCCTCATCTTTAATGTATACAATTAAAGACTCGACTCATTCCCATTTAAAAATGCCGTTGAGATACTTCACCCATGACCAATGCGGAGCAGTTGTTTCTCGTTTGTTTGTTTGTTTTTTGTTTGTCTTTTGATACTCAAAACGAGCAGCGTATCAGTGGGTCCCACAGAGGCGCAGGCTTATAGGACGGCTCAACACAGAAACCCAGGGTTGGGCTGAGGTTAAAAACTGATATTGGATAAATAAAAAAAAAAAGCAATTTGCATGCAAATGATACCGCTGGCATTTGCTGTAATTGCCATTTGTGCTGCTCATCATGAATGCTACAATGGCAGAACCTTTAAACCGCAGGGAGGGGGGAAAAAAAAATATTGCTAACAATGGGGGAAAATTGAGGATGTTGAGAGCAGAGCTCGATGCATTCCGTCGTCAAATCTCATTTCGCAGCTTGACAGATTAGCGGGCCTCAAAGTGACGACATCAAACTTGTTTATCCTCAAGATCTGTTGCGGAATCAGGCAGACACGCGGGATGAATGGCCTCCCATTATTTGAGCTATTTCGAGTGCGCACTTCAACGCGCAGCTGCGCGGCTCTGAAAGGACTCGTGTCAGCGTCGCCCGACTCGTTTGAATCCAAATCACTCCCGATCACAGCCGGGCCGCCGAAAGCACGTTAAAAATAACGCGCCGATATCCAGCGGGTTGCATGAGAAGCTCCATCGAGATGAAAGGCCTCTGATGTGGTTTTGGGGAAGCAGCGGAGAGCCCTTTCATCTCGGGAGACGCTAAGGCGGAGACACAATAAACAGAAACACGAGCAGTGCGAGCGGATGCATCCGCAGGAACGGGAGATCACGAACTCGCGCTCCCAGGAGGGCGCTAATTTATGAGAGTAAATATAGCCCACAGTTAGCAGCAAAAGAATCCAGCAATTAGCTCGAGTGGGAGCGAGGTGCGGTAAGCCAGGGTGTTCATGGTTTGTTGGTCGAGGGTCTAAGGACAGGGGGTTTTTCACTACGTACACATCGTTGCTCTCCTTGTAAAGTGCTCTGAGATAGCAGATAACAGACAACAGCTGTTGTGATATGGCACTTAAAACACATACAGTTGAAGCTGTTCATTTCTCTTGGACAGCATCGTTTCGTACAACCACCCTTTGGTTGAAGACACCCACCGTGTGGACGGTCGCTGGCTGGCTGGAGGTCCACGTCCTATGTTGGGATGCGAGGGAGCAGTCCTCCCATTGGACGACCCGATCCCGAACCCCCGGCTGGCATGGAGGACAGCCTTCAGCAACGTGGATCGCACAAACATTAATTGCGCTCCCATCCCTGGCCGTCGCCGGGCGCTAATTGAGTCCGCAAAATGCATCCAGAGGCAGAATCGTTTCCCGGTCCGCGCACGTGAGCAAAAAGCTCGCCTGGCGCCGCCGCGAAAGCACGAAACGAAAGCAGAGCAAAATCGATTCTCGCATCGATTTAGACGACAAGGCGTCGGGCTTTCTAATTACTCCCCCCGGCTGCTACGTTTGGGGCGACCGGTGTGTGTGTGTGTGTGTGTGTGTGTGTGTGGGCCGCCCCATGGGACGGTCAGCCGAAGCCAGCGCTGCACAAACAACATGGCGGCCCTGGGTTAGGAGTGCCGGGGCAATAGTGGGCAGAGAAGATGTCTCTAATGAGCAGCCCTGGGATTTTCTCTCGCAGAGTCGAAGTGCAGGGGACATAAATAAGCGCCGTGAAAGAGAGTGGAAGGGGGGGGGGGTTACTTTGGTTGTTTTTGCCCAACGTGTGTTCCCTATTAGTTTAATATCCATCGACCACAGCAGATTAACAGGAAACACGCGAGACAAAGCAGCGCGGGTATCTTAAAAGAATGCCTCTGCTCTTGAGGTGTGCAGCGACACTTCCCGCCTTCATTAGCATAACAAAGTTTAGGCTCCGGAGGCAGAGCTGAACAACTGACAGCTTCAAGGAGCGGCTCCATGTTCCCTCACAACTCCGGATCCCTGCTCAGGTCCCAGAACAGTATCTCTTGGAAGGGTGCTGCGTGGCTGAACGAGGCGCGGCGCTTATGAGTCCCATGAATAATGCATCTGTTTAGACCCCTGTTCGCTTATTTTGGCACTTCTGCTCCGTGAGGACTTGCCAGTGACAAAGACATTATTTTTTAATGGAAAAAGTTTCACAGGCTGCCAAACAATTCCGCCTTTGTGGAGCTTTGTCTCAAAACTAGCCCGACAGAGCCACAGTTCAAGAATTCACCCAAGACAGCCCTTTAACTTTGGACTGTTGTTCAAGCTGTAACGGCTAAAACCCACCTTTGGATGAAAGTCTTGAAGAAAAGGGAACAACGGCACCGAGCCGAAATATCCCGGGGACCACACAAAGGAGCCGTATAACCTAGATCCCGTTACGTATATGGGACGAGACAGGAGAGGGCCGCAGAACAACACGGGGAAGGAGAGAGAAATCTCCAGCGGGAGAAGCCCCAGTGATGGAGGGCTGAGCTGATCCGTTTCATCAGCTGTTGTTCCACATCCTCTGTACACATCGGTTTGCCTCAGCACTTCGTCGAGGGACGATTACCAGACGTCTGTCTGCCACTGATTGATGACGAGCGCTAGGTGCGATCTTTGCAGCCGGTGGTCAACGGCGGCTGAGGCTGGGACGCTGAAGCAGCTTCAGAGGCACGAGAAACTGAATATCACTTGGCAACAGTTATGACTGTGTCTAGGAACTTCAGCTACCCCTGTCAGTAGCTGGATACACCATGCTCGAATGATGAAGAGGAACTATAGTATCACACTAGGAGATCGGTCTTTCATTGTGATTTGATGAATGAGTTTAAAGGCAGTCACAAAAGTCACAAAGATAATTGCCCATCAACGTAATATAGATCTATATTGTATATCTAGTATTGAACCATCATTAGTTGCGAATACATGGAAATTATAGCACACTTAAAGACCATAAAACCAATGGCTTGAATACATACCGTGTCCCCGGGTGAGCTCGGAGGAAAGAGTTCAAATGAACTCAACTAAGGTCACAACTGACTGATAAACCAAGTTAAGCACTGATGCATATTCAAGGGTCACCGTGTGAGGCAATCATGGCTGACACAGACACAAAAAAGAGAAGAGTAACCCTTAGGTGAGCAACGGCTGCTGCACATTGGTTAAAGAAGATATCAGAGTGACAGTGCGATGTGTTATCTTACTAAAGGGGCAAGGCCGTCCTCCTCTCAGCATGTATTATAGCTCATTATTGATTAACTTTGCCGAGATAAGGCAGTCGGGGTGGGAAGATTGGCTCCGTGCTGGGCTGCCTGGCCCTATGCCATCTCAATGAGCCTCTCCAGGTTGATGTCCATGTAATTTGACCATTAAAGCAAATCAAGCATGTCTTGCATAGAAATCTCCGTCTGTTTAAATGTCATGTGCTGCATCGCTGCTCAAAGATGAGATTTTGAGCCATTCGGCCTTGTTTTAAGACCCCAAAATTGCATCTGACAAGGGCGCTGGACTAAATTTGGATCTCCATTAGTATCATATTGTGTGATAAGTCAACCTTTGACTAAAGGCAGCAGAGTGAAAGGGGCGTTGTCTCAGCCAAAAGAAAAACAGATATGTGTTGTTGGCATATGATAACCCAGGCTGATGCAGCATCACTTCAGGACCGTGTTGAAGCAATGCTAATGTTTTTGCCCAACAGCTCAGATGCTAAACAGACATGAAATGTGTGAGCCGGTCTGTCAAAACAGACTTAATTTGACGTAACTCAAGGAAGGTGAGAGACACCCCGGGAACCAGACCTGTCTGTGGAACTGCAGCAAATTCGACTCTGTTAGATGGCCGTAGACCGGGCTGGAATGAGATTTGTACGCTCGAAATGTAATCGCTGCCGGCTCAAGGTTTTGAGTGAAAACACAAAAACACTGCGGTGTTTCTGAAACCAGAAAGACAAGAACCGCACAATAAGCGGCTAAATAAAATAAACAGGGATCTAATCCACATGCAGCACGGTGCCCGTGTTCAGCACGACACCGAGCTGTACTCCAAACCACTGAAGCACGGTGAGCTTTCACTCAATAGACCTCCCACCGGGAAGTATTCTGCACAGCACATGGTTGTCTCAGCTGTTAACCTCCTCCTCCTCCTTCTCTCTCTCTCCCTCTCCCTCCTCCTTTCCCATGCTCCATTGTGTTGTCTGGGCTGACTTTTCCTCAGACAGACCTCTGGGCGGACCGGTGCAACAGTCAAGCATCCGAGGCGCGCATCCCGCGACACTGAAGTCAAATGTCTCGTGTCTGGACTCTCCGGAGAGTCCGCCTGACGCCTCCCGCATCCACGCACAATAGACCTCAGACAAACACAGCCCGGGCGGACGAGGTGAAGGATGAAGGAGGGAGGGGCAGGGAGAGACACGGGCGCGTGAGGTGAGATGGGTACAAGGATGACAGCACAAAGCTGAGAAGATAAGGACATGGGTGAATGGAAGTGAAGGACACGATTGTCCTCCAATACAATATGAACTGTACTCATTTAAATGCCTTTATCCTCAATGAACAACATACAGACCAACGTAGAGAATCATCTTATAAGTATTGAAAGCAATGTCTATAGATAAGACAGGCCAAAAGCCAAAGCTAGCTAGCTAGCAAGCTAGGCTCAATAACGTCTTTCATGTTGACAGTTCACAGGACCGTGTTATACCGTTTACGCTGATTAAAAAGTAATGATGGTTATAGACTCTGTCCATCCATGTTTAAAAACATTGTGCACGGTCACATGTCACACCTGTGTGTGTGTGTGTGCTGATGGACACATGCAATACAACTGGATGTGGTGTTTGATGTTACCGATTGAGCATATGCAGGATTCATGATTCTGATGCGGTTTTTAAGCCTGTTGAACTGTGAACCATTCGTTCAATGATTGGGTTATAGTCATCTCTGATCTCAACCTGGATCACACACTAATCAATACTGTGCGGCCATGATAACCTCACACGAGAAAGAAATCTCTCAGAAATGTCAGGGTTTTTTTTTTTGTGAGACCCTTTGAGCCTAGAATAGGCTTATTCTCCCAAGCCCTCGAATCTCTGGATTACCCCCAGTCGCTCTAATTTAGACGTAGCCTCGAGCAGTGAACAGGGCTAATTTCCTTGTGTGTCAAAATTAATGAAGAAGATAATTTGCTTCTGTGGAGGAAAACGCACTCGGAATAGCACGAACATCTATACTTGCGGGGCGCGGGCACGCGCGCACACACACACGCGGGGAAGATTCACTCTATCCCTTAAATGAACCCTAAATGGGGCCATAAAGTGAGGATGGCTTACAGCACTGGAAACCAAAACTGGGTTAACGCATCAGCAGTGAAACATGTGGGATTTGACACAAAGGGTTTGGAATCTCAGCGCCAGGGAAGACATGATTGCCAGCTGCCGCAAACGGCGGTTCAGCATTTCGTCTCACTGCTTGGACCCCAGCGTTCCCGAAGTCTCCGTCAAACGTCGCTCCAAGGCGCAACGTTTCGTCTAACTGGGGGTGTGTGTCACTTCATATTGAAATGAGAGTGGTGCAAAAACAGGACCCTCCCATCGCCTTGTTCGCCGCATGCGTTGCCCAGTTGATCGGCCAGAGGATCGCGGTGAAAAACCAGGTTATTCCACCAGGGTGCAAATCATCTCAGCTGATTGGGAGACTAGCTCTCTGGATGTCCGTGATGAGGTTTATGTTTCCATCAGTCGTTTTTATTTGGTTTTTTTTCCCCATATGTAGAGGTGATATATCCATTAGGTTCCACGGTGGAAAATTCACTGGGATAGAAAATGTGTCTATTTGAGTTTTGGATTGCGCCGTATTGAATTAAATACAAAAAACGAATGGTCCTCTGAAATGATGGTTCAGCCTCTGTTACATGCTAATTAGATAGGAAGTTCAACCAGGTTGTAACGTGACAGCGCTATTTCATTATTAGCTTAAGAGGAGAAATCTCTGAACTAAATCATCAAATACCCTCTGTTTCCTCTACGTCCACCATTTAATCCAAACAAATCAGACACGCTGACGATCTCCTACGTCTCCAACTTCAATCTATTAACCATTAGAAGCCTTCAGGGGCCAAACAAATAGAAACACAGTAATTGAAAGCATCTCTTACCACTAGACAGGGCCGGGGCCTGATCAAATGTAAACTCATTACCAGAGTTTCCAGTAGAGACAGCTACGCAAGTTAAGGTGGACTGCAGAGATTGTCTTTATAGAGGAGGGAGCGCAGGAGTTAGAGCAAAATGGATCAGCAGGTTGGGAGAAGCTCCTTGAGATCATGATACAGAGATAAATGTCTTCTCACAACAGGACTTATGCTTAATTCAGCAGGAAAAGAGGAGAAGCGGAAGGACCAGGGGGAGCTGTCAGACCCCGCTTCCCCCTTCTGTGAATCTGCATCTGTTGCACTCTGAGAGACAGCTGTTCCTATGGGGAGAGGCAGCAGGCAGATAGAGCCCCTCCGCTCTCCCTCCACGCCTCTCTTCACCCCGTCTTCATCTGTCTGTCACCCATCATACTCCACGCTATTCCCTCCTTCATCCTCATCCTGTTCCCTGCGACTGGTGCCCACCTTCCTGACGCCTGCTTCGTCCGTCCCGCAGCCTGAGCGGTGTCCAACCCCATTACCTTCCATTTCCAATGTGAGCACACTCCAACGGGAACGTCAAGAACAGGAGCAGCCTGTCTGCACGTGCTCTCGTTTCTTCTTTCTATCAGCAGGACACATGGGAATGGGATATTCATATTTTGGAAGCCAGTGGCATAAATGGAGGCAATGCGCAAAATGTTAGGCCGGAGTTTCTTTTCAAGATCTCATCTAATTATGTCAAAGGAAGCGCCTGGCTTCCTGCACTGATGCGTTTTCCCAGCAGAGAATAGGAAGGATGGAGATGAAAAGTGAAAGGACAGGCTAAACACAGGGTGCTGCAGCCTCGGGCAAAGTGAGAAACTTGTTGAAGGGAAATGCAGTATCTCTCAGTATCGCATCAGCAGAGTCACACCAGTGTTTACTCATGCACTCTTTCAATAGCTCGCTGAATATTAATAAATGTGACAAAGCACAAAGTGCTGTCTGGGAAAGCACTGAATGTGGGCAATGACACAGACAGGACAGTGGGACGCAAGGTCAGATGATCTCACTGGTGGTCAATGTGGCTTACACGCATCATTGAGCAAAGCCAAGTCAAACTGTGTTCCGGCGTCCAGCCATCTGGAGATGACCACGAGCATATAGCGGCAGACCTCCGCTGCATAGGCTCTGATGCTTCTGGTCCTACGGCTACGCCCCCCCCCCCCCCCCCCCCCCCCCAAACCCCCCCGCACACTACGTTGAACGCAATGTCAACGGAGGTTATTTCTGTCGAGCTGATTGCTGCGCGCGTCTTCCGATACGTTGACACATAACCGAAACCCGACAGCATTCTAGTCCCGCACATCTGCCCTTCATGCTCCTCGCGGTCTATAAGATGCTGACATGAAGGCGAATGACTCCTCAAAGTCATCAGCTGTTAGAAGGTCACGCCGGGCGCCCTTGTTGGGGGTAGCAAATGTAACGCGACCACAGGATGTATCCATTTTCACTGTCATGCAGTAGTGTAACGCAGCACAGATACATTTCGGGACTGTGTGTCGCAACACACCGTTGCTTTCCATAACGGGAGACAAAAATCAGCACCAACAACCCGAAGAAACACTTCAGAATCTGTGGATCATCATCTGTAGCCGCATGGCTAACAATGTTGATGAAAACTTTAAGATGTCTTGCGGGAAGGTGAAAAATCGAATCAAACATTTATTATTCATTTTCAAAACGGAGCTAGCTTCGTGACGGAGTCAGTTCTTTGTCAGAACGGGGAAAAAAATGGTTCCAGATGAGATGCTTTCCACGAGCCAGCACCGAGAGTGCTTGGGAAGTTTTTTCCAGACTCCTCGCACAGAGTTTTCCTGTCTGCATGACGAAATGCGGGACAAAACGGCCCGCTCGTGGCTCAGTCCACTCAGGTGCGTCTCCAGGTCTGCGCTCGCCTCAGCTGAAACCTGCAACCCCGAAACGAACTCCCGAGTCGCCTCCGAGCGAGGTTAACCGCCTTATATGAATGCCTCCGTGCCCACGTCTCGGTGGACGATGTCTGTGCACTCTGTGGCGACGGCCGGCTGGGCGGCGAGATGAACGCGGGGCCTCGCGCGTGTCGCCGCGGGAGACGCAGGCAATAAGCCGCGTGTTCATGAGGTGCGGCGGTGTCAGCGACATCTGCATAACCCATTCATGAGGGCCGCGGCGGAGGCTCAGTTTATCCCCCACTCCAGTCTTACAGGTGACAAAAGGGGAGCGGCGGGGCGAGCGCGGGGGGAGGGGACGGTAATGAAGATGAAAGGGAAGGAGGAAGGAAGCGGTGGCCGGGGAGGGTAACAAAGACGAAGTGGGCACGGAGAGAGGGGAGAATGGCGAGGCGGGGGGAGTGGGCCCCCGTTAGAGGGGTGCACCCGATGGCGGGAGGCAGATTAGGAAAGGGACAAGGAACGGGCAAAGGTAAAAAGGAGGGATTGAAACACGCGCAGCCAGGAGACGGAGAGGGAGGTGGAGGCGGAGGAGCAGGAGGCGAGGGCGAGAGCAATTACCGAGAGAATGAGTGGAGTATTTCAATAAACCTGGACATGTCGATTCTGCCCGCCACGTCCGCTCCGCGCACCCTGCACTCTGCATACCAATGATTCAGACGCGCCGCAACTGGAATTCGCAATCCATGCAGACGGCAAGGGCAACGGCATTACATATTCCTGCGGAGCACCACAGAGGGAGGGAGCGGCGAGAATAAAGAAAGATGTCGCCTTGTGTGGAAATGAGGGAGAGGGAGGCGTGAGACGAGCCCGTTTTCCTTCTCTTGTTCACTTTAATCGCTAAAAAACGGTAAAGGAAGAAAATCCACAGAGTGAGTGTTTGCGCCATATCCTTCTCCCGAATTGTGTTCGGTCTGTTTCATATGATTAATCAATTCCCACCCCACAATGGTTGGAGTTTTCCTAATCTCATCTGAGGTGTGGGGGAGCGGTTTGCCCCCAAGACGACCTGTCGATTCCCGAGCTGCAGCCGCTGCCTGTCCCGCCTCCAAGAGGAGGCGGCCGACGTGTTCCGGACCCTGGGAGATTCTCCTGTCCCCGGGAAGACGGCAGACGGTTTTCCACCGAGTCGAGGCATGACGTCAGGAAGACTCAACGAAGGCCCTAGAAACGCCAAGAACACAGGGACCGGTCGAAGCGAGAATTCGAGCGTTGCAGCAGACGTCCGAGAGTTTCGGGCTGCGACCTCGACTCCAAAGGGCGGCGCGCGGCCGCAGCTTCGTAGCGCGCGGCACAATAGCTACGCTCTTTGTCGGGCGCAGATTACGGGGGAAAAAAAACTCAAATCCACTGTGGCCAGGTCCGGCCCAGGGAGGACGAAAAGACTGCATTGACGTGGATGGAAAACACATTTCAGAAAGAGCGATCAAAGCCGAACAAGAGGCCAAGAGGCCGCCACTCCCTCAACGCCTCTCCCACACTTGTCACTCCAGAAAAAAGTTCAACAACAGAGTTTCAAACCTGCGTGGCGACAAGCGTGTCGGAACACCAGACAAAGCATCGGACAAACAATTTTGCTGTGTTGTTGTCTGTTGCGAGCGGAAGTTGTCTTTTTATGAAGTCGCAGTGAAATGCAGAATGAAGACGTACGTTGTGCTACAGGTGTGTTTTGGGTAAGTCATCAGAACCATTAAAAAGCATTAGAGTCGAGCGTTATTATGGTGCATTATCATAATGTCGATTGGACTTCACTTTGTCCTCTCACCGGCGTGCCTGACACAGGAACACACTGCGTATTGCACCGTTTGTCCCTCTCGCTTTCTAAACCACACTACGCTACATCCTGTTGCCCCGGGGCCAGTAATAAGCACATTAAAGCTAGTAATGGCTTATTGATCATAATGAATCCACTGGTTTTACGCCAACGCCAGCATCTGTCCTGCTGAGTAAGAAGGTCGGCCGGGGGGGAGAAAAAAAGTCCCCCCTTAATTCCTTAGCGCAGGAACAGGCCCAGGGCACTAGTTTGTGTCCGAATGATGAATGGCTGGCGCAGCGGCAGGACCGAGGGCCTCCGTGGTCGGGTCGAGAGCGGGGAGCGCGAGCGAGGGCCACCCGGCTTCCTGGGCTGTGATTAAAGGCGGCCGTGTGTGGTTAAGCAGCTGGGCGCGCCCCGGCCAGAGCTGGAATTAGCCAGGTGGAGGCGATTGGCAGGTAAGATGCACTTCCGGTCTGCCGACCATGGGGCTGAGGCTGACACCAATCGAAGGTTGCATATGTCCAGAAGATCCAGAGAACCGCACCGGCAGGAAAAGCTGGCAAAATGAATAATCCAAGTAGGATAAAACATTGCATCTCAGCAGTGCAACATTGACTGATGGTGTGGACTGGATGGAAAAAGCAATACAGTGAATTCAAACTTGGCGTCTGTTGGTGATGCATCCTCCTCATTCCCAGGAAAGGTCTGACAAGATCATTGGATGAGCTATTGTGTTGTTTTGCCTCTTCAGGCCACTAAAAATAACTAAAGAGCAAATAGGCTGAGATGGAAAAAATCACTGTTTTCCATGAACTGGCCACAAATCGCGGACCCCCGCGTGACGAGGGGTCTCCGGTGGAGTGTGAATTTATGGATTCATGTCACAGTGTGCAACTTTCCGGAGCGGAGAGGTCTCGAATTCACACGACCGCGCTGAGGCAAAACCTGGCCGGCCAGAGTGGCGAGGTAATGGGCTCTCCTCTCTCAACAGCTATCATCAAGGTACACTTAACATGCCCCCCCCCCCCCCCCCCCCGTGCCTCGGCCCAAACTGTTTTTCCACAGGGCGGCCGAAAAGGTGTGGATGTGTGCATCCGAGCGCAGCTCAAAGGCGGAACGTGCCCTGAAAACGTCAACAAAACGTAAACAAACGGAAAAAGAAAATAGCTGGAAAAGCTGCCCGCCTTGTGCAGCGGAACGGGGCAGAAGAATCGCACCGCCCTGGCTCGTTTCTACCCCAGCTCCAAGATCACAATGACTAGACGGGAAATTGACAATGTAATAGCATATTTGCTGGAATATTTTGGGGCAATTTGTCACTCGGCGACAGCGCGCTCCGTCCCCGCGAATTTCAGCACTCTCCGTACAAAAAAAGAAAAAAAAGCGTCGAATTGAACCGACAGGAATGAATATTGCTTGACCGGGCCGCAGAATGAAACGCAACAAAGACGGCACGGAACGTTTTTCAACCGGGAGTGCAGCACCACCGAGACGCAAGCGCTTCCCCCTCTCATTCGGGCGGGGAAGGGAAGCGAGGGTATGATTAGGTGAATTATACACAAACCTGGATTCCTGCGCAATTTACACCCATTTCCATATGTGGATGTGTAAAGATGTGTGGCACATGACCCGAAACTGAAACACGGCTCCGGGGATGGTTTTGGGCCCTGTAAACATGTATTGCATGAACACACTTGTAGTAGCCACAACTGGAGGGCCACACATACACTGAAGCCTTAGGGAGCTGTGGGGGTGTTGCAGCTTCTGTACATGGAGAACATCCGATCTCCCCCCTGCTGCTCTCCGCTGCTATTAGAACACAGAGAGTCGTTTCGTGTGGCGGTTTGGACGCTGACGGGAGCCAGCACGTCTCCCAGTCACGCACCGACGGCCCCTCGACGGAGACGGCGGGGCAGCTCGTTGTCTTGTCTCTCCACCGCGAAACATGGAAATGCGCGGACCCCTGATTGCGCAAGAGGGAGAAGAGAAAGTAGTAGGAGGGCAAATTAAAAGACTCGGCAGCCAGTTTCTGCCAAAACCGAGGGCAGAATGTTTTTTGCTTGCCTGGACACATTCCTCAGGCGTCCCACCCTATTATTATTAGACAAGTGTGCGTGTGTGTGTGTGTATGCGTGTGAGGGTCTGTGTATGTGTATGTGTGTGTGTGTGTTTGTGTGGTGTATGAAGCACGCCGGGTATGTTGAGGAACTGCGTCTCTCCAACTTGAGAGTCCAATGTGCGCAAGTTGTGTCCTTCAGCCGTCAATCTCCACTTGATGCATAATAAAATGCAGCATGAGACATGTGGTGGTGATTTTGGAGGGGGGCCGTGAATGCCCCAAGTTGTAAAATAAAGAGGACTTGGCTGTCCGGATTCCTGCCCGGGCCAACGCTTTTCCAGAGCAACCGAGATGAGCGGCTACCAGAACGCCCCCCCCCTCCCAGATGAAGGGTATAAAATATTGATGGTTATTTGTGAGGTTTCACAGCCGTCGGTGCTGAGTCTGAGATTTTCGATTCTGAACATTAATAGTGCCTCAAAGACGGGATTCGTCGAAAGGAAGCAATTTCAAAAGGAAAATTGTTCAATCAGAGCAAATGATTGAAAATGATCGGGAAGATCCATCTTGAGACTTAATAATTTTGTTGTCCGCTTTTGGCATTGCCTTTGTTTTAACCATTATGGTACCTGCTTTACACTCAGTGGTATCGCGTGACTGTGCTGGGGTCTATTTCCGGGTCACATAGGGTGAAAGCAAAGGTCTGGCTGGTCACCAGCACATTCATCTCATGGGTAAAAACGACCCTTTTTTTCTTTTATCTAAATTTCGAGGCTAAGGAGCAAATCAAACTGCTGCCTTGTTTACCAGATACAGTCAGAGGGAACTTCCACCCCGGAGGAATTTGCATCCCTCTAACGCTGCCCAATATCGACCGGCCTCCGCGCGGGTACAGCGTTGTATCGCTCTATTGAACCGATGCGGTTACCTCAGACTCAGGCGAAGTCAGCGACTCGGCGGGGAACGAACACGAGGGCGAGAGCGCGTCGCGGCGAGTGCACGCACGCAAGCACATGTCTGAGCGCCTCCCGGCAGCGCGTCCCCGGCCGGCACGGACGGGGGACCACACAGCTCGCCGCGCCGTCGCTCCCCCGCCTCCGCTGTGTACCTACCGCTCGGAGACGAACGCTCTCCCGGGCCGCTGTGGCGGCTTTAATGAGCCCTGGGGGGGGTCAGCAGGAAGCACATTCATCAGCCCGCCGCCGCCGCCGCCGCCCGGCGTTCGCACATGCACGCACAAAAAGAGACGGGGGAGGAAAAACAAAAAAACACTTTGACTCCTTAATGGAACACTCCATTATGAGGCGAGGCGGGCCGCACGGCGCCCGTGCGGCGGGCTTGAAAGGAGCTAAGATTGTCGCACAAATGAAGCCAAATGGGGAACGACAGCGAGGAAGTGGCAGCGCCGCGCGCCGTCCGGGGACTGATCGGCTCGGTCCTGAAAAGGGCAAAGACTCGACGGCTTCAACTGCGCACTTGTGCTTGCGAGAGAGCAGGGGGAGGGGGGGGGGTCTGACAGTGCCAGTGCACCAGAGAGATGAGAGGGGGCAAACATTGCATGCGATTCTCTGATAAATACCGTGGAGGAACAGGTTCCGATCACAGATCAGAAGTCAGAGTTAAAAGTTGTTTATGCAGTGGCCCTCTGTTCCTCTCAGCTTGGCGAGTTAATCGTCTCACGCCATTATTCACAGAGATGGTGTTCGTTTTCCGCTTGGAAGGGAATGAGATTTTTCCTGAGCTAAACAAAACTGCGTTGAAACACCAGCATCGTTTGTCAGGACACACAGAAGCTATGCTGGGAAGCTACTAGGATAACATTGGGGTTAGCAGAAAAGTAAAAGCATAATAGTAACAAATACAAACATTTCAGAGTTACTCCTCTCCTTACAGCATCAAGTTATCAGACCTCACATCCCCAGTAGCAGCAGGTTGTCCACTACAAGCTCCGTACTGAAGTATCCTTGGGTAAGTTACTGAGCCTCAGAAACTGCTCCTCGTATTGCGTAATCAGGGTACGGATGTATGCAATGGCTAATGCTAATGGTTGAGCAGAGTAGTAGGTTGAGTAGATGGGACTGTGGTCCCAAAGACTAGAAGAGTCTATTGAGCCCACCTACAGGTTGGGCTTTGAGTTGTTTCACCAACCAGGGTAGCAACTACCTGAGCACCACAGAGGATCCACTCAACTCACTGAGAGAAGACGGTCAGATGAGTCAGACACTTCCCACGGAGTGAAAACAGACTCGACACCCCCCGGGTCAGAAAATAAAACTTGCCGTCCACTTTTTTTGAATCTTTGCCGTCACGCGTCTATCTCCACTACGGATCTGTGAGAGAATAGAGAGCCGAGGAGCCGCGACCGAGCCAACCCCCAGCGTCCCACAGCCCAAGGTGACAATCTTCAAACGGCTTGAAACGAATCACCAGCATCTGCAAAGACGAAGGCGTCCGACCCCTGATGATTCAAAGCAGACAGAGCCAGCGAATCGTCACAGTGGGCTCTGAGCGGGCGGGAGCCGGGCGGACGAGACGGCTTCATGGCCTCGTTGCTCGCTGGCTGATTCATGACCCGATGGCATCGGCTCTTCCGATGAGATGAAGCTTTTGCGTCCGTGCGTGTGAGCTGCGTGACAGATGAGACCGCAGCTGCCCATTAAGGAGCCACTTACTGTAACTTCCCCCCTCTGACTAATCCATCCCAGCGGCCGTCATACCTGCATTTAGGTCCGGCGGCCCACGTCCAGACGGGCGTGACAGCACGCGCACGCACGCACGCACGCACACACACACACACGGCCACGCCGAACTGTTCATCAGATCAACTAATTAGTCCTTCAACAGTCGTTTATCCACGTCGTTTCCAGCCTCCTGAGCACATCTGTAATTCCTGTGATCTGTGTGTGTGTGTGTGTGTGTGCGTGTGCATGACCTCAGTCTCAGCCACCGCCATTTCATTAGATCGGATCGATTCACCTCCACGTTTTCTCCGGCTCGCCACCGGGGGAGGCGGGCCTGACACCGACGGGAAAGGGGGCGGGGAAACGGGGGGGGGGGGGGGGGGGTTGAAATCTCCCCGATCTGAACTGACAGCTCCGACCCGAACATATGGCATCTCGTCCTCCTGGAGCATAATGCTGTTAGTTTAAACCCGAAGCGACTGGCAGACCGCGCGCGTGGCAATGAGATTACGTGCGTGGTAATTAAGATCCCGGGGACGCCGCGGTTCGTCTTCATTCAGATTACCTGTCCCGCGTGGGTTCCTCGCGGCGGGCGCTTTGGCTCAAAGATGGCCGTGATTTCACCTCTGTTATCTGATCATGCTAATCGATTTACAGTGTGGATCTGTGTCCAAAACCCATTTGGGCTTTATTCATTGCAGTTCTGATAGAACTGTCAGAACAATTAGGCAACTATACGATATCAAGTCGAAGCCTGGACCAACTCCCCCTACGCTTACTAGTACATCATTATCCGTGCCTACCATGACTAAATGCTAATTACCATGCCTGGTTTTCTTCACATCGAAACGTTTTGTTTTTTTTATGCCATTTTTCTGCATAACGTTCAGTGGAGTTCTTCTGTGGTCTTTGCGACTGGAACAAGGCAAATTTCCCTATTGTTGGGCCGATAAAGGTTTATCTCCCGGGGCTGCGTGGAGATTAAGGGACATTACTGAGATTAGGATCCGCGATAATTTCCTCACGCCTTCCTTCCCCACCATCGAAACAATGTAACGCGAGGGTCACAGGATCGACTCATTAATAGTCTCAGAGCTGCAGAATATGCAAACGCAGGATAACGCGCTTGTCCCTTTTGTTGAGGTTTTCATCTTTAGTCCTGAGTAATGCTGCTGATATTTCTAATGGCCAGGCGTTGACAGCACCCGGTGATGGAGCTGTGTGGTCAGTGGTATCTGTCTGTTTTCTTTATCTGTCTGTCTACTACGCCGGGTTAGGGTCAGTCACACCAAGTCTTCCTCACATTTTCTCTTCCAGGGGAAAAAGAATCCATTGTTCACTGAAGCAGATGTTGGAGAAGATCCCTCGGCTGCATCCATGTGCGACGGGAGCCAAGAGTGCGGCCGGAGCAAGAGTGTGTGCAAAAACACAGCAGATGTGCATGTAACATACAATATGCGACAGGTCTGAGAGATCTGGTTTCAAAAGCTCAGAGGTCATTCGACAGAGCCACCTCTCGCCCGGTCTGACGAGTGCCACTGCACAATGCTAATACGCGCATATGTCAGCCGAGCGTCCGCGAGCTCCGGCGTTCGCCATTAATGAACCGACGGCCGGCCTGGCAGCGGTCCTCTGCCGCGGCAGGGCTGAGCTCCCACTTAACAGCCTTCGGAGAGCGTTACTGCTGACCGCCAGCTGGATTAGAGGGTTAACCAATTAGCGGTAAGCAGGCGAGGCGGAGCAGCGAGTCAATCCCAATCTGCGGACAAACCGGCCGAGAGGCCGCTAATCCAGCGTGTGGCCACAACCTCCAGCCCTGCCGGTCACAGAGGTCACGGAAAGCGAGTCGAGAGCTTTGCCGGACTTTCTTGGTCGTCAAAAATTGTTACCATGATCGGCGTGGCCAGTGAAAATGGAATTAATTAAGACTAAAACCAGATAAAAGGAAGAAATGAAGAGTACAAATGTGGGACGCGATGCAAATGGTTGTCAGCATAGGCGTGTTTCACAGTATGGAACGAAGGGAAAGAAAGGGTGGATCGAAACCCATTACCTACATGCATAACATATAAAAGGCTGATTGGACACCCAGATTTCGTTTGATTTCATTTTCAATCACCTCCTTATCTCCTTTTGATGCAGGAGAAATGATGCCCCGAACAAATCAGCCAGGCAGCTGTTAGAGAGAGAAAAATAAAAGAAAAAACTCTACAACGCCATGTGCGCTTGTTTTTTTCCCCTCCACATCAGAAACCGAATCATTATCGCGCCTGGAAAACAGAGCATTTACGACCGCAGGGTTCATGCCCATACCGGATCTCACAGTCGTAGATGAAAGCACACGCCGTAAACTCCCCGTGCACGGCCACATAGACGGGTGCTGTATATTCTGTCCCCTGCCCTTTCACACAATGTCTGATCATTTGCCATATAATCATGGCATTACGGCTCGCTGCTGCTGCCACGGGAAGGCTCTGATGAGGACAGGAAGCGCGCGCTTTGTTTTCTGCGCATTAGCAAAACAAATCAGGGAGCCGGGCGAGACGTAACCGGCGCGAGGCAAAGCTAATGTGGTGGCTGCCTGTGCCCATTCCACCTACAGAACACACGCTCCCGCTATCTCTTTAAGCCAGGCTTATCTGCCGGGGAGATCGTTTCGGTTGCGGTCGCGAATATGAACAGAATGTCATTTCTCGCCCCTCCTCTTCTCATATTGGGAGGAGACCGAGTCTCCATGGAGACCCCGACAATGTCACCTCCAGGTTCAGGAAATCCACCTTTATCTGATCAGTTCACGAGCTGATTCCCCCGCTCCGGCTGCAGATGCTGAACACGGGAGGAAGATGCACCTCCGCTCGCGTGCGGGCACCGGTGTAACGCGACTGCGGGGATGCTGAGGCGTAGCATCTCTGTGTTTATATTTTTGCCTTGACGCCGTTTACGTAAACATCACTACTGTGTAACTGTAGAGCTACAGCTTCCGTTCTAGCTCTTCCCTCCCAGTAGCATGTGTTTATCTCGCAGTGCTGCTTGTAGCTTTTAAGTTCGGCTGTGTAAACAGTGGAGATGGCCGTTTTTGGTTGCTAGGCTTTTAGCCCAACACAGGCAGTGGTGTGGAAGGCGGAGATACACTCAAATACTCCCCACAAGCAGAGCACACACACCTTGAGAGCATAGATGCTTGGAAACACGCACACACACACACACGCGCACTGTATACATGAATTATGATGTGTGAAGACTGAATATTGGTCATTTACTTCTATGTCTGGCAAAACTCTGTATGTACTGGTCCAAGTTTTTTATCTATGTGCTTGATTAACTGTTTAATCTTTTCAAGACTTGACAGGCGGTTATTTATGACGACCTTTTCAAAACGTCTGAAAAGTGACAAACAGTTTGAAAAACTTTGCCGCCTATCTTTTAATTTGTGCTCGCCCTCTATCTTCAGATTTGCCTTTCGTCGTCCGACACCTGACTGATGCATGGAGAAATGAATTCAGGACTTATCAGTCAAACGGGACGCAAGTCGGAGGGGTTTCATCTCAGACGGCGCGCACAAAAAAGATAACGGCACAAAGCCCGCACCGAATATTTGCGTGAGCCGGGTAAAAGTTAAAGAAACAGAAAAACCCAGTGAAAGCAGATCAACCGAGGGGCTTGATTCAAATTTGATTCGACTGATAAAACATTCAATCAAATTTAATTAGAAAGAGGCTTCCAAGCATAGCAGCAGAAATGAGTAGGTTTTCCGCTATCTGAACAGCTAAACGTATCGGTGCTTCATTTGAGGACAGAGCGGCATGAAAAAAAAAGAAAGAAAAACAACTCCAAAGCATTGGCCCAAGAGCTTATTTTAAATAGCTCCAGTGTGTGCTGGAGATCCCGGAGGGGAAATATCCACCTTGGATGATGTGGGATGACTCTCTCCGGCACGGCAGCGAAGCTACTGACAGTTCTATAAATCCTGCTTCTATCTGCCTGGTGCTAAATGCGCGATCCAAACGCCTGAGCCCCTGGTGCTAATGGCACGCACTCAGCTGTCAGATTAAGGCTCATTTCCTCCCAGCAGGGTCTTCAATTACCAATGATTAACACCCCCCCCCCCGTTTGGCGCTCTGTTTTAAGAGAAACGGGATCTGGTTAGATTAGGAAGGGAGCAAGAGAGTGATTGACCGAGGTGGATAATTCTGCTTACACAGTCGTCGTCAAGTCAGGGACGAAATGCAGATTAGTGCTGTCACTTCAAGTGCACTTGGGTTAAGGGCTTTAGTTTGTAAGACAAGAATTAACGCTGTTGAGAAAACACCCCGAATGGATGTAATCACCAGCATAACTTCATTAGGGTCGAGGAATTTGAATCAAATCCTCTCTAAGGACGACACCGGGAGCTTTAAGACCTTTGAATGAGTGACAGCTGCTGGCGCTGTGGTGTCGCTAGCCGGAACAGCGTCGCAGCGATGACAACGACCGTTTCCATATGAAGCTCGTCTCTGACGGGATGAATACAACGTCCGCTGCGTCCCGCGACGCCAGGCCTTCCGTATCAAACAGACCGATCTGAACCTGCTCGTAACAGCGCGACCAAACGGTCCCGATCTCCGCGGACGACCAATCAGAGGCGGGGGGGCACGGTGGTAAACGGATAAAACATGACAGAGCAACTCCATTAGAGCGGCCGACTGCGCTCTGATTTGATTTGTCACCGGGAGAAAACACAGAGCCACCCGTCATCCCGGGAGCCTGCTTTTGTTGCCCTGGGTTTGTGTGCATGTCACTCTCTCTCTCTCTCTCTCTCTCTCTCTCTCTCGTCTCTCTCCCTGTGCCCGTCCCTATCGCTCGGCCGCACGCTACACCCGAGTCTCGCTGTAAGGTCACGGTGTTCCCACCACCCTGAAGCGCAGCATTAAAACCCTCGGGCAGCGCTCTGCCTCAAACTGTTTTACAATGAGCCCCGTGGATTTGCTCCTGCGGAGCGTCTGACTCGGAGTTGCTGGCTGCGCTCGCGGCCAATCGCCAGCTAGCAAAACATTGCCGTTAGCCTGACGCTACAGCCATTACAGTGTTTGCTAACAGTTCTGCAGACTTAATGATCCTACGGGAGGAATCTCCGCGCACGGCCAATCAAGGTAGTGGTTACCAATTAATGTGTTTATGTGTGGCAGCAGCCAAACAAGGACCACATGGTGGCTCAGTGGTTCGTGCTGTCGCCTCTGTTTGCAGACTGGAGGCTTTTCTGTGTGGAGTGTGCACACTCTGTGTGGAGTGTGTGGGGGAGACGCTGTATATGCATGCCAGTCTCTCCCCCACAGTTCAAAGACATGCGCGGATTGGAGACTGTAATTTGCCCCTAGGTGTGATAAAAAGGTGTGTGTGTGTGTGTGTGTGTGTGTCTATAGGGCACACACACACCTTTGTATCACACCTGGTGGAGGGCCTGGCGGACCTGTCCAGGGTGTATTCCCTACCTTTATCTGTGGGGAAAACTACTGTATGAGAGTAGATCCCCATCCAATGCCGTTACTCGGTACAAAGTGGGAAAGATAGTGGATGGATGGGTGGATGGAGGGAGAATTTCCCAGCCTTTCCCCAGCTTTTTGCTGCCCCCGGCCAAATGTATTTATTATGTTACTCACACTGACAAATATTTGATATCGTCCTCCCACTGCTTTGATTGATCAGGGGTGGTACGTGGTGCACAAACACACAGTGTTATTGGTTGACCTCTCACTCGGTTTTTGCTTGCTGGATTTATGGGTTTTTGGAATGAAGCCATTCATAATTCATCTCTCACTATCTCCCTCTCACCAACCCAAGTCTTTCATCTGTCTGCGTCTGCTCTGTGTCCTCCCTCAGCAGACAGTGTACACACACTGCCTGTCCCACCAGCATCACAATCACATCCCTCCTCCTTCTCCTCCTCCTCCATCAGCTCATCTATGACAGCGAGATGAACACAAAAAAAAATGGAGCAGTTGGACGGAGATCCATATCCCCCCCACCCCCAACTGGAGATAATCAGCCCTCTTTGGCTCCTCCAGATCTCTCTGTTGTCACTTCGCCCTACAGAGACACTGCTGTGTACAAGTGCTCAACCCTGCATGCATTTGCATTAACACACACACACACGCACACACAACCATGCACGCACACATGCACCCTCACTGTCACTGCCAGCAAATGTGTACGCTTTGGTCTTCCCCATGAACACGTTCCAGTGGTGCTGTCTGCTGGGTGGGATATGGGTTGTCATCTTGCATTTTCCCTCATAGTGTCACTTAGCCCAGCTCTAAAGAATGTGGAGGCGGCACATACAGTATGTTCCTCGGTTTTCATATATGACACACACACACACACACACAGATGTTTCACCAGCTTGGCGTTTATCTGTGTGTGACTCTGTAACGGAGGATTAAAATGGGCACGAATGATCATGACCATTGGAGAACGAAATGGGATGTGTGCAAGACACACACACACACAGACGCACATGGACACACACACAAAACTCTCACCCATCCCCATCTCCTCTGAAATAGGCCCAGCAAGCTTGGCTGCTCGAGTTAAGCTCCTTTAAGTCTGCGCTGTAACTCCAATGCCCCCACAAATGACCCACTTGGCCCATAGCGCCCCCTACAGGCGCCACGCTTGTGTCCCTCACCAGGCAGGAGGTGGAGGCATTCCTGCAACACACTGCAGAGTAAATAATCTGCAATTTTACTTGTAAATGAGACATCTATCCCCCCTTTAAATGAAGACAAATGAAGTGAGCTATGAAGGCAACAACCTGCACCATAAATCAACATTAAATGGCGTTTGCCACTTCCTCTCCTCGCCCTCTTGGTGTCTGAGAGTCTGTTTGCACTTCCGTGGCAGCAGTATCACAGTGTGCCAGGGGTTACACACTGGCGCCCCCCCCACCCCCGCCTGTCACGGCATATGATGTTTTTCTAATTACTCTGAAAAATGATGGAGCGCGTCTCCATCCGAGTGTGTCGCCACCAGAGTACGCCACCAGCGGCTGCCGAGACATACATCACTCTAATTGGCTCAAATGGCGCTAATATATGCCACCATGTCGCCTCCATGGATCAGCAGTGTCGCCTTTTGAAAATCAATACAGGGACAGCATGCCGGGACCGAGGAGCGTTACGTTCAATAAGCGGCCCGATGACTTTGGTATTTCGGCGTTAATCTTTTTGTTATCCGGCAGTGGAGAGCGGGGTAATTGGCCGTAATTGGAGGAACATTAAGGCCCGAGATGGAGGCAGGAAGGGCTGAAATATGCCCGGGCGCACGGTGATTTGTGCGCCCTGTGCCGTGTGGGAGGCATGCACGCTATGTGTCCGGTGAAATATTTTTGCAATTTATAGATATCCTGACACATAACAAGGGCTTTGAAATGCATCGGAACAGGGGATGTGTGGGTTGATGCTGCAGGGCAGCGATGCTCAATCATTAGTGGCACTATCTTCCAGCGCTTGAGTGATTTGCTGCTACCTGTGAACTCCGGTCATCTGGTAAATTGCATATTGTGAAAAGTGGCTTTTACTGCGCTATTTCACCAGCGGCTACCAACTGTTCAAATGTGACATTGCAACAGAGTGGCACCCCTTCAAAAGATAAGTTCAAAGCCAAACCAATGGGAATCTAAACTTGATTCAAGAAGTTTTCCGCGCATCCAAAAATGCTATGCAAGGTGGAACTTGAAGAGAGACATTATTTGTGGTTAAAATTCATTCTTTCTTGCCTTTGAAATTACTAAAAAAAAAAAAAGCAGCTGTTGCCATAAAGTATCACAGGCAGCATTCACAGTATCACTACAAAGCAATACACCTCATCTTTATGTCCCACAATAAACTGACACTTTTTTGATCATCCCACAGACTTGCAGGTGTTTCATCTGCATCTGAATGATCCCATCAAAGGGGCAACCCAGTCAGAATAATAGTCACCGACCTGAAAGGTGGCAGGCATGAGCGCAGTAGTCCCAGTGATCCTCGCCGATTTAATCCGTCAAAAACAGACACAGAGGAAGACACTTTTTGATAAAAATTCAACTGAGGTTTTTCAGCATGCAACAGCAGGAAAATATACCACCAGATGCATTATGACTCTCTGCGTTGCCCATGAAAGCCAGCCTGACACCATTTTTATAGCACCGAGCACGTTTTACTGCTGATATTCTTCGTGACGTGTGGTCACACATTTCAGATCTGGGGCTGACGGCTGGCTGAGATATGCTCAGCCACAATCCCGCGTTAAAAACGGGTACAGTGTGTCATCATCCATGTCATACGCAGGAGCGGGGGGTTTAAACTGCCCTGGAAACCGCAAGTCCACATTTTCTCTTTCTGAAAATCAGGGGTAGCCGACTGACTCTGCGAGAGACGCTCAATTCTCGGCAAAGCGTCCTGGATAAAGAACCACCGGGGGAGGTCTCCTCCTCGTCCTGTACACTGATGCATTTTCGTTCCATGAAGTCTGGAATTCAAGGGAAACCATCTACATTGCCCACCAGGAGACAGATCGCTGTTGCTGTGCTGGAAATGGAGGGTGGATGTGCCGAGGGGACGTTTGGCAGAAAATGTTCCCCCCCGTTTTCTTTCTGTCTCTCCTCCCCCCAACACCCCCCCATCCCCGCCTCCTCAGATGTCCTGCGACAGGGCGGCCGTGCAGGAGCTTTCAGTCTGTGTCATTGGTCTTCATTTTAGGCCCATGAAATGGTTCGAGGCATGATAAAGGTGGGTTCTCAGAAGCTGTGTGCCATTGTGGCGCAAACCCCCCTGCCACACCGGGATCCTACAAAAATAAACCCCGGCCTTGGGTTTTTTTGCTACCTTATCACACCATTACAGCTGTTGGTGCTCAAAGAGGCTCAGCTGCTTTCCTCTGCATGTGTGTGTGTGTGTGGGTGGGTGTGAGTGTGCGTGTGCGTGTGACTGCATTCCACAGAGCAAGACAGAGAAGTAGAATGAGGTGAGGAAAATGGGGCTGGAGGAGACAAAAATGATTCAGATAAAGAAAAACACGTCCTAAATCAGCAGTCTTATCGCACGGCATGATAAATCTCTTGTTCAGTTTATTTCATTCACGTATCTGTATGGACGCTATTACAAAATGAAAATGACCAGGTAAGTGAGCGTGATACTCATCAGGGAATACGAACCTCTGAAGTCACCAGAAATCAAGACAAGAGGCACCCCGCGGCTGCTCATTTCCTGAAAGTCACGATGGTAATTGTGAATCATGGTGACACGTCCTGAATCATTCTTTTATTCGACTGTATGATGAAGACGAATATGTACAATAAAAATGCGGGTCTAAAGACCTTTGCCGTATTTCAGTTTAACTTCTCACCCATGTGTATGCAATTTCTGAGTTGATTAAATCCTGCTGGGGACACACATCCCACTAAGTATTCTATTTTTGAAAAGGAACAATCGAGTGATTTCATGTCTCGGTAGGTGGCAGAGGGGAACATGCAGCCAGTCCCTAAGATGTGTTTTCTACCCTAACACCCCCCCCACTCCCATCCCCTATTCCTGGACACCAGCCTAATCACTACTGTGTTTCTGAAATAGTGTTGAACAACCCATGAAGTGTCTCAGTACACTGACAGAGGACAGTAGCTAACTATGAACCCGTGGACAGGTGATCTGCAACAGACATGAGTAAGTGAGACAGATTGGAATAGTCCACAGTATGTTTATAGTTTCCACAAAGCATCTTGATTGCGATTTGGCCTTTTAAAAAGGAAGCAGAGGATGAGGAAAACATTGTTGCGCCCCTTTAGTTATGAGAGGAGGCTCTAAAAATATCTTCATAAGCACAACCCAGCGGTGCATAGAGAGAGCCTGCTCCTCGATTTACCATGAGTTAATGCCTGCAACTAAAATAAGCCGCGCAGGCTGCGGGCTACATATGAGATTTTGCTCCACTTGGACACACCCTACAAGCATGATTTAATACGTTGAGTCAGTAGCAGCACAGAGACGATGGCTGCTCAGTGGCGTGTTGGGGGGGGGGGCATCCAGGCACGCTTAATGCAGCGCCTGTTATGGTAGCCGTGCCCCACGTTTGGGCCTTGGGGTAAACAAAGCAGGTCCCAGGGGAGGACAGACGGCTGCAGACATGTAAACATGCGCATGTGAAGGTTGGGGGAGCTCCCGATCGGCCCGAGAAATTCACACTGGCGGCCGAATGTGCATGCACAAAGACGCTGCATCAAATTCTACCAGTCGTGCATCGATGCATATTACGCAATTGTTGCTGCCTCTGCCACGACCGTTGCCACGGTCTAGTAATTTTGATGCACTTTCGCCCATGAGACCGCTGGGATTGACAAGCCCTGCTCCAGTGTGAGAGGTAAATCACCGCTGACAGCCAACGTCAACTCCCACAAAATGAGCAGAGACGGTGAGCCTGACCGTTTTTGGTCCTGTCCTGCCCTGTATTTAATGTCCCTGTCACTCATAATAACAGGCCGCGCAGTCAACACACAAAACCTCACTTGGCTTTTTTTCCCGACAGCAATTACGGGATTAAACAATGACTAAAACAAAACAACAGCTGATAAGATAGAACTCACTGGGCGGCTGCTGCATGGCCGCCCCCGAATTACCGAGCGCTGAGCTGATAAGTTCAAAGTCTTTTCCCTCCTCCATCAAGGTCCTCGCTCTTAATGTGGGAGCAACGTTTCCTTCCCTTCAGTTCCTGTCAATCAGCTCTGCTGAACATTTACATTTCCGACATGACTGAACTCATCCTGTTCCCTCGGCAGTGTCCTAGACCACTTCCTGGAGGATGATAGCTCAGCATGTCATTTATTTTAGCCATAATTAACTTTTTGCTCTTGACTGGCTCCATTGTTCGGGTCCCCCCTCAATCTCACTCGGGGTCTTTCATAATTTAGGAGCGCGAGCTTCTAAGAAAGAGTGCCTGACTTTTATTTATCAGTGTGAAACAGCTACGTCCATACGCAAAGCTGTGCTGGGGTATAGAGCACACATAAGGTGACAGGCAGGGATCACAACCTGGACAGACCGCCAGTCCACCCTAGGCTACTTACCGTTTACTGTTAGATTCACATCTAGGGGAAATGTAGAGTCTCTGATTGACCAAAACATGCATGTTGAATGCTGAGAGCCCGGAGAAAACCCAGACCCAGGGAGAAGAGGCAAATTCCACATGTAAGGGTCTCTTGTCTAGCCTGGCAGTCAAACCCAGAGCCTTCTCGGTGTAAGGTGGACTGCATGGACTGCCAACAGCCAACAGTTAGTGCCAACAGTGTTGCAGTGAGTGATCATTGGTGACAAACAAAAGTGAAGACTACAGCTTTTCGTGCCTGTCTGGGAATTTCCCGACACACAAGCAAGTAAACAAACAGACAGGCCAATGGTGAAAAAAAAAAGAAAAGAAAGAAGAAATAGGGACAAAAAGAGGGAACGAGCTCCACAGGGAGCTGTATGGGCTGGATAATGAGTTGGCAGATGATGCCAAGGCTTCTGCTGGAGGTCTAAACTAATGGACCCGGCACCTACAGTGTCCCCAAAACTCCCTGTGAGCTGCGGCCAGCGAAAACAAGGTCATGATATCCCCCCCCCCCCCCCCCCCACCCGGGCAAACTTTCTAAATGATCTCGCCGTGTTTACTTAGCTGCCAGATAAGAATGGACAGAGCTCTCTGCTGGGCCACACACTGTTTTAATTCCAAAAGGACAACAGGGCTATTCACGGCCTGAAAGAGCGGCAATCCGAAACAGGACCAACAGCAAAACAACACTCGCTCACATAGACTGGAGGGGTTAATAGGGGGCAAAGATGTGCACTCACTCCTAAAATCCTGGCACACTTCTGCTCACTGAGGAAAACAAAGCGACGGACACCTAAGGGTTCAGCGAGAGTAAAACAGGAGAAACATAAGAAACTTTCAAAGATGAACATGTCAAAGCTTTTATTCATCCTGACGCCGGCTTTACACGTTCTCAACTCCCAAGATCTCAGACTTCGACCCGGTCTGACTTCACACTCTGCAGCGAATCCAGCTGGAATGTAAATGGTCTGTCTGACTCCCCTCTAAACACAGAGTGGGCAGAGTAGCAGGGACGACTCACACTCACAACAATGAGACACTTGTTGGCTTGTGGTCAAGTTTAACTCCGTCTGTCCTCAGCAACACACGCGAGAAGTTTTATAGACACGGGATCCGTGCTGTACGTTTGCCACCGGAGCCTGGCCAGTCCATCTTTGGTCACATCACACGTCGTAGGCATTTCATCCTCCCGGAGTCCATGTATTTTATGCACTGTTTTACATCCTTTACGTAACACAGCAGTGTTTTTGACGGCAGCGTCTCCAGACTTGCCGCGGCTGAACTTTTCAACTTCAACATCTGCCCCGTGCTCAAAACAAGGCCACGATTCGGGTAGCTTGTGTGGTCTCCGGCAGACATGTGCTCGCGGGGAGGCGACTCTAAAAGCTCAGCAGAGGAGGAGGTCGGGAAGGAAGGGTTATCTGGGCAATGTTTTGAGGATGTGAGCGTCGGGAGGGGAGGGGAGGGGAGGGGAGGGGAGGGCGACCCCGACCCCGAACCAGCCGCGCAAAACAAGCAAACATGGCCAAACACGTTGTCCCGAGTCTTGGCACGGTCGCTCAGAGTTCAAAGCTCTGCGGCAGGAAACGGAGAAGATGTCCAGGAGACATTCCTGTTCACACAAAGTTGACACAGAAATCACAGAAAACCATTCCCCGTTCAGACATTCACCCGCTTGCTGCAGGTGAACCTCGAGCAAAAGGAAAAAGTTAGTAGTCTATAGTAAGCAGTGAGTATAGTACAAAGTGCCACTTTGATTTGGAAATGGAGGGCAAGAGGATGAGTTTTTTGTGTTTTTCACCACTATTCTGACTTGTGACTTGTCAGACTGAAGAAAATCACGGGTTTTAGAAACGTTTTTGCTTTCTTCCGTCAACCTCTGACCTCGGCTCAGATGGAGGCAGACATTCAGCCGTATTTCACTGCCGTAACGCGGATTAAAAGAAAAACGGCAACAGTTAGCATCTCAAATCACTGCTGCCTCTGGAAAACCCCACACCTCCCATCATGTGCGGTCTTGGGGATTTACGTTTATGTGTTTAGGATTTATGGCCCCCCCCCGTAAAGAGGGCGAATTTCATGACCCTCCAGGGCCCATGAGTCCCGTTCAAAAACACATGCATAAATGGGGGGGGGAAAAATCAGAGTTGACAATTGGTCTCCCTCTGTTCCAGGGGAGGAAATCTCCCAACATAAGCAAAAGTGCTTGCATAGCGATTAGCAAAGATCATCTGCTTAATAAACTGCAGGCATCAGGAAGTATTTATGTGGCTAATTGCTGCCCTCTTCCAGATGATCCAGTTATACAACCGATAAGAAAAGGGGGCCTGCCTGCTGGTGTCTGTGTTTTCTAACATCCTTAAAAGAGTGGAGGAGAGAGGGAGGAGACAAACTAATGGAGGCTGACCTAATCCGAGGTCTGTTCTATCCTAATTAAAACCTGCAATCCATTCATTTGCTCCCATAAGGACTTTATGGAAAGCAACAGACGGAGGCCTGATTCAAATGAATGGGGGAATTAAACGCGGAGACAAAGGCCACAGCCATGGATAATTGCGGAGAGGAAGGCAGCTCAATTGAAGGTGACATCACCAACGTAAACAGTCTCCTCAGATGAAAGCACATCCTGAATCGGACGGCCCGCGTTCGGGGGCGAGGCGAGTAGTGAAAGTCAATGCGATTACAGCCCAGTGGGTCAATACAATGCGAGCGTGGCTTGTTAGCAACAGTGGGAGAGGGCGGCCGTGGTGGGAGTAATTGCTGTTACCAGGGGAGAACAGTTGAAGCAGTTGCATCAGAGCGGGTTCTGCTTCTTTGACCCTGACCGTCACTGGCAACTGCTGCGTCCTGGGGCTACGACGGCTGCTCTGTGTGTGTGTGTGTGTGTGTGTGCGTGTGTGTGTGTGTATATACTGTATGCACGGGGGGGTGCGTGCGCACTCGATATGATTGGAGGTAAATATAGTTACAGATATATAGGCCATGAGTGTGTAGTAATATAAATGCTTGCTGGTGTATGACTTACAGTATGGTGGGCTCATAAACGGACAAAATGAGCGCAATGTAAATACATTGTACATACTCGGTATATGAATATAGCCCTTGTGGCGATGCCTCCCGTTTTCCATTCATGTGTAAAAGATTTACAACATTCTATGAATATACGGTACCATAATCATGGACTGAAGCTGCAGTAGATTTAAACGTATGTAAGTTTAAAAGGACACCATAAAAAGCAGAAGAGATGAATTTACAATCTGCAGACACCATACATAGTCTTATACCAACAGGTGGCCTGTACAGTAAGTAAGGCGCTGTGCACAATCTGTAAAAGTTTACCGTTATCAGTGTGTTTGCTTAACAAAATAGAGCAGCGTGTTCATCGGTGTCTGCCACTTTAAACAGGTGTGCAAACCAGGTGTCCCATTGTCACAGCTGAGAAGAGCTGGATGCACATCTGATACACAACAAAAGCATGGGTGTGAATGTCTGAAATGTGCTGTGCATTGTAAAAAAGTTAACAATCTGATTTTATTCTGGTGAAACAAGGAGCATTTTTGATATTTTTGGTCCCAAACCCAAAACGAGGGCCAAATGCTTGCGTATTTTAGCTCACCACTTCATCAATCCTGCATGCATAATGGTTTGCATAAGCTTTGGACAACAAGCCCAGGCGAGCTCGGCCAAACATGAAACGACAACGTAAAATCTGTTCCCACGGAGTGGAGTGATCATCGTTCATTATGTGATCTGTGGAGGGAATTAAAAGCTTACAGAAACTCTTAGGTCACATAGGAGGCGTCCAAGCTAAACTAGTAGCACTCCATTTTTCCCCTTACCTCATTAAATGGCCTTGGAGGTACGCGTATAGGTGATTTGGGGAGGAAATTTGGAAAACTAATGTGCAATAAGGGGAGAAAGCAAGAATCACGGCTAGCACAGAACAGATGGAAATGTGATACAAACGGTTATGGCTTGTTGGTACAGTATGGAAGCACTGAGGCACAGGTGCTTCTGAGACTCGTAGAGACGGGGAAGAGCGGGGCAAAAACATCGGGTGTGTTCAGCTGTCTCTTTGTTCCTGACGCATTGTATGGATGGCTGAGCAATTGGGCTCAGAGGCCTCGAAGCGCCAACTGACACCGCTGCCTCAAGTGGACGTGGCCGCCTACGAGTGTAACATCCGGATGCGAGGCTGGTTTCAGCTGTGCGGACTCAGGCGCGACCGATCCGTGCATGCGGATCAACTGTAATTGTTGTGACATCTGGCGACACATTTATAGACTAAAACAATACCATTAAACAGTGTGCGGGCAAGCGACATGTGCTATGGTTACAGGTCGGGGGGTATTTATGTAGCCGTCTGGAGACATATGTTCTTTGCGCCATGTAGCGCAGCCGAGGAATGGCTATGTAACAGAAGGAGTGGGAGTCACCGAATCTGTGTGACATTTGATTTCAGGTTTTGCGCACCGCTGTTTGTTCATTCTTAGAGCGGTTATTTTTGATGGGCGTGCGTGCAAACCGGGCTGCGTCTTCTGAGATGTGCACTGTATACATTTGAACTATTGCATGAGCCCGAGGTAGGGTGACTGGGGGAAGCACGGTCACCCATGGATGGCAGGGCAGGGTCGGTTCCTCGATCCAAAACCCGATCCGGCCTATGGTGCACAGTGTCCTTGGGCTAGACACTGAACCCCAAAAGTCTCTCTGACACTGTGTCAGTGTGTGAATTTATGACTGGTTAGAGGTCCTAGTTCCATAAAGGGCACCCGCTGCCACAAGTGTGTGATCGGATGAAGAAGACTGTTTAACACTTTGAGACTGGACAAGAGCAGAAATATATCAAAAACAGACTATTTACTATAGTGCAGTAATTGTAAAGGTCTGGTCTCTCTGAGACTCTTGCGTAGAGATGGTTTAGAAAAGTCTTGAAGCTTCACTGGTCATTTTAAGAATCTTCCCATTGACATAGGGGGCTGTTGACTTTTTCATCCATTTCACTCCACTCGACACCCTCAAACTGTACTTTTCCCTTTTAAAAAATGCAACCAGGCGTTTCCTAATTCATGCTCCCAGGGGTCTTGCTTACGACCAGGAATGGCAGCAGTATTTTCGCACATCTGGGGTGGTCCTTCCAGGGCCACTTCACAGGAACATCCGCGAGTGTCACTTTTTCCTGACACCGTCTTCCCTCTCAAGGTGACACGTGGCAGCTGTTGTATTACAGCTCATTTTGTCACCCTGCTCCCCGAGAGCTCTCTGGATCCTCGTTCCCCGGACACCACAACATGACAAAAAGCACGCAAAAAGCTTTGTGCGCCCTCCGAGTCACACCCCGGCCATTTGCTCGCACTCCCTCCAGAGCTCACACACCAAAATGCCCCGTCACTTGCCAACTCTCCGTTCATTCATGCATCTCCCCATTCCTCATCTATACCCCTCTTTCATCATTTTGACCCGCTCTCTAACGTCTCATCTTACCCAGCCTTGAGCTCTTCATCCCGGCTAGCCCACCTATCATTATTCTTTCTTGCGTCCTTGAAATCCCCAAGTCAGGGAAATGTTCGTCTTGAATGCAAAAGTGCTGACTGGATGGGATCTTGATGGCGACAGAACCCGGAGCCAAACGGTTTGCGAGGCGCGGGGGGGGGGTAGACAGAGATGTAAAGGTGTTTCTACGCTCAGCACTTTAAATGACATCAGGTTTGGACAAACATTGTTTGTAGCACCAAGGTTACTTTTAATCATGTGTGACCAAGTGAAGCCTGCACTCGTTTGTCTTCCATCGCTCATGGTTTAGTAGAGTGGGTTTAGCAGAGCATGCATCTTCGCAACATACATCATGCAATGCATTTTTCTACCCACTGGCGTTTCACTACACTTGAAACAGAACTGCGCTTGAATATGTGATATTTGCCGTTTTCGCAGCCTGCATCTCTCTGGGGTTTATCTCTCAGCCGCAGTGTTTGGATCATCTCCTGATGTTAAGGGCATGGATTTTTAGCCCTCTTAGCACAGAGAAGGCCCAGAGTAACTAAGGTGAGATTTTGAAAAATTGAAAACACGATGTCTGTGGGCAAAGGGCTTCTCCTTTTAGCACATTCATCCGACCATAATCAGATTACAGGACCTGACATGGACGAGGAATAGCATGTCCTGTATTTTGTGGGGATAATGAGTTCCTGTCAAATGGGATTTCCAAAAAAAAGGGTCGGGTGGGGTAGGTAGGCTGAGGGGGTGGATTCAGAGAAAAAACAAAAACAAAAAAAAGCCCCTGTATTATTCTTTTGAAATCACACTGAATCATTCCCATTGTGAGGGAAATGCAGCACCGTCTACATTGGAAGAGGCCTGCATTAACACCGGTTATGTAAGTGTACAGACTGTGCTGTTACAGCTCTATTATAGCATCAAATGTGCAAAAATCATCGCATTAGGAGGTGCTCCTCTTCACACATCTGACGTAACAAGATGTGTCTGCGTTTGTTTCTCACATATGTCTGAATGTGTCACTGGCATCTAAATTAAGGTCTCAAAAATGTCTCTGTACCAAGACTCTCGCTTTTGCCGAGAAGTCGCTGGGCAGCATGTCTTCTCAACTCACCAGTGCTCCAAACAGCAGGACGCAGACAGTGTTCAGCCTTGGAACATGCTTAGATACGTTTCAAGAAGTCGCATGGACAGACTTGCACAGGTTGCTGAAACCAGCAGTATGACGGATATTACTGTAAGCCATCACAATGAGATTTCTCACTGAATGACCTCAGACCATCTATTGTAAATTGGGTTTGGTGGATGCGCCCGCTCTCGGACAGAATGCTTATTGTCAACATAAATTTGCATCTAAATGCCTTCAGTTCTGGTGCACGCTGCATGTACAAGACAGTCCTAATACAATGCATAATTTTCCCCATGACATATTTTGACCATTCATCCAAGAAGCATAATTGTATATTGTATGCAACTTAAGCCACAGACAAAAGCCCAAATGAATCCAGATACGAAGAAAAGCAAATCCGAGCGATTGCATTGTGGGCATGTCTTGTTAAGATAGGTTTTCTTATCTAAGATAAATTATCGTGCATGCTCCAGAGAGTAAGGCTAAGATATAAACAGATATATAATTAAAGTTTAACTACAATATATTTAGTACACATGGTGGATGAGTGGTCACCACTGTCACAGGAAGCAAATCCTGGGTTTGATTAACAGTTGGACTGAGGGTCTGTCTATATGGAGTTTGCCTGTTCTACCTGTGAGCACAGGTTTTCTCCAGGTATTCTGACAAACCCAAAACTTGCACGTTCAGACCATTTGGAGACTGAGACGTTGTGTGTGTGTGTGTGTGTGTATGTGTGTGTGTGTGTGTGTGTGCCCTGTGATGGACCGGCGACCTGTCCAGGGAATATTCTCTGTCTTTGCCCAATGTGTGTTGGTCCCAGCAGATCCCTGAAACACTGTTACGGGACAAAGCTGGTGAGATTTATTGATCGATGGATGTGCCTGACCACGGTATGAGTGGTAAATTGGACCGATAAGTAGCTTCAGAATTGTTTGGTTTTTCGTTGGCTGGTCTAAAGTCCATGACCTGACTGTAAGATTTTATAGGAGTGCAATCAATACAATGTCTTACTGGCATCACCCAAGACACAGAAGCTCTACACGGTTCTTTGAGAGTCCATAACAGAGGGCTCACAGGCTCAGCACCTCTGCCTGCAGCCAGAGCTCAACCATAACCAGATTCCATCTGGATTTCTGGACTGCAAGTTCATTTCAGGACAGATCAATGTCAACGCTGACTTCCTGGTCTTCGAGAAAAGGTCACGAGGATCGAGCTGTCAACAGGGAGACGCCAAACCGGGGACGTCAACATTCCCACCGGTCTCCATCCATATTTGAGGGATGCAGACTTAGGTGCCGGACACAAGTCTGGCGTCTTGAACAGATTCGAATACTATTGAAAACCAAACAGTGGGTTTGGCAGTGTGGCACCAGCGAGATCTGCTGACAACAGAAATGCTGGCTTTTGTGGTTGCATCCTTGGCCATGCACTCGCAGCCAGACTCACAGTCTACATCTCAATCGTTGCCGTTAACATGGGGAGACCTGAAATAGCCCGGGGGCATATGACAATCACTGAAATGTGGCCCGACTCGACTGTTATTGTAACAGCATGGAGCCGCAAAGAAGAAGAGTCTGAGAGCATAATGGCAGTGATGGTGGAGGAAGGAGGGAGATAAGTTAAGGGGGGAGGGAGCAAATCGGATCAACAGAGCGGTTTGGGAAAACAATGAAAGGCATGGGTTGACATGAAGGAAGCGTTGAGGCTCTTCTCCCTCATAATTACAGTCTGTCTGACGTGCACATTGTATCAGTTTTGACCTTTTTTGGGGAGAAAAAAACTCTCTCCGATGCTGCTTTTGCCCATGCAGTAATTTCTTGTTTCAGTCGTGCATATTTTCAGCGGCCCATTGCAACTTTGTCAAAATGATCATTATCGTTCCTACTTCAATTTGTATTATTGTTACTGTGCGAAGTTGGCAGCACACAACGCCATTATAACAATGGCAGGAGTTGCAAGGTTTGATGGAGAGGAGAAAACAACTGTTGAGGCAGCCAGTAATGTGGTCCGTCTTAGTTGGGAGAGAGTTAAATATACATCCGCGTGTAACTGCTACCCTCCGGCTACCTGGCAGCTGTCTACTTCAAACAAGGGGGAGTGGAGGGGTCTTACCCAAATTTTAAGCAGGTTTTTCCCGGTGCAGCAATCCAATTGAAGTGATTTATAGGGACGCACATGGCTCCAGAAGCACATACTTAAACAATCGCAAAGGCTAAACCCATTTAACCTGTTCAGCATTGATGCGTTCACACAATCAGTGAAGCAACCACCAATCTGCAAGGCCCGTTCCGTTCACAGCACTTCAATGAATCAACATGAGATGAGCGTTGGAGATGTTACAACACAAGCTACCTCGTGTTTAACTCTGGATGACCCGACAGTAGCTGACGGGATGTGTTATTTCAGCCCACCTGTCCTACTTTTCTCTTTGCTCCTCATTAGCTAAAAATGGCTACGAGACAGACCAATTACATGACTTACAATTGACTGTTATGCCAAGGCTGCGCTCGGTGCAAGTGTTGCACCGAGCGCGGCCACAGCTGTCTGTTACAAAATGCCAAAACCTAAACTGCCCTTTTCACTTATTTCACTTAATTATTCAAATCCTCGCTGGCTCACACTGAGAATCCATCTGCGCAGATTATAGCAGGTGAAAACAAGCTGCAAGAAGAAACATCCACCTCTAGCCATCCATCCCACTTGCCTCCTCATCACCGACAGCCACCATTTCCCATTCTCATAAATGTTTCCTAAATGGATCATGCAAATCAGGCTGCGAATTAGCGGGAGGGCTCATGATGATGTGTTATCCATCTGCGGCATTGCACGTCCCCGATACCAAGCCCCTAATTGACGATCACTGTCATCGTACTGCATTTCAAAATGAGGTTCAGTGTGGGCCTCCGACGCATAAATTAAGACGTGTGCCGTTACCTAATTGCGCTGATTAGCATGAGCCGGGGCGACAAAAGCGGTGATGCTAATCAGCGCCGCAAATCTGTCTGGACTGTACTAACCCAGATTAGTGTCAATGGTTAGATGTCAGACGTAGTGAGAAATTAAGTGCGTTGTTGCCAACCGCGAATGCAACACAAGTCAGAAATGTGCTTCTTTAATGAACGGCCTGTCCAGTGTCCCTCAACATGAATGCCAATCGGGTGATTACGCACTCATTCACGATAAATGACACAGACTGCCGTCAACGTCAACAATCAAACCTGAATCCCAGACAAAACCGGGGCACTGCGTGAAACCCAAACGCGAACACTGCAAAGACAAAAATCGATTACGACTGTGGGGCAAAACAAACATTTGTACAGTTCGCAGGTGAGTTTGAATCAAACGGATCAGCAAATAATCACACTTGTTTCGTCTGAGTTCATTGGAACCGGCGTAGCTGTAAGGCAGCCACGACAGTGCTGACAGTGTGGTGCAATGCGCGCACAGCCTTCACAATCACAAACAACATGATAAATAACCATGCTTAGCGTTTATGCATGCCTGTGCCTTCATGCCTTTCTCTAATCCTGTATGTCAAAGCTGCTCGTTTAGATATTTCACATCGCCCACGCTGAGACAGGTAGAGCGATGTCCCCAATAACACACAGCTTGGAGCGGGAATCATGGTTTACACAGACTGAGGAGCTGCACTGTAAAGGAAACAAGACAACAGGACAGATGTTGAACCTCACAATTGAATAAACAGTGAGGATTGCATGTCGGGATGTGATTAAGAAGAAACAAACGTGGGCCATGTGCAATTGCAGACCAAATCGCAATAATGGATGCAACTGATAATCATTTTTATTCTCAATTAATCAATTTGTGTGGTCTAGGAAATGTCCACGGGAAGGTCTGAAAACCCCTCGACCAACAATCCAAGCATGTTTGGTTAACCATCGTGCCAGACAAAAATGAGGCAGCAATTGCTGACATCCAAGAAACTGCAGTCAATAGCAATTTTAGTTTGCATTTCACTATCCGTTCATCTATTATCTCACCCAATGCATCACCGGGGTCTGCAGTCCACCACAAGGCACACACACACACACACACTTTCCACTCTGCGCTCACACCTACATTAGGGGCAGCTTTTTTTGTCTGTTTGGCTCAGAACTGCGTCCTCTTTTTTCCAAAAATGGTGGAAGGTCTTAAACTGCCATGTTGTTTACAAGAGTCGAGACCAGGTTCTGAGAGAGCGCAACATAACAGGAAATCGGGGATTTGCCCATTTGGTGCTAAACTCAAATCTAATCAGGAGGAGCAGGATGTAAGGTTTGGAGAGGAGGAATTATTGATGGCAATAGCACTACTTTTCCCAGTGTTGAGAAATTGAACAGATGTCGTCTGGAGCAGGTACCGAGTAACCTGATTTCCTGAAATGCAAGGCGCAGCGCTGAATCGCAGACGCACAGCGAGCCCGGTGGGAGTAAAACCAGATGATGAAATAACACTGACGACCTGGCTCGTGGAGGTTGCTTAATTAATACCACGTGTGTTATCCCAACTAACCCCAAGCTGCTCCCGTGTGACTGGCCGACATGCCTCGACATAACAGGGACGGATCGTTTCACGCCTAAGCTTAATATGACATGAAAATTAGTCCCACCAACGAGGTCTAAGTGTGACCCGATAAAACGAGGAATCGCTTAGGAATCCGCATGTTGCTGGCATCTGTAACAAAGACACAAACCCGCAGTCGTCTGGGACACTAACCACCAGTGAATCACTGCTGGTGGGAATAGCCAACACAGCGATATCTGGAGTGGCCTGCATGTGTCTCTCTCTGAAGCATTGTTAATACATGACTGTCTTATGGAGGCTGTGAGTCCATGCGTGGCTTCAGTAATTGATTCAATGTTTCTCCTTTGGTGCAGAATACAGACATCAGGAAGTGCTGATAAGACACTAAAGCGGGCAGCCATGTGAATCCGGGTGAGCGTGGCCTGCAAGGGAAGAGGGAGAGGGACGGCCGCACCGAGAGCCTCAGATTGACGGATTGCCATTTGAACCACTTAGGCGGACTGGTGTGGGGGTGTAGCGATACAGCTGGCATAGCAGGGTAATAAAGTCCAGAAATGAAATGAAATGACAGGGGATTGGGAAAGTGCTGATGGTGACAACGTGGGTGGCTGGAGGATAAACGCTGGAGTTGCCAACGCCACCACCGCCACTAGTTTGGACGGTAAACCTGACTGGAAGGTGCAAAGACAGATAAGCCTGGTGTTTAACCAGCAAATGGAGACATGAAGAAAGGAGCAAGAACCAAACCCAACAATATGTGTGGCTGTGGAAGGTCAGCGGAGCTCAGCAGGACATCCAGAGAGGTTAATGTCGACTAATCCTGAAACTTATTTGCTGGTCTGCAGGTTTTAACAGATTATCCCTGATTTGAAGCGTGAAATCTGTTTTTATGATGAAATCATGAGTAAACCACGTGCGTTAATGCTCCATTTGGTAACAGTGCTTAGATGTAAATCTGGCACGGAAACAGGAGCGTCACATGACCTATCAGTGTGCAGGTAATCAAACAAGTGGACTGCTGGCATAACTTCAGACCAACGCGACCATATGTAAATGTTCATTTGGTTACCATGGTTACCAGCCACCACAGGGCACCAGTGGAGACTGAAAGAGCCAAGTGCAGCTTTGGGCGGCTGCAGTCTCGCTGTATGTCAGGGACAATATCAGAGTTTTGGATAAAATTTATCTGATTTGTCCGTAATGGGATCGTCAACAGTAACAGCCGGAGACACATTTGTGTGTCAAATCCAGCGTGAATGATTCCATTACACCGTACAGTGTTATCAATGAGGAACATGCTCCGGCTTCCTCTATCACAGCGAGACACAAAACCCGCTTTTGTGCTAAGTTGAAGACAGGCACCGATTGACACACTAACCCATTGTGTAATGCTAGTCCAGAGATGTGTGTGTTGTGCGTGTGCGTGTGTGTTATTCACTCTAGATTAAATTCTCCCAGAGCCGTGACAGAACAAGCTGAATCCAGGGGCTGCAAACATCAGCAGCGCAGCCAAACGGCTCGTTCTGCTGACAGCAGGAAAGAGCCGACAAAGAGCCACCACTCTGTTTACATGAACGCACACACGCACGCACGCACACACACACACACACACACACACACAAGATCCAATATGATAAGACAACTGAAAGATGGGGAGAGGAATAGCAGATGGCAGATCTCTCCTTAAAAAAAAGGAAAACAGACTTTATAAATTGGGATTTTGTGGCATTTGCTTTGCACTGAGTGCGTCATGTTGGCCACTGTGTCTTTATAAGGAGGCGGGGTGACTTTGTGAGGTCATGTGGCCGGGATCTGGTCTGCCAAAGTGCTCCAGCATTTTCCAGAAGGGCTCGCTCGGAGCAGCATGAAATGACAGAGCCTACAAATCATAGCAATGAACAGTCCGAAGGATAAACAAACACTGAGCCCCGACAGGCAGATAAGACCTAATAGACAAAGAAACTACTTCAGTGACACAAAAGCATTTTTCGAATTCATAAACCATGACGGATCTTGGAATCTAATTAGCCACAAATAATTTATATTAATCCTTTAGTCGTGTTTTATAGTTCAAATCGTGTTGGCTGCACCAGATCTTTCTGGAGGAATATTGTGTCTAATCTGCTTTGTCAAAAACACAGTTTTTCAGCAGGGTTTACACGTGTGACATGTGTCACAGAGTTCCTTTCAGACGCAAAGTCAGCCGCTTTCCAAGTGATTTTCCTTTTAAAGAAATTTCTGTAACCGCCTGAGCCGACGCTGCTCTTTTCCCCGGAGATAAGTCTGACATGCGGGCTGTCAAACACTCAATGCAAAAATGACAACCCACACTGGAAATCAGGGTCTGTGTGTGTGTGTATGTACGTAAGTGTGTGTGAGAGAGAAAGGGAGAGAGAGAGAGAGAGAGAGAGAGAGAGAGCGTGTACAGTATGTGTCCACGCTTCGAGAAGTGTGCCATTCAAATTGCAAGTACCACAGGCAAGTTACCACAATATAAACCAAATTAACACGGTAACACATGTCTGTACTTCCAGGCAGGATGTTTTTGGAGTAGCCTCAAATATTACATTAATACAATAAAGCAGTGCACACATTAAAGTGTGTTCTTATAGGACACCATCATCTCCAGTTTTCCCTCCAAAAATCAGCCCTGTTTAGGTCGACTGGAAACTGCCAACTAGAAACTGTCGACTAACTGTGGCTGCAGTACAGTAGGTGTGGGATTGAATGATAGAAAGATTAAGATTTTTATAAGAAATCTGTAATGAATGGATTTTGAACGTGGCAGCGGCATTAAATCAGGGATTCTCATGGTTGCAGGTTGGCCTTTGGTCTCCAGCACCATCTCCCTAGCTTATACTGCAGTAGATGGCGGAGAGTCGTCAGCGTAGCTGCTGAAACACAGACACGAGGGTGACGGGACGTTATCACTCTAGGCCAAACGCAGGCAGATCCACAGCTCGGCTGAGGGCACGGGCTTTGTCATGAGGGCCTCTTTGAACAAAACCTTATCTGACTTCATCATGAGGTCGCATCCTCTGAGGCCGAGGGGCTACACTTTCAAGTATTAGCGTGACCAATTCCTGTCGGCTCGTATTTGCGCAACCATTTCTCACCGTTAAAGCGGCCAGATGAGTCGCTTTTAACAAATAACGGTTGCCACGTCGGCCAGGCCGCGGGTTTACCAGCATCCCGCAGTCTGTGCTCGAACAGAACAGCGGTCCACGTCTCCTGCACAGTAGCAAAGTACACAATACCATGTTAACCAGTGACAGGGCAGTTTTTTCTCTACGGCACACCTCAATGGAATCCTTCCAATTTGCTCTGTCTATTTTATAGTCTCTTCTTGTACCTACCCTGTCCTCTGCAGCAGGAGGCCATTTAATTAAAATGCGAGGAATGTGTGAAGGAGACTATATCCCATTTCAGGCCCAAATTGACCACAGCTGCAATCACAAAGTGAGGCATGCTCGTCCATGTCTGAGCCTGGCTGCCTGCCTGGGTCGTGTTTGCGTGCGTCTGATGCTGCTGCTCATGTTGCTCACATGCATGCGTGCGTGCATGCATGCGTCAACTGTGTGCATGCACAGCATGTGAAATGTAAGTAAATATCAGCGTCCACTCCACACCCGCATGCACGGACATCAGATTTCCTGAAGTGGTCCCCGGTGGTGGGTGCTTGCAAAGCCACAGTGCCCAATTACACACACATGATATCCTCCGCTGCTTGTGACCCTGCTCACAAGCAAATCTTCCGGGGGTCCATGCTTTGACTAGAAAAGTAGACATTTGATTTACAGACAAGTTAAAATGCAGCATTTAACAGCTCTTAAAGTGCCGGCAGGAAAGCATTCCCATGGTGACAAACAGCTTGATTCGTTTTTATTATGCAAATCATGGCATGATGGGAGAGTCAAAATGATGCTGCCGTGCAAAGCTTTTCATCCATGTCTCAGCTTTAATGTTAAGTTGTACAAAGTTTGACAGAGATGCTTTCAGCATCCGTAACAGAGCCACCATCATAATATATAACTGTTAAGCTGGATTTTAAAGGATGTCATGGGCGTGCTCTCGCTCCGTAAAAGAGCAAAGAGAAGCCAAGTGATGGCAGCTCTGCTGAGATCCTTCATTAATTCACTTTCCACTTTGTCAAGCAAGTACTACATAATAACTGCTGCCCTTGTCACTGCCATTGCTATTTATGAGCTTGTTTTTATGTGGGCTTCGTTTTGAAGACTGGGATGTGGAGCAAGGTCTTGTTTCATACACTGCGAGAGGCGACTGGACAAAGAGTTGGCAGACTGCTGCAGCGGCACTCACTCGAATGTCTAATTTCAACAGTTTAATTAGAAGTCTAAAAAAAACAGCATCTCAGACCTAGACTTATCATTACCTTGGTTCTGAATCACACACACCGTCATTCATGCCAAGGCTGGGATGTTTGCACAAAGTCAAGCTGATGTTTCGTGAAGAATGAGATGGGAAGCACGGAAATACAGAGAATCATTTGCCGCAGTTGACACAGTTTAACAGACTGGAAAGATGTCAGTTATTAAATTCAACATAGTTATATTACTTCCTCTTCTTGCACTGCGATTTCTGCTCCACATGTAAATGCAGTGCACAGGGGTGGTGGTCAGTGGCGGTGGGTGGTGAAATTGAGTGTGTGTGTGTGACACACCACACACACACTGTTTGACAAATGTGCAACAACAGATTATTTGGGTGACATTCATCGTTTCTCCCGACCTGAAGTTTAAAAACTGCCGCAGTTGTCACCAATCAAGTTTCCGATTGTCCTTGAACGCGCCTTGTGCCACCATCCGACACTTCCCTCCCATCTTGTAAACAGTGGCGTTGGGCAAAATGATATCAGCCTATCATGGGGGATGTAATGACGGCTGTCAGTCATTTATCCTCCTCCTCACTGGTCGGAACGACGGAGCTGGAGATGAACCTTTACTTCCAAGAGAACTTGTCCTGAATTTTACTTTGCACAGGGACTTGTGTTTTTTTTTGTTTTTAAACTATCCTCACTCCCCTACATTTGCTTTCAATCGTCTGGAACGTATTCTTAACATGGCTCGTCAAACATCCATCTTCTCGTCAAAGTCAGAGAGTGAAAGTTATTCTAAGCGTAGCAGTCATTTCAGGCTCACTGATCTCCACACCGCTGCTGGTGTTTGCACACGTTTACACTTGTATTCAGGCGTCCTTCGTCTTACTTCACTAATGGCCTCGGCCTGACAGAGTGCCGGTTTGCTTCGGGTGAAAGATGTGTTTGCTGCTAAATTACTGATTTTCAAACGGCACAAACGGGGCTTGGTGAAGATGAAAGGAATTCTTTGTTCACTGCAAGGCTGTGAGCCATGGTGCAAGCATCCTATTCGGTTAATTTGCCTGTTGAATCAACCTGCGTCGACACGCAAACTTGTACGAGCACCTCTGAAGTTTCCTCCTCGCATCGGCGCCCCATTTTAAACCCTCTCAGCTGCCTGCGTCGTTCACGGCATAATTCCTGTGTGCATGTTCCCGTGCTGGGTCAACCCCTGGGAAAAAGGAGACGAAAACGGTGGAGAAAAGACAAGAGAGGCTCTAGAGTCCCAGGAATCTGATCCTGGCCTCTCCTTGAATAGCAGCAGTGGATCCTCAGCTCTGAGTGTCCCCGTCTGCTTTCTTTTCTTTCTGGATTAGTGCTGAGGTAAGCGGACGCGCTCCTCACTGCGCCGCATCCACCGGGGAGGAAGTTTGAGTCTGTGTGAAGAGCTCATGCTGGGACACACACACTCACACACACACACACAAACCCCTCATTCATAACAACCGTTCCTCCAGAGACTCTTTGGAGTAACAGATAGCTATTCATTACCAAAAGCGTTGTTGCTGTTGGGATTTGTGTGTGTGTGTGTGTGTGTGTGTGTGTGTGTGTGTGTGTGTGTGTGTGTGTGTGTGTGTGTGAGTGCGCGTACGTCCACTGGCATGGGCACGGCCAGCAGGACGACTGTGCTCGCTGCCTTTCCCAGTCTCCGTTTCGGAGGTGCTCGATCCTGGTGGAGGGAAAAAAAAGAAAACTTCCCGAGTGGCGCTCGAGTCCAGTCCACACGTCAGTGGACCAACCAAAAAAAGACACAAGTTGGTGTCACATCGCCGCCGCCCTGATGCGACGTTTAGCGGGTCGCCATGACGACCAAGAGCTCGCTCGGACCGGCTCAGTTCGTTTCTGGACACCAACAACATGTATTCACCTATTCCACTTCAGAGAGGAATGGACTTTCATACCCTTATTTCAGTCTGTTTACAAATCTGCCATTCAAGCGAAAACATGTGAATCAATCTTTGCTTACAGAGAAAATACAGCTTTACATGATCTGCTGCCCTCGAACACGACCATAACTGCTGAAACGGATTTGATTCTCGTCTGATGCTTTAAAGGATAACGTCCAATCTGACCTTTAATCGTAAAAACCCACAGCACGGGCCTTAAATGCAGCATTATCTTATATCTATTCCATTATATGTTCATAAAGACCGTGAGGCCTCATCATCTGATAACACACAAAGCGGCTGATAGAGGCAGATCCGTAAAACATCATCTCATTTATGACCCGATATGCAGACGTTTCCCTTTCTGCCCCTGCGGAGCATCCACCAGGTGTTAGTTTGAAACAGCCCATTGGATATGACACATGCGTAAAATATTCATGGCATCATAGCCAGAGAGCGAACGCGTCGGATGACATTCGACAGATCAGTCATTAAAGACTGGTGCAACCTGTCTGCACTCGTCTCAGTTTCAAGGTGGTGAAGTTTTGATCCCGTCTTTAAAGATGCCGTGACAGCTCTTTATTGAGTGTCTAAACTTGGCAGCAGTCCCTCAACGCAACTGTGACAATGGAATCCAGGTGGGTGAATTGGCCCCTCACCGCAACAAGCTCCTTGGTTTGCATCCTGGTCTGACTCAGGGCCTCCCTGTGCGGAGTCCGCATGTTCTCCCACTTTTGATGAAGCGTTTCTCCCATTGTTCATAAACACGAACATTTAGGTAGATATGGCTTTAGTGTGTTATCAAGTGTAACACATTTCAAGATAATTGAATTCAATAATATTATAATAGCAAATGCTTAGTGAGTCATAAATATGATCTGAATATCATGTGGACTTGACAATGCAAATTGTGGATGCTATGCTACGCTATTTGCCGGTGGCTAGCATCAACATAATCACACTGACTGGACCAGAAGTGCGGCCCGCAAAGTGTAAAGCCGCAATCATTAGCTCTCGCGCTGGCACAAACGAACAGCAAAACCCGTATTTGCAGTGGAGGGGGCTCGTTAATTCGCAGTGTTGCCTCACTTCATTACTCTGTGCCGCCCGTTCCCCGCATATGTCACCAAATTGTCCATGAAATGAGCCGCCTGATCGAGAAACAGTGATCAAAAGGCAAGCGGAGCGCGGGGGTGACATCTGCCTCCATTAGCCTGCGCCGTGGAAACTTCTCTTTATTTACCCCCACCCCCCCCCTCCCCTCCTCCTCCCCCACCCCCGCTTCATACCACCACACATTCATCACACATCACATTACGCCGGGGCTCGGGGGAAACCGGGGGCGAGCGGCCTGGAACTCCGAGCGGAATACGGACCAGCGGAGCAGAATGCAAACGAATGCGCCTCGCCGGGGCGAAGACTTAACGGGAGCTCGCGATTGACCCACATTTGACGCGAACTGGCGGGGTAAAAAAACAAAAAAAAACAAAACGCACCCCCGCTGCAGCGCTCGATTCTCCTCGCCGACAGCCACCGCTCCGATCCCCTTTCCCAATCACGCGGTTGCCGTGGAAACACCGGCAGCCGCCGAGGCACCCATTCCAAAACGCGTCTCTGGAAATTCCAGCAGGAGGGAGCGTCCCCCCGCCAGAGGCTGGCGAGGTCTGTAATGACGTGCACGAAACGATGTAAAAACCTGGGAAACGAGGAAGCGGGGCTAAGCTGTGCGCTCAGCGGCTCTTGTCTTACGGAGCCTCACAGTGTCCGTGGGCGTGCGCACCCGGCAGCTGAGTTTGCTCGCTCGCGGTTGTTTTCTGTTTCTTTCATGGCGGCGTCCAAACTGCCGCCGTCGCTGCTGCGTGGGGAGAGCGGGGCGATTTGTTGGCCAGGCGCGTTAATTAGACCCCTCGCGCTAGTCACGCAGACGGGAGGGGCAGAAAGTCCCCACTGTGTGCAAACACCGAGGAGCGGACGCATTGTTGAGAAAGCGATCTCCCCGCCAGGTCCACTTAGAGGGCCGTCCTGGAGCGTCTCATCACGGCGGCGAGGCACCCGGAGCCCGACCGCAGCCCATTCGGCTCGAGTTTTGAGAGACTGGATGGGGAGGACGGACGGCGTGGAGCAGATAGAAATGACTCCGCGTCAATAAATCTGCATGATATTAACAGAGCGAAGCGAGACGTCCATTAAAGAAGTGCCAGCTCGTGCACTTCTCACCTGCGGTACTTACAGCACGGTACCACTCAGGGTTTAAAATGAGCAGGAAGCCCCATTATGCAGCATTAGCTGCGTGCATACATAGTGTTGCCTCTCAATTATGGTTTGTGTCCTGGAAAGAGGCTCAAACAGACCTTTGGGAAGGATGTTGACAGGAATCTTTATCCCACCTCATTCTACCTTCTACCTTTACACTTAAAATGAATGGAAGAGGAAGCTTATTCATTGCATGATGGATCAAATGTGCATTTCTGATTCATAGGGGTAGTGAGAAGACAGCCTTGCCCTCCAACCATGTTTAACATAAAGCATGGGACAAAATGTTCTCCACACTCGCCAAGTTCGTAGAGGGGAGACAATAGCACACATTAAACCCAATTTTGCTGAATCAACTTCCCTGCCGTACTGCTCCCTGGGCACACTCTGTCACGGCCTTGCATCAGGCCAGAAAATATCTCCCCCCAACTCCCCGGTATTATATGATAAAAGCTGAAGGTCACTCCTCCCTAATCACAGTCTGCAGGTTAAGGATTTGAGAGCGAGGCACAGTCTGGGAGTAATGAATGGCCCAGCTGGTCCATCACACAAGTGTTCCCCAGTAGCTTTTACTACTGTTGGAGAGGGAGGGAGGGAGGACTCACCAGAGGATACGGTACATGGCAACAGTGGCACCAAATCACTGGTGGATTGTAAGAATTGCGGAAAAAGGTCACTAATGTTGACAGCTTTTCAATCTGGGCCCCTGAGTTATGTCTGTGATTCAGAAGAGCTTGGCGGAAAGAGGCAAACGCGTTCCTGTCCACAGACGTGCGTCGAACAATTTGTCTGGTGAATTACGCGGACGGCTCCCTGGCCGTCTCTCACCTCCAGACCGCACTTCTGCAGAGAATGAGTGCGCCACCGCGACACAGCGACGGAACAAGTCCCTTGCTCCAAATTATTGCTTACACGACACAACTGAAGAAAAGCAAAGGCCGAACTAATTGCAGCCTTGTCTGACCTCAAAGACCGCGGGTCGCCCAAACGGCAAGTTACCGTCCAAATATGGAACGGGCCGTCCTTGGCCGGGCAAATTAGGACAATGAATGGGTTCCCTCCCAGCTGGTGATGGGGCTTTATGGCATTTTGATAAAAGGGCATCTCTGATGGTGCAGGTCGCTGTCTGTTTTTAACGTTTTTACTGTTCCGCCATAATTATCCGGGAGCATTCCTCGCATGAAATTGAGCATAAAGGGTTATGTGCAGGTTCCAGGAGTCGAGCGTCATTAATGGTGCGCGCTCACGGCCCATTGTTCCCCGCGGGGAGGTTAGACGCGCTTCCAGCCAGGACCGATGACTGGTGTGTTTAAGAGAGAAAAACGATAACCCCTCTCCCCTCTTCAGTCGGGGGATCTGTGAGGCAGAGATAAGGATCATGGGTATTTATTACTCCCACAAGTGCACTTGGGCTGCACCTTTGGATTATGGGTCTCCTGGGAATATGGAACAAATATTTGAGAAGGGGTTGCAGCATTTGTTGCTGTGCACGGGGAAGCAGATAAGACAATCACTCTTTATATAAAATGGCACACAAGTGAGAGGCACAAAAGGCACCATGCCATATGTAAACCTTAGCAGTGCATTCTCATGTTGCTATATAGGGAATATTAACATACTGCACTGTGGCTGTTAATTATTAATCACATGCTAGTCGTGGATTAGATCCTCTGGTATGGTCAAATATGCATCACGGCACACAGAGAACAGCCCTGATGAGTTTCATATGGTAACCAGGACACGTTGAAGTGGCTGCCAGGTGTTTACAGTGTAGCTGGCACCGCACCCCGTCCCAGGTTTTAAGAATAAAAGACCTCCGTCCATGTACTCAAGAGAATGCATAACTCCTCATATCAATGCCCATTAAATCGCAACGTTCGAGCCGTAATTAAAATGAGGCAGCAAAAATTAATTAGACACATGATGGAAAAGAAACTTTGCTCACTCCCTTGAATGCAGTTAATGATGAAACCGGCTCTGGAACTATCTCATGTCTGCAAATTATCCGGTGCTAGCCACTGTGGCTCTCCCGGCTGCTTTCAAACCAGCCATTAAAAGTCTTATTCCTTTTATGCAAAACACAGCATGTCTTGCATATTTTATTGCTCCCTCTCCAGAAGAAAGCGAGGCACCCTCTCCTAAACAGCATTAATTATTCCAGCGAGTGAAATGATCAAGGATTTTCACAGACACAACAAATAACATTCCCGCACAAACACCAGACACAAACGCCGCATGTTTTTTAAGGCTCTTCAGAACAAAAAGTGGACTTTCACTGTCCGTGAAGTGCTCTCATGTTGTCTTAACCTCATATTCTCAGTCCGCACATTTGATCGACATGACGGCGATCACCACCTATCATCATGGGTCGCTCACTTTGTGGAAAGAGTCGTGTGCGAAATGCAAGGGAACTATCACAAGGAGCATGAAATATCAGAAGAAGCGAAGAGCTATGGAATATGTGCATGTTGAGACAGAGACGCTGTGACAGCACCAGTCATAGGAGGCAAGACATGAGCGGTTTTCCACCATTCATCTCTTCTCTCGAGGAACAAGTCTTCCGTCCCTTAGTCACGGCTCACAGAGCCAGACTGATTAAACTCCACTCCAGTGCCTGTTGTAATTACTTGCACACGCACGGCCTCAATTTATGTTTATTAGTGATGTGGTATTACGAAACCACATATTACAGCAAATTGAAATTGGTCGCACCGGCTGAGGGTTTGGGCAGCGGCCATTTTGTTGTGGTCTGCGTTCCATGATGTGTTTTTTTTTGTTTGTTTTTTTTGCCCTGTCCAGAAAAGGGACTAGACATGGGTTCATCAGTTCACTTTACATTTACAGCATAGGTTAGCATGGCACGTAGCTGAAAGCAGACAATACACCCGAATGAAGAAATATCATGGCCCGATGATGTCTGAGAGACAGAGGAGAACATGTGAGTGGCCAGTCCGAGGGCAGCAGGTCACAGTAACACTCCACCAGGAAGAGAAGTGCTGAGCTCGAGCCATTTCAAAATTACAAGGTCAGAGTTTCAACCACACCCATGTCTGTTTTAGCCACCCCCTTCTGTCCATGTGCACACATACACTTACACAACCACGTACAGATGACACAGACGCGCGCGCGCGCACACACACACACACACACACTTTCACACACAGATGTTCCTCGGTTTTGACAGATTGGAGCAAATGATCCTTTTAACACTTTCCCCTGTTATGCATGGCCTGGATGTTAACTGGGTGCAGTTAATCCAACAGAAACATATGTATTTAAATGAGCCCTGACGAACAGCTCAAGTCCTGCCTCTTTATTATTAATACGAGACCGAGCACTGCAGCACTTTTCAGTGGTTTTCAAACAACTGGTTCAGGTCGGACTCAGAAAATGACGCAGCAAATTTACCAGAGCGGAGCTAGAGATGAGGAAGTATCCACAGACACTATCTTACAGAGCTTCTCTCCCCTTCCAGTCCTCGTTTGCTTGCAGGAACACAGTCAACATGAAGTCATTCCCTTTTGGCCTCAGTCTATAGAAGCATAGTCACAGCAAGTCAAGATACTCATTATGTTTCTAAACTCGATCCTCCCTGCAGTATTTTATTACTGTGAGGAGAAACAGCTACGGAGATGAGAATAGTCATAGTATGTCAGCAAATCCTCGATTTTAACCAGCCCTGAACAACATTAATGCTAAGCTATTTTTAATCCCTGGAAGTCTCGCAGACGTACAGTAGCAGATGTTTTAACATGGGTCGCACACCAACACAGGGACTCTTCACTTTGGATTAATGTTAAAACATCAAATCTGCTTTTGGGTGATGTCAAGGTTTCTGTTTCCGTTCCTCGTCACTGATGAAATGACGCTGTGCTACAAGACGCCTCAGTGGTTGCCCCTGATGCCTCACATCAAGACAGTAGTTGGTTCATATTAGAGTCACTCTTGTTCTCCCTGTCTATGCGTATGTTTTCTCTGGACATCCTGGGTTCCTCCCACCATCCCAAACCATGCCTTTTCAGGCCAATTAGGGACAGAATTGCTACTAATTTGTTGAGTGTAAAACATTTAAAGAGCAACAAACCTTGCAACCTTACCAACCTTGCAGTTCATGGATTTAGACTGTGAATACAGGGCATGTATAGATTTGATATTTGGCATCTAAGGTTTCACTTACAGACTGTATATAAAAGATGGATGTAATCTTCCAATTCAAAAAATGAAGCCAATGCGGAAATGACTTTACTTGCAAAGTCACTGAGATCCACTAGGGCTGGCTCCAAAAACACTTTCTTTTATACACATCCAGTCCAAAAACATCATTTTCAATCATTAAATACTTATTCAATCATTTCTTCCCAACTCATACTGGCTTCTACCGATAAAGCTTCCAGTGCCAACACGTGACCAGACTGTGTTTACCTTGTTGGTATGGCCGGGTTGATCTCCAATAGCCAGTATGAATCGTATGGATCAGTGGGTGTATGGAGGAGGCCCACGGTGAGAAGCTGTATCCGTCCATCATTCCTATCCTTCCTATCCTATGCTGGCTCCGGCGTCAAGATAGGGCCAGTCACTCCTGGCTTCGCATGAGATCAAAATAAAAATGGACTCATTAGAAACCGGAATTCCACCTGTTGTGCAAGCCCAAGTCTTCATACAGCATTACCATTGCATTATGAGTAAAATCCACACTAAAAAGTATTAGAGGGGAGACATTGTTAAAGATAAGGTTGAGGTTGTCCCCTACATGTTTGTGTGAACTTGTGAAATGACTTACCAAGCAGGGTACAGTGGTAAATGTGAAGCTGCAAGACACAAGATGCGAGAGAACAGACATGTTTACATTCTCGCAAAGTTAATAAACAATATTAGACTCACCTAAAAAAAAAAGAACCAGGGGAAATATGCTGCAAAATTCATTCACCCTCTACAGCAACATCTATGAGCAACACCAATAGACCCTTTTACTGTTTGTAAATGAGAGCGACAAAAACATTGAGAAATAAGCAAAACGTTCCCAGCATGAAAATGTCTGCCTGTTGATTTTGCAGTTGCAGAATCGATATTTATACTCATTTAATTCAGAAACCGAAAGTTACGAGCCTATAAGGTACTGGATGCGTACGAACACGTTGCCTGTGGTCATGTTAAGAACATCAGGTACCATGACATAGATTCCGCATTCTGTCGTTGAAGTTCTCCCAACTCAAAAGTCGTTGTGAAAAGATGAATTATGTGTGTTCCACTCAGCGGTGGAGTGGAGCTGGGAGACAGCGCAGCATGAGGGGGGTGTGGCAGTCAGACGCTGCAGCTGCTGCGGGGGGCAGAGTCGGTTACTCTGCCGGTAGAATATCTGTTCTGACACATGTAGACGCAGCAAGCAGACATTTAAATGGAGGAAACGGGTTGCTAACTCAACTTCTCCCTCAATGTTTTTGTCTCTCTCGTTCAAAATGAATGGGGAACATCGACGCTTCCGTTGCCCCTATGCGCGCGCAGCTTTTTGATGACGTCGTTTTTAGACCATTTTGGCCTATACCTGAGATTCCTATACTGAATGTTGGAGGGGAAACTTGCATCTCTTTTAAAAACTACACCAAGTAACCTGGTATTTTACTTGTAAACATCTAGGCTGCAACAAAAGAGTTTAGTCAAAAACTAGACCAATGCATTCTGCACAGAATGCAATGCATATATCCCTGAACGCTCCGAGGCACAATTGAACAATCCGTGTTTTTGTCCGTGTTGGCCTAATAGTTCTGGAGACATAAGCACAAATGTCATTTTTCAACCATAGTGCTGCCCCTTGTGGCCAAACAAATGATCCGAAATGCATGAAAATCGAAACAGTTCTTCCCCTATGAGTGATGAATCTGCCAAATATCAAAAGTCAAATCCAAATGTATCCAAATCACAAAATTCCTCATGTGTAATGAATTTAAAGGCTGCACAGAACTCAACAAGAATCATACAAGTTAAGTTACAGACAAGGAAAGTTATCCTGTTGCCAGAAAACAGGCTCGGCAAACTTTGCAAAAATCTGTAGTGGAGTAGCGACAGCAGCTGAGTTTTCTCCAGGCAGACACTTTGACTGTGACAGCAGAGAGAGCGCAGGTGAAATCTGCTGCTCATTTGCTGCCCTGCATGACAGCAGTGCACAAACACAGTGATCATGATAGAATAGGGTCATCACCCTAGGTATATCTGTGTCTGTAGGTCTACTGCTCCGATGCATTGGCACAAGAGAGTGCCAATGCAAAGTAGTATTGTACTGTTAATATTGAAGGAACAGCAGAATCAATCCACACATCAACAACAGTGAAACAATAAATCAGCAGCAGCAGAAACAACAGTAATGGAAGCACCAGCCAAAATAACAACAGCGACATCTCAGCAGATAGAGAGAGGTGAGGGGGACAGTGACAACAACAGATAGTCAAAACAAAAGCAAGAATAGTAATGACTGCAGCAGCAACAACAAAATTCAAATGGATCTTATATAATCAGTCAACTAATTATAAACCAAAGCAAACGTGAATGTAATTATGTGTGAATAGAAAGACTTAAGCAGCCTCATAATCAACGGCACAGGATACTTGACTTAACATGTAACATTTTATGTCTCTAAAATGAGATATTCATGATTTCATTAATTTTCTTCTACTAAACTGTGGCACAGGCAGGTGTCTGAATCGCTTTTGTTTTTAAGTAGCCTATTTCAAAGCGGATTCATCTGTTTTGATGCCAGTGATGGGAACATTATCAGTTCTTTCAGTCTTTTGTATTTTCATCTGGTTTGAAGTTTCATCTGTATCTTCATTAAAAACTCATCGCTGGGTTTATGTGCCGTTGAAACGTGACAAAGCACGCACTTAAACCACAGTTTTGAGCTCCTGATAATAAAGCTTTGCTTTGAGCTGTTCACCCAGCTCATTCCCCTCCTGCTGTGCCAACGTGGCTCAGGTCACTCACGCTCCCTGTCGCCACGGCAACAGTCAGGCCGACGTGTCATCTGCTGAGTGGGCTCGGCTCTGGAAGGCCTGAACCTACATCTGTATGAAAGTGTGTGTGTGTGTGTGTGTGTGTGTGTGTGTGTGTGTGCATGTGCTAACAAGGTCAGTGGTTCAAACAGTATGCATCAACAAACGTTTCTCCCCGATGACCTTCTCTTCATGGTTTCAGTCAAATTGAACATATCAGTGTGATGTTTGTCACCCCCACCTCATCTCATCTCCGTCCTCCTGCCTCCTCCATCGCCCTGAACTTGCCCTTCAACCTCTCACATCCACAGAAGCTCATTTCCGATCGAAACTACACCCCATCCTCTAATAATTAAATTGCACCATGTTGTTTGATAGTTTAGTTTACATAAGGAAAGGGTGATGATGTGCCACCAGATATGGCATGTGTGCAAAGAGAGCAGGAGGGAAGTCGTTACCATTATCTGTGATTCCTGTGCCCCATATAAGCACTAGAATACATTTAATCCATGTGTGTTTGCCCTTGAGTGCATTCATTTTATTGCACTGTGTATTTTATGTATGGATTTTACATATAAAGTGGGAGCACTGATTTTATTACTGGAAAACAAAACCCTAAGTTTGTTGTTAAATCAGGTCAGTGGACCAGTTGACATTTTTACAGGCTTAATTAAAGGGGAAAAAAACAAACATCATGGGCCAGTGTAGAACTATACAGTATCTGCTTTTTGTTAGATTGACCATAAAGAAGCTCTGGATATAAAATTCAATCACGGTCTGCTTTATGCCTCCAGACAGCAATCAATACTTTTATTTGCAATATGGTTAGTGGGCTGGTTTATAACCTATTCATGCCTGAAGAAGGCTATTGCCTATTGCTAGTTACCACAAAGATCTAAGTCAATATTTTATTCAACCTCGCTCTGTCTGCCTTTATGTCTTATTAACTTTTGTTGACTGGAGTCCAGCTACCACGAGCCACGTGCAGCGTCCCAAAGCATTAAGTAACAATGTACAGTTGGACTGCGAGCGAATCCCTCTTCCTACATGTAGTCAGTGGCCAGGCTAGTTATCGATCCACAATGAACGTCACAGAAAAATGCTCTTTGTGACCGCAAAGGGCAGCTTTGCAATTCTATCTCTGATTCCAAATAGCAGCAGTGTATTATAAGGCAGTTTCCTTGATAATCATTCACACAACAGTCTAGAAGAATGGCCATTAGGGTCATCTACAGCACTTTGTAATTTCCTCGAAACCAAGCACAGAAAATATGAAGAAATAAATAAAGGGTGACCTTCATGTGTTTCAGTGACCACTTCACTGTGTGGTGTGACTGCAAAAAAAACAGGAGAACACAATCGGATGTCACTTAGTGTGATCAATAAAGGATTGTGTTTCTCTAAGAAAAGAGTCTAAGCGCACGAGAGACTGTTGGCTCAAAAAGCAGGCTTTTACTGCGATGAAAAAAAAGAAAGATGCTGCTCGCTGCTATAGAGTCAGATTCTGTAAATTCCCTATTTTGTCAACAGAAAGCCAAACAGAGCCTGATTATATCACATTGTTACCTGAGGGCCAGTAGCAGTGATTGTTTCTGTTTTGGTTTTTTGGCTCTGTCTGGATGCATGAAAAGACCATGTATGTATGCTGCCACCTAGTGTACAGAAACACCTACAGCGATTCCATCCATCCATTGCACCCAATGGTGTCACAAGGCTCTGTCTCCTGCACACAAAGGATGAAGGCAGGAACTCTGGACTGGCCCTCAGTGTATGACAGGACACACACGCCATCAACACAATTTAGAGTCTCCCATCAAACAAGGCAAACATGCATGTTTTTGGACTGTAAGAAAACCCACACAGGCAAAGGCAGAACATGCAAACTCCACATAGTAGTTTTCACAGTTGAGTATCAGATCTTGAGATCAGATCTATTGAGATCTTCATGGTTCCAACTAAGAGACTTTTTACGACCAAAAAAATACATTTTCCACTTTTATTTTCCATTGCACAGTAATCTCTATCTACAGAATTTCTAAACTTTTGTGGCAGCAGATAAAGTCATAAACATCCATGTGAAAGTTGCATAAAACTGTACAAGAAATTGGCTACAATGAGAAAAATACTGCAACCCACTGATAACTGTTGAATCCAGGACAGAAGATGGCATATGGCAGATAGACAGGACTCCCTCTTGTTGTTTGAGCGTGTGGTTGTGTCAGGTAAGAATACTGCATACTGTCAGGTATGGACAAACAAAAGAAAACAAATCAAATAAAAAAAAAACATTTAAAGAAAAGAAAAAAACACACAAAGAACAGCTGGGTCAGAGGGAAAAACACTGAGCAGGTTTTTGGGGATGACCTCTGGGTGAAACTTTATTTTTTTCCTGAAGTTTTTTTTTTCTCCCTTATTCTTCACCTTGGACACGGGAAGGACAGAGCTACCTACCAACATCCACACTACAACGCGTACTAAACACAGAGAAGGCTGTATCTGTAGCGGTGGATCCAATGGAGTCAGAGGAGGAAGAGAGTTCAGAGGGCGAAGGCAAAGACCGGAGAGTGAGCGAGAATCAGAGCATGTGCACAGAGCCCGGACACACCGCTGTTGAACTAAACCAGAATTTAGAGGTCATCCTCTAATTTCCCTACCATTATCTTTTAAGTGTCATTGGGGGGGTTACGCTTGTTTAACAGACACTCGACGGGACACAGACTGCAGACCAGAGGGACTAGGACATCAACATCAGTTACTAAACAACCAAAACTGAAAATCTTAAACACTTGTACGCACCCTGACGCACAGACGGACAGAGATACATACGGACGCACACATCCCTGCACACAAATAAACACACTCACGCACGGATGGATACCAGAAATATCGTTTGTGTGTGAGCTGTCAGTGGAATGGTTCAGAGGAAACAGCCTTATTAATCAACAGTTAGGCCACTTTAAACATTAAACATTAGTCCAAATGTTACACTTTTTTGACATAGTGTGATACGATAGTACTATAAATGGCTGAGTTCCATTGCAACTTGCTCCATTTCCTGAACCCTGAACAGTAATGAGGGTGATGATGTTCCTATATGGACCTGACCCTGCACGGACTGTGCTCCACACTGTGTTTTGCACACACATACACACACGCACACAGACACACACACATACACACCATGCTGAGCCAAACGATGAATGCAATGGAAAAGCTAAAGCAACTCTTTGGCGTCAGAAAAAATATGGCCTCTCTCCTCTTGCGTTGCTTGAGCAACCTCGACGTGTACTTTCCAGTTGGTCTTAAGATTGTCAAACTATTTACTTATATACAAATAAAGGTTAAAAGCCTGGTAGACAGAGAGATACACCACATTTGAGCTTCACTGCAAATATGGAAATAGAAGGGAGATCGTAATGGAGGTGAAGGTTTCTGACACCAAACACAACTGTCTCGCACTACTCGATAAATTAATCTCAACAAAGACTGACGGCTTTCTCATCCAGACAGCAAAACTGAAATAGGTTTCAAAGGTAAAACTTTAAAGGATCAAATGTCCAGATTTCCGCTGACCTGCATATATCAGCACGCATGAATTTGGAAACTCATCAAACCGGTCGGTGTGTTTCACACTGCACTTCACCAGCCTCTCTGTCGCCGTGGGCAACGGGCAGCAAATATCACGCCAGACAAGCAAATGAATCGAACCTTTGGAGAAGCAATAATCCAGTGATTTCAAAGTCGGTGCGTCAATGAGCACTAAATGATATATGCCTTTTATATCCTTGCCCTCCTTTTAGAATCCAGCCCTTTTCATAAGGGGAAATTAATTCCAGTTGTTAGACAAAAGCCACAAAACATTTTTTTTTTCAACAAATCAAAGATCATCCACTTTCACAACGATAGAAAAATAAGAGATTTTCCGGAAATACAGACAGAGCAAAAAACCCAACGGATAACAAATAGAGGAATGGCGAGAAAAATAGAAATTAACACACGCACACTGTTGGTAACGATATGAAAGTTTGTAAGATACAGAGGAGAGTCTAGAGTGAAATATCCAGTGTCCATCAGAAGAAGTTGCTTTATATCCTCGTGGTTCTCTGCATAGTGGCAGCACTTCCTGTGGCTCGCCATCGCTGCCTCCTTCGCGCTTGCTCGCATCCCATTCTTCACTTTTTCACGCTCGGAAGTGGATACAGCATTGCACATTTATTAGATTTATGTATATATAATGATGTTTTTAGGTTATTTTTCCTTCTTTTTACACATTAAGAATTTTTTGTAGTCTGTTTCATCTAGAGTATTTGTCTTTTTTCAGCCGCCGCTCGTCGGTTTGAAGTCCGGACCCCAATGAGCGTGGAGACGACAGTGAAGGATGTTTTTTTTTTTTGTTTTTTTTTTGGCAAATGAGTATGAAGAATCTCCAGGTGTGTGGACTGATCGGCTGCCTCGGAGAGAGAGGCTGAACAGAGATAAACAAAAAGACGATAACATAAAAAAAGACACCATTTATTTGCTCCCTCTGAGGTTGTCCTTACTCCCCTGTCTATCCCTCAGTTCCACCCGAGGACTGAGGTAAGAACAGTATTCAACATTGTGCTAGGGAAGAAAATCCCGAGTGTCCCAGTGAAGAAGGCTTGGAGGGACGGATGAGCGGACAGACGGAGGGCTGGGTGGGGGTCACAGGTGAGTCCAAATGAGCCGATGGAAGGTGACTGTTGTGTCCGTGGAGCTCAGCCCCTCCCCCGTCACGGATCAGAACTGGTACCACTTTTTGTCTTTGCACTTCAACATCATCTGGAAACAGAGGAAAGAGGTGGATCAGGATTACACAGAAACTTCCCATAGATGCACACTGCCCCCTAGTGGTCATGCAATAGTCTTTCACAAGATGCATCATCAGCTGTAGTTAATAAGGGGAAAAGAGTGACAAGCACAAAGCATCTGGATGTGATGCCTACATTTTGAGATACAAATAAATGAATTTTCACATTGATGTGAGAAGCATGCAGTAAAGCACATTATAGTAAAGACTCCACATCACAAGAGAAGCATGAATGGGTGCCTGATCTGTGCAGAATGAATGCTAATATTGTTACACTTCAAAACAGGATTTTAACATAGCTTGTAAAAACCCTTCAGAGGCACGTGTGAAGGAGGTGTGGATTTTTATGTTAGATACCAGCAAACTAAGATAAACACTCTTGGTCTCTTTCAATGGGGCAAATCAGTGGTAGGCTGCAGGAGCACTGCCATGATTACCTCATGGGCGTGTTTGGAAAAGGAATCGGCGCTGGCCATCATGGCTGCTGTCCTCTCCTCCAGCTCTCCCAGTTTCTGGCCCCTTTCGTCCAGCGCTATCCGGGCCCGAGCCAGGTCGCCCACCACGCCGGACGCCGCCCCCTTCATGCCCTCGATGCCGCCGGGGCCTGGGATGTGCTGGGCGAGACTCCTGGACGCCTTTCCAGCTGCTACCTCACCAACTGCGAGAAGAGACGAGAGGAAAATAACAGCGTCAGAGAGTTTGTGGTGCAGCAGCACAGGACCTAGCCACTGTGTGCAGGACTGGGTGGAGGTTTGACATACACAGCTCCTCTCTGTCCAGTGACTGTGCTCCACCCCCAAAGAGACCTTTGAAGAAACCCCTGTTTGGTGCCTCTGGCGTCTCCACTGGTGTGAAGAGTTCACCCAGCATCTCCTAAAACACAGACACACACAGAAACACACACATTATCCTGCTGTATGTGCTCCAACACATCTACAATACATACAGTGTATTTCTTTACTATCTTATATGATCATGTCAGTTAAATATACGGTTAAATAAGGTTAAATATGAAATTCTTATGCATAACTTCAAGCTTTTTAACCAAGATTGTTACGGTGAATCCCAAAACCTACAACTCTGTGGATCCACAGGTTTGGAGTGTATCCACTGACCTGCAGGTTTTCGCAGAGGTCCTGGCTGTAAGTGATCCTCTGGACCTCGGTGGGTGAGCACAGGTACATGGCCTGACCCAGGTTGGTGAAGCAGAACGTCCTGGCTATCCGCATGTCTGTCAGAGGCAGGTAGTTTACATCCATCAGCGGTCTCAGCCCCGGCACACTGGACGGGAGAGAGAGAAAAAAATGTCCAATATATTTATATATATTCCTATTCATTGTATAAATCCATATATTGTCCTCATATTGTGGCTAGGTGACAACGGGCAAGTATAAAAACACAAACACACACAGGCGGACAGGCAGAAAGCTACACTCCCCTGCTCTGTCAGACGCCCATATGGAAGGCTGCTCTGCCTCTGCGTCTCTCCTCGAGGGGAGAGCGCAAGATTAATGAGGATGAACGGCAGATTAATATGCCCCTCCTCACTTCTATCCCTTCACACATGGCATGAAAATAATTCCTAACCTTGTCACATTGGTGTGTAGGTCGGACATGGCTTAGCGGCTGATGCTGCAGGTTTACGTTGGGTTAAAAAAAATCTCTCAGAGTTTGACTTTGAATGGCAACTTGAACAAAGATAAAAGTTGAACTGCGGCCATGAGATGATGCCCCTGTCTGCATCAGGGGTGACTGTACTTATTTCTGCCATTTAAGAGCCAATCTGTTGCTGTGATGTCCAAACTGGTCAAACTGGAGTGTCAGCAAACGACCCTTGCTTTAATTCACACAGAATTAGGACTTGTAATGAGAACAGGAGCGCATTAAGGAGAACTCCACTATTACTGCACACAATCTGTTCTGTTGAAATCTGTCTGATTCATACAGGAGAAAGGTGACCTTGGATCCACATTTAGTGAAGTTAAAATAAAGCCAAAATTAATTTCCCAAAGGATTAGGTTTTTGCCAGCTATTGCAAAATTACCCAACTTTTATCTCTCTCCCCATTCACCAGCCCGATCTTCTTGCAGAGCTCTATTGTTGGCCAGATCTCATGTAACCTGATTTAAGTCATCTACGCTTTCCCTCTACACATCCTCATATCAGTCCCTCATTTTCCTTTTTTACTTTTTCATGCTGCAAAATAATGATCCGTATTTGTAAAAAACATCTTTAACAGAGAAAGTCATTTTGAAAAAAGACGGAGCACAACGACGATGGACTGTATCTAGTGATACGAGCGGCACTGATTTGAGCTGACATTGACTGATCTGTTTCAATAATAACCGCCTATTTCTAGTTTCTCACCTGAGGGTCATGATGTGGCCGTTGGCACAGAAACACGCCACGCACACGCCTTGGCTCATCTGCACCACGTCTGCCCGCAGGATGAAGGAGGTTTCCGTGATACTGTGTTTATAGATGCAGGTTTGGGAGGGGAGGGACATGACTTTGGCCTGTTTCTCTGAACACACCACAGCGTACTGGCTCTCACTGAGGTCCTGGGAGGTGGAAGGGGACACTGAGACGGGCCTGCGCTTACGGACCTTCTCTCTTTCTTCACCATCTGCTGTAACGTTGGGTTCATACCAAGGCTCAAACGCAGGGGGGAGCATGGAGCCTGTTGAGTCCAGGAAGGCCATGCGCAAGATGCCGCCTTTCAGCCGGACCAACATGCCTGTTTGATGGGAGGAAGAGGCTTGTTGTTAGGAGAGCAAAGCTCACACACCTAGATAGCTGTTCATCGGTGCCATCATTTCAGAAGAAGCAAGAAAAAATGTCGCATCTTCTAATGGGAATGGGAATTCATTATTATTAGAATATAGACTATTTTATAATACAGTATATCATTTATTGAAATATAATTCTAAATATGATTGTTGTGTTTTATATCAATGTAATAATTATATTTTGTACATTACATTACATTGTTTCATACTGATTTTTGAATGATGAGAAATATGTATATGATTTCAGCCTAAGTGTTTTATCATAAGACAAAAACTCAAGGTATCATTCAACTTATAATGATAAAGTTACAGACACAACACTGAGTCTCATGAGCAGTCCTGCCCTGACCATGAACTGTAGCAGCAAGATAGGATCTATTCTCCACTGATCCTGGCTCAGATATATAAAGCTGGATATGTAAACTCTGAATTGTTTCGCAAGGACCACAACCTTACGTGATCATTCGTGTGATTGACCGGTAAGGCAGCCAATCAGCATGAAGCGTACTGCATGTGTGGCTGCCAGGTAAGCATGAGATGGATCTGTGCAGAACCAAGCCGGAACATTTTCCACAATTTGCTTGTTTGAAACATCAGTTCAAATGCCCCCCTCCCCCCATCCCCTCTCATACCCACCCGTAGGTGAAATGATAACCGGCTGCAGTTGCCGCTGCTCCCCAGCAGGTGGCAGTGTGAGTGCTAGTGCCAGCACAGTGCCCAGGGACGTGCCTACAAACAGGCAGGGTGTCAGGGTGCTGTCCCCCTTGCGGGCGAAGGCCTCGCTGAAGTGGAAGGAGCTGATGGCCTCGCGTGCCTCCTTGTCGATGCTGGTGACGCTGGAGGAGCGCGAGCGGCTGAAGGAGTTGTCCCGGTGGTCTAGTGGGTTGGCACCCCGGGGCGGGCATACAGACAGGAGGACAGTGAGGAGAAAACAGAGCGAGGTAAAGCACCCAAAAGGCAGGGCAACACAAAAGCACACCGAGATGTGGACACTGCCGAGAACTTACAAAAAAAAAAATCAATGGTGAGAGAGAAGTAAACAGTTTGTCTTTGGATAAAAGCTTAACACTGTACAACTCCATAATGCAAATCTGCTATATCTTATTTCTTTTTTTCACATTTTCTCAGACCGACCCACTTTTTTAAAATCCTCTTGAATAACTCTCTGAACACTTCCGCATGCAGGTAAATGTGTTTCACCCTTTATAAATGAAGAGAAGTAAATGTGTATTTTGACATTATTTCTGTTTGAGGGAAAAACCCAACCAATCAGAGACAGAGAAAAGAAAGACATGAAGAACACAGACGAGAATAAGAAAGCTGCAAAAGTTACAGAAAGCTTAACGGTGAGATGGAGTGTGCATAATTTAGCTTAGCACCACTGACCCCGGGCACAGCAGGAAATACAATTTACATGGAATTTAATCCCAACATTTTGATTTACCTCTAAAAAGTCACTTTGGGTCAGATCAGTGCTACTTTTGTGTCATGCAAACTCAAGAGAGAACAACAGCTTGCCAGTTGTGAGGCTAATAACCAGATAACACTGGACTGATGGGATGTGGTGGAGTCCAGTCGAGGTGAGAAAGATAAACTGCATTTCCATACAAATTGTTTGGAGACACGAAGTCAAGGCTTACCCAAGTCTGGCTTTAGCTCAGTAGGCAAGCTTAATTTCCGTGACATCTTTGCTGGAAAAAAGAGAACATCCCTCTTTACAAACACACGTCTAACCTAACACATGATGCCATGCAAAGCCGGGTAACTTGCATCGGGCTGGGACTGTGCACAAAGTAAATGTACATGAAGACGACAAAAAGAGCTGGACAGGGGCAGAGCCAAGATGCTTTTCAAACAAGGAGACAGTCCTGTGTGTCACAGAGGCATGCTGCGACAGACACAACAAAGAAGGTGTCCTCTGAATGCACATTGGCCTGCAAGAGAGGACTGGTGGAGGAAGAGACGTCAGAACTGCACAGCCAACTGGGACCCTCATGCCACATGAGCATGCACCAAGAACAAGAGATCACAGGAAACAGAAAAACAGGATATGGAAGAAGACAGTGGAAAAGATGGTCAGAGGTTACTAAGATAGTCTCCTACTACTCCTACTCTCCTACTAGCTTCCGGAGCTAGCTACAAGCTACTAGCTCCTTAGCTACATTTCTTTTTTTGTCTTTTAGTGATAACTGTTGGAGGCACATTTATGCATAGCTGCCTGATTAAACCTGCTTGTGAAGTCTGAAAAGTTGAATAGTTCTGTCTGCTTTTGCACACAATGATCAGGCTTTTAGCTCCTTTTAAGAGGCTGAACTTTGAAAGAGAAACAATGAAATGAGTTCCAAGACATTATTTTTCCATTTACTGGCAACTGTTATCTGTCTGACTTACAAAACATGCAGAAACAGAAGCTCTAAAAAAAAACAACCTTACAAAAACCTTGGAGGTGTCTAACCCTAACATTTATACTTTAGTATACTATTTTATTTTCCATTTTGGAGAATGAACTGGCAGAGGCTCTGTGCAATTTGACTTCCTGACACCTCCTCTCACTGTTGTCCAGCTCCTGCCCGTAATTTACATCCAGAAATCCATCCACAGTCAACTCACGGCTTCCCTTTACCCTCTATTTACTTTCATCAAAGGGCCCTGCACATCCACGTCGGTCATCTCACATATTCAGACTAATTAGAGCTGTCTGCAGCTGCGCCGGCACTTACGTGAGGTCGTCAAACTCCACGGAGCAATAAGACTAACAAAGGACCGACCGACAAGCCAATGGGACCACTGGGAAAATGTTATTTTTAAGAACAGGTCCAAAGGTTTCAACAGGGTTCAGACTAATTAAATGAGGTCAGACTGGTTAAAATGAATCTGTGGGATTGGAGCTGTGTGGGTCAAAACTCCAGGCTCTGATGCAGCCGACGCTTTAAATACAGCCTGTAATTGGCCCGACACGACGCATTTACCCTCCACGGGTCAGGTCATAAATAAAGCAGTTGATAAGTAATAATTGATCACTTGGACAGACACTGAGGGCACACAAAGACACAGTGGGACAGATGAGTCGCCCTCTACGCTGTGGCATCAAGGCCATTCGTAGGACTCAGAACGTAGACAAGGACTTTGTTGTAGGTCAGGACAGATATCACACGCAGGCACATCTACAGTATGACACTCGTGCTACATACATGTAGCATGCAGGTGTGTGTCTGAGGCCTTCAAATACTGTGTGTGTGTGTGTGTGTGTGTGTATGAACAGCTGAGTTTCTGCCACGCCACCAGGTTAGCCACTGCTCCACAAGCTTTCAGTTCTCCATGGACTGTTTTTCAGCTTTTTTTTTTCTCTTTAGCCCGATAATTGTCATTAAGTACGAGCAAGGTTAGAGAAGCTACTGATGTTAAAGAGTTTGATCCAGCGAGAACAAAAAGACAGTGGAACGTAAGTTAACCCTGAGCTCTGGCTCTGTGATCGCTGCTGTATTTCATCCCTGTGATGACGAGACACGGAGGACAGAAACACGTAATGGTGGCGGTGGTGGTGTTGTGTGCGTGCGTGTGTGTGTGTGTGTGTGTGTGTGTGTGTGTGTGAGGGGGTTGGGGTCGGGTCTGGACTTTTTGTCCTTCCTACTGAGCCTCACGTGACAGTCTTTGGCCAATCTTACCTCCTCTACCACCTCCATTGTAGAACTGCTGTAGGTTGCTGTTTGACGTCAACACTTTTGGGGGAGGAGGAGGAGGAGGAGGAGGAGGAGGGGAGGGGGAGTAGAGTAAACGTGCTGTTAGAAACAAGCCGTCACCTTCAGCCTACATAATCACCAGCTTTTTGTCCTTTGTAGCAAACTTGGTCTCTTTAAATGTCAGTGAGCCTGGTTCAAAATGTAGGACACTGGTTTAGTTTGACTCAATGTAAAATCTTACAGTGTGAAATGCACTTTCATTACAACTGCTCGGTCAGGTCTGATCATAAAAACCATTGTAAACAACCACTGTGGTTAATAAAGGCCAGGGAATCCTTTTAAGTTTTACATACCGCATATTATAGGCCTACATTGTGTTGTATGTAGATATATGAGACTATTATATTATTATTTGATGTGCACTGTGAAAGTGGTCTGCAGGGCGCTGAATTCTTCCCACTGGTGTATTGTTGTTGTATTTGTAAATCTAAACAACATTAAATGGCCAATAAAGTCTACAGGCCTTCTTCCTCTAAGTGGTTTGACAAGCTGTTTTGACTGCAATTTAAACGACTCTACAAATTTCCTCGATTTGACTTAAATGGCGTCTTTGTTCATCTTCATGCAACTTCACTTTTCAGCATTAAAAGGTGGAACGAGCACCCATTTTCTCCCGGATCCCTTACAGAAAAACAGAAAACAGCACTTATCCTTCGACTAAACGCCTGTAAAGTCGAGCAAAATCCGCCTCATCTCTCTCTGTCCTATGAATAATGCAGAGCAGACACTAGTAGGCCACAGTCTGGTGTGCGTGTGTGTGTGTGTGTGTGTGGAGGAGGTTATCTTGTCCAGTCATCATACCTGAAAACAGCAGCAGAACTCCAGACGTGGAGATTTGTTTTCTGTCTGACCTTTTTAAATAGCCCCTTATTTTCAGCGCGCTAATGCCAAGTTATCCTTAATGAGATGGATCTGGGCTGTTCGCTCCTCAAACACCTTCAGCTGAAATACTAATGACATAGATTTAGGATGAAGCCAACTAAGAGAGCAGAGGAGCGTCTGGGCTGCTGCGACACACACCGTGTCGATCTCCTACGTAGGCAGGTCGAATGCGGCGCGGTGCAGAGCGGTGACGGGGCATTTTGTTTGTTCGCTGTTCGTCATTTTCACCGATTCAAAAGCCGCCCGGCTGCACTACAGTGCACCCAGACACTTGAAATGCCAGAGGTCCGAGAAAAGTTCACTTATATCATCCAGCAACTTCATGTAACACTGTTAACCGGAGGCTATTTTTTCCCACAATTATGCAATTGTATTCATGTGCTGAATATGTGAAAAATCCTGAGGCCCTTCAGGTTGAACTTTTACTTTTTTACCTCACAGTCTGATTAATGTAAATTAATGGGTTTCTGTACCAGAATGCAGAGTTTAATTCAATTTGTAATTCTTAGCTGTCACGGCGAATTAACGTCACTCGGAGACGTTCGCAGCCCGTAACACAGATTTCCCAGATGCCACGTGAGACTGAGGCAAATTTATTCCTGTCTATTGAGCTCTGCGAAGTGGTACAGTGAGAGGCGCATGCACAAATGGAAAAAAATGGGCTCAAAAGCCCATAAATGTACGGTAATAAACTCAAACAGTGCGTTTCTAAAGACCGAAGCAGAATGAAACTGACAGCCAGACAATTTTATGGCTCAACAAAAAGACCCAGTTCCAGTTTGATGAGCAGCAATTTCAATAAAACACTATTAAAAGATTAATCTTCCTTCCTAACCAATGCCGCGCCCGCATTCACACACGTCCTTTTGTACAGTAGGTCTATTTCTGAATGCCTCCATGTTTGGGTTTCACGCCTAGATGAGGCAGAGCCCCTGCTACACGTTCCCTCCCACAGAACGAGGCGCTGAAGGACATGTTACCTGAAGTAGGGGATTTGCAGCGATCCTCAGACGTGGCTGAGCCCTCGTTGATGTCACACAGACCTGCAACGGAGACCAACCAGACATGATCGCTAGCACAGGTGTGTGCTGTGTACCGATACCACAAATTGCATAAACACTTCAGAAAATCTAAAACTTCCGATCATATTTTATCACATCGGGAGGATTTTCCGCATTTTAAATGTTTCGCACAAAATCCGAGTCCAATTACTCCATTTGGAGCGTGCATGTCTGTACACAAGTGTGTGTGTATGTGTGTGTTTGTGTGTGTGACATTGTCCTGTGAGGCAGAAAGCCAGGCAGACAGCAGCAGTCCCTGCTGGCAGAGCAACACAGCTGGACGCCTGATTACTGCTTGCGTGCGCCAGGCTCTGACAGGTGCCAGCCCACAGCTCACCACTCGCTGACACCAGATGCTCCGTGTGTATTTACATGCGCGCTTTCTTGGGCGCGCGTGTGAGCGCTGACATGCTCGCAGAGGCAAATAAATCCCTTTTTTTTTGCGTTTACACGCGCATAATTCTTAATCGTTCAAAACAGAAAAGTTTTGCTTGGAGTATGGGCAGGACACTGCGGCATCCCGGATGGACCTGCACAGCCACCTCCCAACACAGGGTGGCAGTGTGTCCATACTGAAAGCTGCACGAAGGAGACGGCACAAGATGAGGCTGCAGTGGTGTGTTCGAGGGATGGGCTGGGTGTTTGCATGTGTTTGCCTGGATGACGGACCAGAAGAGGAAGATGGACAAAGACAGAGCTAGTTAAGGCCTCGTGATCGAGCTGCGTTGTAGAGCGTTGTTCTAGGATTCACTCTCACATTCGGATCCGTTTACAGTCGTTTCAGGAGTGCTGGACCTATGGGGTAACTAGACTCTCAGCCGAAAGTGGCACAATCCCCCTTAGGTCAGACCTTTACCGAACACAGACATAGTTACTTCAGTGATACAACACACTGGAGCTTCATAACGACTCCATGTTTTAATTTAATGCGGTGAATTGCTGGGTAAATTTTCCCTCCAACTGTTTCATTTGCCTTTGGGACAAGAGCAGAATTTGCAGATCACGGTTCAACGGTTTTTGCTTAGTGGCAGAAAAAAAATGGAGGGAAATTAAAGAAATAGTCATACGCAGGATTTCTGTTTGAAACCTACACAATCTAGAAGGAAAATAATCAGCAGTGGACATTGACAGTAAGAATTATTAAGTGGATGCAAACGCTTAAGAGTGATTTTTTTTAACATCTATAACTACATCTCCAGCTTCGTCCCTTGGTGCTGCTCACCTCCAGAGGGCTGTCTCGTCTTCCTGGGCGAGCGGGGCTGTCTCTGGTAGGGGTCATTGGAGCCGTAAAGCTCCACCGTCCCCAGGTTGAGCACCACGGTCTTCTGGACGTAGTCCACCACCGCCAGACCATTGCTGTTTCCAAACACCACTCTGTAGTCAAAGATAGAAATGCATGGATAGGTTAGGGAAGCATAACAACTGGACTGGATTTTGCTTTTCGAGCTAAATACGGGGAGCTCAGTGGTAGAGCGCATGCTTTACATGTTTGAGGTCCTGGCTTCAATAGCCGTATCTCCACTTCTTGAAACTCCCCTGAAGTGAGATGAATAAAGGCATATTCTATTCTAAAACCACCAATAGCTCGAGCTGGTGTGGATTTCAAAAAAAGTACAAGTCTAAGATGTCTTTCACTGAAAGGCTTTATTAATAATTGATAGTCATATGCTATATTCTTACAGGTCAACAATGTCAAAACTCTGCCTACAGTTTTATCCGATGTCTTTGCACAAACACAGAGCTGTAAGGAGTCTCACAGTCACCTGAAGGCTTAGTCTGACCATCATGTAAGCCAAATTGCGTAACAAATGAACTTATGTAAATTCCCTATAACGGATTGTCAAATTTCTCCTGTCATAAATGATGTTGATGTGCTTGGCAGTCACTGCAGCACTGAGCCGCTCAATTAAACGCATGTCCACTTTGTATTATTCATCTCCATAGATTCCAGTCCTCTGTAGGATGAGGATAACGCGATTATTTTCACTGAACAAAACCCCCGGGAACTTAGAGCGACCTCTTTAGTGTTGCGGAGTCTGCATACTCACAGGCCGTAGGAGGAATTGAGCGCCAGACTTGTGATCTGCTGAGGCGGCTCTCCGCTCACCCACACCAACTGGACGACCAGGTCCACCTGGTAACCCGGAGACTGCTTCAGAGGAGTGCTGCGCACTCTGGAGGGAGAGGAGAGAATGGAGCCGGTGTCGACAGACAGTCGAGGGGAGACACAGCGGAGCAAAGGAGAGTTGAAAAGGGGAGGCGAAACAAAAAAAAAAAAAGAAAGACGAGAGGTTTGAGACAGACAGAGGCGAGTGGTGCAGCTGCGGCTCTGAAGCAGTTGTGTGTCGAGGGTCTGGCATGAGTGGCTGCGAGGGGATGATGGGGAGGCTGTGGATGAGAACGCTTCAGGCGCTGACTAAGTCTGGGCAAGGATGCTTGAGGCAAAATGCAAGACTCTTGTGTGCATGAGAATGTGTGCAGGCGCTGCTGGTGCTGCTAAGGGTTTATGTAAGTGCTCCTGATATATATGTGTGTGTGTGTGTGTGTGTGTGTGTGTGTGTGTGTGTGTGTGTGTGTGTGTGTGTGTGTGTGTCGTACTTGAGGCAGGGCATGTTGCCTCCGTCAGAGTTGTTGCTGCTGGTGGAGGGGTGCGTCGGTGGGCCGCTGGTCTGGGGGGAGGCACCGGGGGTGGGCACCGCGGACGTCTGCTCCCCTCCTCCGCCCCCGCCTTCTGGAGACTCGACATCGTTCAGCTCGTACTGCATCCGCACCTCTAGCAGCTGCACGGGACACACACAGCAGGTCGAGAACGGACCTTAGCAGGTCGATACAATATTTAAAAGCACCAAACATGAAATACTCAGAGGATGGGAGAAGTTAAACAACGGTGATTGACACCCACCTCAGCTCTGATAACAGAGGCTTGTTTGACGTGTGTGTGTGTATGTGCGGGCGTGTGTGTGTGTGTGTGTGGGAAGACAGAGAGTCATAAAGGTCCTGCGATGCTGAGATATTCCATTTCTTCCAAAGCCCTCCTTCAGGCTACTTTACTGCAACCTCCGCCTTCAAACACACACACACACACACAATGTGCCAAAGCACCCCCTCCTCTGGATCCTGTCGGTCTCATTAGCCCCGCTGACAGGTGGGAGTGAAGAGCGATCAGTGGCCTTCTTCAGATTCTCACTCCTACCTGCGTCTGTCCTCCTCTACCTGCCTTCACCGCGCGACGGCGGAAAAGCGTTTGACCTTGTGCGAACAGAGGCTGCTCTCCTAATTACGCTTACGTCTCTGGCCCTGATCCGCATCCAAGTCGCATGCACGGAGCGTAGGGGAAGAGAGAGAAAAAAAAAAAAAAAAGAGTGGCTGAGATTTCTCTGACACACGCGTCAAGGCTCTGCTGGCTGTCGCCCACTGAGCACGTAGCTCCGGATCTGAATTGGTTGCTCAACAGCAAGGTGCCTTCAAGGTCTACTGTGTAGGACTGAGGAAGATCTGTTGTAAAATACATGGATTTTAGCATTCAAAGTATCACATTCTTTTCCTCTATTCATGATTAGAACTGAGCTGACTCCTTTTGTTGTCCGCGTACAACTGCTCGATATGGGCTTTGAACTTAATTGAATTCACTTGAGAACAAGACTCGTTTTATCGGCACGGGGAGCGGGTCCGCCATCTTGCAGCCCCCATGTTTTGACCGAAAAAAATCTTCACTTTTAAATGAAGTCTCTCCTATAAGCTGAGGCAGAGTGTGCGGAGAGAAGTCGAGTCTCGCTGCTAAACGCGGCTAAATCCCACAGGAGGCACTCGAACGCAACACAAATTCTCTAATCCCATTTATCTTTGGGAGGCACAAAAGGACTGGGTAGTTGGGACAAACAGCGGCCGAGCTCATAAAGGACACCTGCTAAAACATTAAAATTCATTTTATGGGCCTGCCAGGAAAAACACATCACAGTGCCTCCCACGCCCCTTTGATTGACAAGCCATCTCCGCCGTCCAGGGCAACAACACCACAGCAGCGACCGCTCGGCTATATAAACGCTGCCAAAATTACAAATAAATAAACTAAGAAGCCAGTCGCCACTCTGACACTCTACTCCACACACACACACACACACACACACACACACACACACACACACACACACACACACACGCACACACGCACAGATTAAACAGCGTTTCTCTGCATGCCATTAAACGTCGGCTCCCATCACACCCCCGTAAGCACTCGCGTCGCTATCGCGGCAGATTATAATGACAGTGTAGCTTTGCTTGTTCACTGCTCCGTCTGTTGGCATGGCAACCATACTGCCTTTGACTAGGCACATCTCTGAGAGAGTGCGTGTGTGTGTGTTGTGCATACGACGACATCTTAAAACAGCCGAGCGTTGTCTTGATGGAGAGCTGCTCACGTGACGCACCCCGTGTTTCATTGGCGGCGGCGTCTGACCCAGATTAAAAGATGTCACCCACCTGCACCACCTCAGTGGTTACTTCCAGCTTGCTGAAGCGGTAGATGATAACGTTGGCTGACACGCCGGCCACACACAGCATGCGGCTCTCGGGGCACCAGGCCATGATCTGAATAGCGAAGGGGTCTTCGTCTGACACCTCCGAGCTGCCCTTGTCCTCCTTGGAGCGGTTTCTGTCAAACACCTTGGCTGTTTTGAGCTTGTAGAGCACCTGGAGCATTACTGAGAAAGAAAAACAGAGGAGAAACCAGAGAGATATCAGATGCAATGCAGCTACTGAATCTCCCCTAAAATGATTAGACAGAGAAGATATTCCTTCCGCAGATGCTTCTGATCTGCTTTCCTCAACAATGGAAATCAGAGGCAATCTGGAGCTTTCAACATAAAATAATGAGTTATCACGATAAGACTTGAATATTAGACAAAACTTTGTTTAAATCGACTATGAAAAGGCTGAAGCCTGAATGAAGATTATCCACTCATCTATTTTTTAAAGCTCCTCTGTAAGAGTTCCTCTCTTTTACTTTCAGCGTCAAATGTCCAGTCGAAACTCAGAAAGTCCTTTTTTGTTGTCCGGCTTCCTGGAAAACCATCAAAAATTAGCATTTGGAAGCTAGTCAAAGCCTGGCGACTGAGAGAACTCACTTGCAGAGGCATCCCAGAACTTCACAGTTCCGTCCGCGTGCCTGGGCATCCGAGAGAGGCAAGAAAAGATAAAAGCAGAGGAACAAGAGAGAAATGAATTTCAATCTCTGGCCTGTTGTCCTACTGAGTCTTTAAACTAAATGAACCGTTTTGAAAGATCTGCAGCACAAAAATATCTGTAGAATCAACTCCAGATACATTTTGGATTATTTTGAAGCAATCATGCCAAAATATGAAGTCATAGTTGTTTAGCCAGGAGGTTAGCATTATGTTGTTCTCTCCATGTCCACGTCAGGTTTTCTCAACTCTATCCCTAAACTACCCAGGTTGTATCCTTTCTCTTAACCTTTTGTGTGCTGGGATAGGTTCCAGAAGACCCCTCTGACACCATTAGGGTATAAAGCATGCAAAATAACATATGGATACACGTCTCATCCTTTTGTCTTGGTCCGTGACACCACTGAACGCTGACATTCAATTCCAATTCCAGCTCTGTGACAAAATTCACACTATTTCTATCCCATTTCAACAGAACTATTCCTCTGTGTGCAAAGCCGAGACTATGAAGAAAGAGTCTCCCCAGCGTGGTGCAGAAGAGCCTGACAGGTGTGACCTCGACACCTTCAGGCAGGAGCTGGAACGCCGCTTGCTAGCTAAAAGTGGGAGCCCGTGTCCCATTTGGTGTTAGAGCGGCACGGCAATCCCTTCGTATTGATGATCGCAAACATTAATAGGACGCATGCTTAAACCTCGTAAACGAGATTAAAATCACCAGCAAGGTGACGTGCCGGGCGGTCTCTTCCATTTAGCGTCGCAGAGAGGGACATTTTCTTGTATTTTGACATGCGTTTTTTGCTCGCCGTTTCTTCCCCCACTCATTACTTTGCTGCCATTTCAGCTGAGTGGACTGTGAGAGAGAAATATTTTGCAGTCTGTGGCGCCATCAGAAAGAGAGAGAGAGAGAGAGAGAGAGAGAGAGAGGGAGAGAGAGACCTGGATGGAATGATAATAAGGCACCGAGGGGGTGAGGAGAAGAAGGGAGGAAAGCATTAGACAGGAGAGGAGCGAGAGCCGCCCGCCGTCCGCCCATACCTCAATGTCACTTCTTCAGAGCGCGCGTTCTGTTAAAAACGCCCCTTCTCCCCTTGTTGACGGCTTAGCGCAGGATAATAAACATGAAAACGGAGCAAAGGCCGCGTGGTCGGAATGAATAAAGACCTACAGCGAACGCCACGAGACGAGCCGCTCGTGCTCACGGCGGCCTGGCAGCGTGGGAGAGGTGAAAGCGATCGAGCCGCCCGCCAGGTGACGGTAACGATCGCGCCGTACGCTAATGAAATAAGTGTTGCCTTACCCGGTGATGATGATCTCTGGGTAGCTTTGCGTGCCCTGACCCCAGTTCCCACCACTGATGGGCCATTCCTGCACAGAGGACGAGAGACGTGTCAATGCACGGCGCGTCGATACACGCATTGATTGCAGTAACAGGCGACGTGATTAGATCCCTTGCTTGTCTGTGTGTGTGTGTGCTGGAAAAAAAACACAGGCAGAATTCATGTGTACTACACGACCTGCAGCGTCATGTTGCAATTATACATCCTCCTCCCCGGTGTGTGTGTGTGTGTGTGTGTGTGTGTGTGTGTGTGTGTGTGTGTGTGTCTCTGTGATTGAGTGTATGCGCCTGTGTTGGCGGCGGGTTCGGCTTTGAACACGTTGACACATACAAAGGTCAGGGGGATGAGTCACAGTGATCTTTATGTGAGAATGCCCTCCCGCAGCTCGGCCAGGCCTTTGCTTTAAATAAAAAAAAGAGAGAGAGAGAGAGAGACGAGGCAGAGAAAAGGGAGCGATGCTAGGCAGCCAGTCTGGGTCAGTACACGCTGACATTTCCGACAGAAAGCTAGAACAAGGCGACAGGGACGAGAACACGGTCCTACATAATGGCTGACGGAGCGGGGGGTCCGTCTTGGATGATCCACGCATACGGGGCGGGGACGGGGAGGAGGTGGGGGAGAGAGAGCGGAGGACCGTAGCGTGATACGACACAATTATATCGTCCCTTTGGCTTCAGGGAAACACGGAGAAATGTATATTTTAGCACCAGTGAATCAAACACACCCATGCTGCGTGCCAGTGCCACTCTGCATTAATACCCTATATGCAGTAAACTTGTGCTTGTTGGAGTGCGACACGGCCATTTGAGTGTTTAGCGCCGAACATTTACATTTGTAATTTAGGCGTTTAGCACTTTATGATGCTGCAGTCGAGAATGACAAGAGGGGAAACTCCACCCTGGGGATACCCGCACACTGTCATACATCATTAATCTGTAATTGGGAGGTGTGTTCGGAGAGGTATTTTTTCTAATGTGAAACATGTCTGCGAAGTGATGTCACGCATACTTTACACTTCCAAAAGATTCAATGTTCAATCAAGTCAGTTTAACATTCGAATGCTGACTTTAACACAAAATGACAGTGAAACAAGTAAATAATGCCCTATATTGACTCAGGTAGAAATGAAATTTGTATTTTTTCTGATAATTTCTACCAAATATTTGTCTGTCCAACCAGGAAAACCTCTGTAATATGAGAATTTTTTATAATGTGGCGCATTGAATATTTTTCAACTTTTAATACCTTTTCTGCCTCTCTCTCGCTTAAATGATGATGGGTTAAAAGAGGTGACGGCTGAGGTGAGATGACGAATGATGATGAGTTGTGTGGTTAGCACAGTCAGACCATTGGGCACAAAGCGAGGACGTCTTCGGTCACTGTACCTTTTTGCTGTAGCCCTGTCGTTTCTGCCGCGAGCCAACGGAGTAAAGTGCAGGTATGAGGTCCACAGGGCAGTCGGCAAAGTACTCGCAGCAGGTGACAGGAGACTCGTGGATGGTCAGAGGATAGGGGTTTTCGAATATGGGGTAACTAAACAAAAGAGCACAGACAAAGTCGGGCGGAATTTAATGAGCCAGTCTGCCTGCTATCAGTGCGTTAGTCCCATTCAGAGACTCTTTGGAAATGAAGAATTACTGTAGATTCATGGCAATAAGTTACATCCAGGTATAAAGGCGAGGCAGTATATATTACCGATAATGAGCACTAATAGGTCACCTGTGACATCTTTGCCTACATTTGGAGAAACAAAAGGAGTGGAGATGATGAAGAGTTATTTCAGACTCACCCATTTTGTGCAAGGTCGATCACCACTAAATCCTTTTCTAGGAGGACCACCACAGCGTAAGGTTCCTGAAAATCTGCGCAGCGAACCAGCAAGACAAGCCATTCATCACACACTCTTTAAGCACTCTTGTAATTCCTTGAGAGAGAACTCCCCTGAAATCTACAAACCACAGGGGAAGAACTACTCAGACTCAGTATGGCAAATGTTATTATCATATCTGTGCCCTGAAGATGTGAGGGCAAGAACACTTACTGCTTAGTATTTATTAATCTACGTGATTTATAACCGTCGGGAGAAGCACACTGGTTATATATTTACATCCAACTGATTTGGGGAAAATTTCACATTCAGCTCTACAATGATTTCTTAACAGACTTTAAACCTTTGTTTCAATGAATTATTAAAACTGGCTCCATTAAAAGATATATGTAACTTATCACTGCCTGAAACTAGATGGCTGTTAAATGAGCTACCTGCAGAGATCTCTGAATTCAGCCTCAGACGTAGGACATTAAAAAGTGATAAATGCAAAGATGAGGGGTATGCACATGCAGCAATATCATAAATTAATGATCTTAAAAAATGTGATACAAACAGTACATGCAGAAAATTCATTCATCAGCTCTCTTTTTAGTGAGAATATGCAAAAGAAAAAAAACGCCTCGCTTTTATTGATGTACACTGCTTTTCAGAGCCTGCAGAGCCTTATTTTCCCAGCTCTTTGGAGTTTGATTTGTAGGTCAGGGCATCTCTGCAGCACCACGACGCCTCATTTACAACCGCATGTTCTGACCTTTATCTGGAAAAAAAATGCAGCCACTGTGCCCGTGTGGTTTTTCAATGAAATGTTCCGCCCCTCCGTACAGACACTATTGTGACACGTCCTCCAGTGTGCGCGCCTCCAAACCAGTGCTCAACAATCTGTTGTACAAAGCAGCAGGTTCCCCGGCTGTCAGGGCACGCGGAGGCTGAAACACTTTGACATCTGGTGTCACCACATCTCTCAGCGACCTTCTCATTTTACTTCGCTGGTGATGGTAGACCAGGGATTCTCGTTCCGCTGGGCCTTAGATCACTGCGTGGTTACTCTTTGGCACTTTCGGTATTTGGGAGCTGAGGATGAAGTAGCTGGAGCTGCACCTGGAGAATAACTCCGTGGGATGTGGATGTGGCACTCAAAGGCCTTTCTGCACACGTGCTACAGAATTTAATGGGCTCTTCCTTAGTCTAGGCTACATGTTTCCACCAAATCTGATTGAAATCGGTCAGCTGCTTTTGTGCAGTCCTCCTAACATACTTACTTATATACATGAGTAAACTTCATACACCATATGAGACTCCATAAGAGCCCTGACCGAGGCTATAAAAGCTCCAGAAAAACAGATTTTGCGATCAAACTGCAACATCTCCAAGGTCAACAATAAATCTAATCTCAGGATCAAATCTAATTTACTTTGAGGGGTGCATGCTATGTTTCTCTTATAAGAAACTACACTTTAGCCATTTCCAATTCTAGACATGTCTCACTAAAGGACACTGCATCATCAGCATCCACTGTGTCATGGATTACCAACCCTCCTCTCTCCAGCCCTGCACATGCAGACATCATCAGCCGGACATGTTCAGTATTGTGTAATCCAAAGACCCTGTGATGTCCATTAGCAGATGAAATCAGCGGGTGGTGAAATCAGTTTGCCAGTGATAAAATAAAGTCACCATTGTTATGTAACTCACTAATCCTCCCGGTAGCGGTGTATACATGGCAGACGGCGCAGCGCCGCAGTTTACATACTGGATTATGTACATACAGGATCCCTTGCCATTCAGCCCCGCTCGGGCTTTGTTTTAGCTGCTGACGACGTGATACAGGAAATGAAATAATAATTTAATTTATACGGGAGGCTACTGTGTACGAAGAGATGAAATGAAAATGTAATATTCTGTGTGTCGGATAATGAAACCGGAATAGGATCTATCCCCTTGGGAAATTTCATATTTATTACAGAAACACACTAACGCAGGGGCAGGCAATCTAACATAATTAAAAAACAGAAGGGTGCGTATGCGCGGCTATGTTTGCGAAAGAAGGAGAAAGCCTAATACATTGGAAGAAAAAAAAAAGAAAAGAAAAAAAAGATATTTGTCACACGCAAACAAAACACAAAGACGTGGGCAGGGAAAATGAGCACATCCCAAAATAAAAGCAAACTTTACCGTTAGGGTATGGTGTCTCACACAGTGTGAGGAAGTCTACTATGGGGTAGTCCATCTCCAGCACGGCTGTGCTCTTCCCGTGCATCACCGTCAAGCATGGCCGCCGGCCCACAGTGTCGTAGGACAGGCCGCCGGACAGGATGATGAAGGGTTCCCTGGAACACAGGCGTCGGCACATACGTGTAAGTTTACGCTGCGGTCTCAGTAAAATATGGACCATCCCGGCTGGTCCGCGGGAGTCCATTAACATCAAATGTCAGGACACCGCCGGTGCCACGTCGGTGTGGGCAGCCGCCGGCTCCGCTCTGCCTGCGGATCGATACGCCTGACAAATTAAACATGGGATGCTTTGCTTTGCTCCACGCATCGCTAAAATCTGGCAGCGGAAGCAAGTGACCTTTCAAAACTCGACAGAAACACAGGCCGTGTGCGACTATGGTCATGATCTGGTATCAGTGAGTATGTGATGATGGACATAGAGCCGGGAGAAGAGCTTAGCCCTTATGTCAGATTACCTAAAACACGTTGGATAACTACAGCTTAATGCATGTAAATAACCTTAAAGTGTCTTAGGCTAACTTTCCCTATTCATGCCCTATGTCCTATTCATGTATGAGCATGCGTGAGAGTGTGTGTGTGTGTGTATAAGAAAGAGCGAGCGAGGGAGAGAAGAGACCCTACCCATTTCTGGTAGTTTTGTACTCCACTTTGAGAATGGGTTTACAAGGCTCTGGCTTCTTCCCGTCCTTGGGCTGTTTTCCTAAAATAGAACAAACAGAAGATACTTTGGTTTGCCAGTTCATCCCCCTTCCCCTCCTCTCTTGTCTTGCTTCGCCTGTCATCTTGTCTTTTTTTATTTATTTATTTGTTTGTTTATTTATTTATATATTTGCTTCGCCCCCAGAAGCTGCACTTAGAATGCTGCTTTGAAGAGTAGCCAGACAATAACAAAAAGCTATTCATCAGAGAGGAGGAGGGAGACAAATGCAGGGGCAGGGACATGCAAAGGAGGTGTGGCGATTGCAGATGATTTACGGGCTCCACCTATTCTCACCTCCGGGGAGGTCGACGTGTTGTAAATCTGTAAATCCAGTATATATGTGTCTACCTGGGCCCATTTCTTTTCTAATTAGGATGCACAAAGCAAGTGGCGGCATGAATCACGGAGGAGCCTACAGCAGGTTACACAATGCAGGTCTGGATAATAAAGCGCTACTTTTAATAACTACTTTTAAATAACAGATCTAAAAAGACAATTAAAGATCGACTTATAAGCCTTACTTAAACCCGTCTCAGGAATTTGCATAATTGCCCATTGAATACCAGACTAATTATCTATGCAGCCGCAGAAACAACTAATTAAAAACCCTGTGTGGTGGAATCCTCCCTCCAATCCCCCTACACACAAGCCCGGCTTCAGAAACAGGTTTGGAAGTTTTTTTCTTTTTTCATTTTCCTTTTCACTCTACTCTTTGTTCCTCTCTCTGACTCTCGTGCTCCCCCTGCCCATGTGTCGCCTCGTTTCGCCCGCATCTGGGTGCACTGTCAAAGTGCTCTCTGCGGCGAGTAGGTGTGCAGAGGGGGGCGGGGGGTGGGGCAGGAGTAGGAGGGTGGATTAAAACACATCTTCAAAAGAGCAGACTTGCTTTTCAGCAGGAAATAAACAGAGCGCCGGCGCTAATGTGTGCGCCCGCAGACACAAAGGGAAGCAAACAGAGGCAGGACATAATTGAACTGACTGTAATCCCGAAATGAGGAAACGATGACGGAGCCTCGTGTGGGAAGGCTCCAGAGAGGAGCGGCAAGCAGGTCGCGTCACTAACAGGTGGGTGAAGGAGCCGCCGCCATGTAAGTAATTAAAAAAGCAATTAGAGCGGGCCGAATCAGAGGCTTTTTTCATGTTACAACCTTAGAAAATAATTTCAGTGGCGTTGTAAGTCTATAAAGAGAGAACAATCAGCTTGGGCCAGTGATTCTCAGTCTTAGTGGGGACAGACCCTTTCAAAATAAAGCAGTGCCTCCTTGTACTGCCTCACCATAGAGCGCATGGCTACAAACTGCAAGCTGTTCAAACAGGAGGATTACATTTCATAAGTCCATTTCAGATGCTGGAGAAAGTGGTAAATTAAATATTTCAATAATTAGAAACAACAAAGATTAAAATTTTGGCAAAATTTGATTTTTTCTTATTAGAGAGATTAGATTAGATTTCACCACCCCCACAGGTGAAGACGATATAATAAAAAAAAAAAACTTGATGTAATATTACAGATGCTTATAGAGCAAGAACGCAATATTGGAAAATAGTGTACAATGATCTGTATCTGTGGCCTGGTTTCCATTACCTCTTGAAATAGGGGTTTCATATTAAAAATATGGTGAAATTGAAAAACCTCTTAAACACTGTGGACAAAAGTTTCCATTCATGAACTGTTCAGAAGTGTCGATACAGAGTATTTACTTGTCACCAGACATGATGTAGCTATGTACCACCTTTGTCTAGGGAATCCTCCTTCATGATCCTCTCCCAGAAATCCTGTGTGAGTAGCTGATGCCATGCATAAGCAGTGGTAGTGGAGAAGTACAGTGTGTGTGTGTGTGTGTGTATGTGTGTGTGTGTGTGTGTGTGTGTGTGTGTGTGTGTGTGTGTGTGTGTGTGTGTGTGTGTGTGTGTGTGTGTGTGTGTGTGTGTGTGCGCGCGTGTCCCTTACCATGCGGGGTGATTGTCTGTATGGGCTTGCCCTGGCCTCTGACGTTCCATATGGTCAGAGTCCCGTCTGAGTGACTGCAAATGAACTGCTTGCCCTCGTGGTGCCAGGCAACCGAGTGGATCGCCTAGGAAACGACAGACAGGAAGCGGGGTCGGTGTCGGGGGTAGGGGTGGGGGTGAAACATCGTGTTGCCACCGTGTCCGCAGCCATACGGCCGCCGTGCGCAGCTCCGCATTACGTACTCTTGAGCAGATGGTGCAAGCAACATAAAAGAGGCTGCCCCCCCGACTAGAGAGCATTTCCTGTGGCATAAATGTATATATTAGCGTAAGCTTCTATTTGGCCCATTTGCTGAATGTGAAATAAAGCGGGAATGGACTGGTCATTTCATTCATAAACGCCAGCAGGAAGGATTTGTCAGAAAGGTGAATACATTCAAGATGTCCACTTCATAGAGACATAAGACACAAATTCACACGGAGGAGGGTTTCCTTTCTGACCACTGGACATAATTGAAATGCAGTTGACCTGGTTCACTCAGATTAATCTGCTGCAACCTGGATTTGTGATACTTTACAGTTTAAAAGCCATATTAGTCGTGAGTGATTCATTACATATGTAACATTCACAGTATTAACTGGAAAAAACACTAAGGCGGGAAGTGGAAAAAATAAAGAGCTGGCTGGAAAAATTGCTTGTAACAGATAGAAGACAGGCAGACAAGAGTTTGGGACTCTTGTCTTGTCATCTTCCCTGACATCTGAGCAGCCGTGTCGCCGGGCTGCGAGCCTGATTCGCCACGATTTATCTCCTGACGAGCAATCAGCCAAAAAGACAAACACATCATGACCAAAGCGTGCCAGCAAAGGGCAAACCTTGCTTATTGATGCCCTTTTCATAGCTCATAATTAAACCCGGCAAACGTTTTGACATTAAGTTAAGCGGGATGACGTGCTCCAAAAGATAAATAAATAAATAAATAAGTGTGCGGGAAGTTCATAGCGGCTTCTGCAGCACTTTCTCCAGGCCTGTCGCATGGATTTGCCTCCAGGGGCGTGTCCCTAACACACGACAAGCCGGAAAATGTTCCCTCCGAGACGATGATCGGGGCATATTCTCTCACATAATGCTTCGTATGGGCAGAGCTTCTCTCATCTTTTCCAGCCAAAGCTCTGCTTATTGTTTGAGCACAGACTTGCTTCCCTGTCCTTGTCGCCTTGGCTCCCTGATGCTGCTCTTCCTCCTCCTCCTCCTCCTCCTCCTCCTCCTCCTCCTCTTTCTCCTCTCGCATCCCTCATCTGAAGTGAGCGATCGCCTCGCCGTCGATGCCAACACAAGCGCAATGTCAGGTCAAGTCAATCTCCTTCAATTGAGGCTGCTGTTTATTTATAGTTGTACATCAATTTTGGCTTTGGTGTGCCATTAATCATAACACCTGCGCGGGGGTATTTGAGGGAAAAGTTAAATGAGACGGGCGTGGAAATCCATGTGACAACGCTGCAAATGTAATTGTATCTGTCGGTAAGTAAATTACGTGTCTACCCATCCGTTGTCTGTAACAGCTTAGGCTGGAGAGCTTCATTTCAGGAATGACACGCGCAGTGAGTCTCAATTTTAGACTCACATTCACACTTTTTAAAATGACTAATTTGCGTCTTCAGACTGTTGGACCGGAACTTTCTAGAAAAGGCTAAAACAACACGGAGACAAAGAGGGAAACCTCTCCGACTCCTGATGCGGTTGTTTTTTGTATTTTGGATGCACAGCCTCGCTCGTTTTCAAAGGTCTCATTATCTTGTTTTTTTTGGGTGTTTTCTTTGCGATGGGATTTCCTCCGGGTCACCGCGAGCCTGATGAGGCAAAGCCACAGTAAGATGACATCACCCTGCACACACACACACACACACACACACACACACACTCACACACACACACACACACACACACACACACACACACACACACACACACACACACACACAGTCGCATTATCTCCTCGCACAGCTTATGACTCACTCCCTCTCACTCCCACAAAGAGACACAAACGAACTGCAGATGAATAAAGTTCTAAACCCTCCAAACTTCGTTCTTATTTTCACTCTGGAGTTTCCTGATTTCCCGTGCATGAAGATTGTGTTCTTGGAAATCGCTGGCGCCGTGATGAGTAATGGCCCGGGTGTCTTATCTGAGCCGACGGCGGATGTGAGTCCTGGAGTGGCAGCCGCGGCGCGCCGCGTCTTTCCGTCGATGATTTGCTGCCAGGAGTGATTCAGCGGAGCGCGGTGCCAGGTGGCGCGGATGGGGGTGCAGCAGGTGTGCTCAACTTATTTCCATTTTTCTTAAAACCCCACGCACACGGGAAACGATGCGAATTAACCGAGACTGTGTAAGTTGTTCTCATAGTTTGACACAGGGAGCCTCGTCTCGAGGACCCGATGAAGTGTTCGGGGGTTGACTGTGATGTCTTCGCAAAGAGTGCCTAATCAGTTTGCGTAACAGTGGGCGAAGATCTTTTTTGCCTTTCTTTGTCGCCTCCAGCCCGCCGAAGGATGTTATCTGCAGACATTCAAGGAGAAGCTTGAACTCCTAGCACTTTAATGAAAAGGAAAAGGCCTTGCTTGCTCCCGCTCTAGGACGCTTTGACAGCAGCAGACTGAACTCTAGAGATCCATCACTGCAGTGGAGGCAGCGCCGGGCCCAACAGGCAACAATGCACTGTGCGTAATTGGAAAATGAGAGGGGTAATTGAAACACATGGTGCCCATCATATCAAACAATACCAATTAAAAAGACTAATTCCATGATTTATTACATTAGGTCATTTTTCACAGATTGGTCTGTGGGGGATGAGAGAATTCAGTCAACACTTATTAGAGTCTCTCTCACACACACACACACACACACACACACACACACACACACACACACACACACACACACACACACACACACACACACACACACACACACACAGAGGCTTATTCATGGCAAGGAGGAGGAAGCCAAACATACAAAGTGAAATTGGTGAAGGGAAATAGACAGAGCCATAAACATGCAAGTCACAGCTCAGAGTGGAATTGTTTCTGCCAACGTTGTGTCACGCTGGGACACCAAGACAGCTTAGCCCTCAAGTGACACACACACACACACACACACACATATCAACACACACACGCATTCTCACAGGGATAGTTATTCAGTTCAAGAAGAAAAACAGCTTAAACTAACAAACAAGCATTTTGGGGGCAAGTATGTCAACACTGATTTCCATAGTTGTTCCTCTCCTCATACTGGAAAGCAAGATCCACTCAGTTTGTTTTTTCCGTCACTGTTATGACAGTCAAAGAAACTAGTCCCTGTGAGCTTCTATTATCTATTAAAAGTTTTCCAATGTTGACAAAGGTGATGCAGCATTCGTAGTTATGATTGGGGTGAGAAAATGTTATTATTGCTCAGATTATTAGTAGATGGACAGCTAGATGCACAGTCCAGGGGGTCAGGGAAGTTATTACCTCTAAAATTACAAAAATTGAAGATTTTTTTTTTATCCAAGGCTTTTAGTGATGGCTCTAGGGATGGAAATACTCGAGTTGGTTCCAGTAACTGTAACGATCCCCTGACGTTTCATCCAACGGCGCGATCAGATCAAAAGGTTTACAGCTTGGAGGTAGACTCCTTTGATGGTAGACATGGTGTTTGTATGTGTTGTGCCTGGAGTCTTTTACCAAAAGGGCAGTGTTGTATTCTGCTTTTTATCACAAAATGACAGAGAATATGGCATGAATAATGCATATTCACATTCAGCTTGAGTGGGAACAGATCGTGAATGTCCCAAACTGACACCTATCGGTGAAATGTTAAATTCTCGGATTGACCTTAACATGCATGTTTTGGGGCTGCTGGAATACCTGGATGCACACGAAAAGGCCCTTTGTCCAACCGTGAGTTGAACTTGAGCTTCATCCTGTAAGGCTAAGGTTTGACATGTAAAGTCACGTAAAGAGCAACATCCTGTCCACCAATAAATATCAAGTCTGACTTGCCAAGTGCCACATCAACTTTGAACAGTGACGCAATCTGACTGTATTCCCAACAAGTCGTAGGGGGGAAAGCAAACATTTCCTAAGGAAGGCAGACTTTTGTCAGAGAGAGTTTGTTAATAATTTGCAGCATTTGCTTTTAATCTTCTGAGACAACCAGATGGGAGGGATTTACTGCACGGGGACATATCAAATGGAGTTAGCGGAGCTGCCTATCAAAAAGAAAACCTTAGGAACTTCTTTCTGGCAATGCATTGTCCTATGTGGGAAAAGTCAACCATTTGGAAATACAATTAAAAGGTATGAGTCCCACGAAAAGTGGCAGAAATGACATCTAGCGTATGAAAATGTCTGTTTATTTTGTGCGTTCGGGTGCTAAAATTCTTCACTTCGAATGAGGTAATTAATGCTTGGTAGTTGTGGGAATGACTTCACACGTTTTACAATGTTTTTCTTGGCCTAAGCTCTAAGAACTGTGCAACTAGGCACAGTGATTTTTTTGTGGCGTAGCAGCGTGCATTGCATTTGTTCACACTAGCATTCATGCACAGACACGTTGTAGTTATCACAGCGACACCAGGGGGAACCAAACATTTCCGCCACAAAGTTTCGGGCTTTTGGTTGTTTTTTTTGGCACAAACCACTGGTCCCTTGCCATGATGACTGAATAGAAAAAGTTGAGTAAAAAAAAACAAAAAAACAACTGAATCCCTGTAGCAAAGTATGGGAGATAGAGCTTGAAAGTGATACGAAGTAAAGAAGAAACGCAGCAAACTCTACATGAGGATACGTGGCGAAAAGAAGAAGGCAAAAGATTGAGTTGTCACAGATGTAAAAAAAAAAAAGGTGGGAAGCTGGGCTAGTTTGTGTAAGCAGACCGCAGAATAAATTAGTGAGTTTGAGTAATGGGCCTTTTGAAGGTGTGACAGAAAAAAATAAAACATTCAACCATGCATTCACTGTGCAAGAGAGGGGAGGCAGAACCTGGGAGCAGGCTGTGATATCAGGCCAGACTCAGAGCGAGGTGCAGAGTCAGACAGAGCAGGGTCGGGGTGACGGATGCTCTCTGGCCAACACTCACTGGAAACCTGCACTCCTGATCCGCAGCTAATAATACACAATCCGCAGCGGTGAAAGCCTGCTCCCTCCGCTCTGGAGAGCGTGTAACAACAAAAGTTTTATCACCTCTGCTGTTTGTTTCGACTCCGCCGGGAAACTTGTCTGCGAGCCAGTTAAAGTTCTGCCATTTGCTGACTTCCTCTGCCGCTCGACAGCGTCTATAACTAACAAAGAGCTGCCTTCGGTCGAGTCAGAACAATTCTGTTGTTATACAGTCCCTGATGCGGAGCCAACTTGCTGATGTGGAGTGAGAAATTTTGCACGAGTCCTTAAAAATGTGCCAGGAATACGGAAATCCATCAAATACCATTAAAATAAAAAAATACACAATACATCCACCACTATATTTTGAAATGCCAGTGCACGGACTACCTTTCACAGGTTTGACCAGCTCCAGATTTCCATTACACCTTAAAAAAAAAGTCTTTAACACATGCTTATTCCAAAAAAAATCCATCCCTGCTGGCTCACTCTGCTGTTAAACAGAAGAAAAGGAAGAGCTTTCTTTCTTTCATTTCAGTCGACAGCTTTGATTCTTGGCAGTGAGTTTCTGGCCAGAAAGTTTTTTTTCTGTTTTTTTTTTCCCATGAAAGCAGCAGGAAGAGGAATACACAGCGGGGCGAGCATAGATCGCTCTGTCGTGTAGACGGCTGCATCAAGTCATCCCAGTCTGCGGTGCTGTTTGCAGAAGCCGTACGGAGGTGGAGTTTGCACAAGTCTGTGATGTAAATTAACAAGTGATGAGCGCTATAATTTGCTCATGATGAATGTTAAATATATGCTCCACGGCGGCAGAGAGCTCAGTGACGCAAAGCATCTATATCAAACTAGGCCTCCGGTTTCCATAGCGACCGCCTGGATGTTGGACATCAGTTTTCAGCCCCTGCTGTCTCTGCCATATCTCCTAATGAAGGCAAAAACTCCGGAGACACACAATTTTTACAACTGGTGTAAACGTATCCTCTTGTGTTTTTTCTTCTTCCTTCGTCTGTTTAATTAGGATTGGCTACGGTCCTGTCCAACGCACTGCCGCCACAAAAGTCATGACACAGTCACATCTGCGGCACAGCGAGCTGACTGAATTAGACTTTAAGCCATTTTGATGTATTTGCCCGGGGAGTAACCCATAAGCCATCCAGAGAGAGAGCAACGCGTCACGTGTTGCAGGCTTTTTTCGCATCGTCAGTAGAAATCACAGAGAGGGAAAAGAGAAGAGGAAGTACCACTACCCCCCCCTTCCCTCCCTCAACACCCCTCTGCCCGCAGCCACCCTGAGTCTCTGGGGAGGTGTCGCTGCAGGGGTTTGGAGGGGAGATGAGCTCTCATGGGAGATTCAATAGCAGACAGTGTAATGCCCGGGGAGCAGTGGGAGGATATTAGCTTATCTGAGAGAGGGAGACTGAGGCGAGGCAAAGACGGGGAGACGAGAGAGACATCCATACAGTACGTAGTCGACGCACCAAATCCACTCTCCTATTCCGCTCCACTTCGCCATCGGTGACTCCTGTTATCTCGACGCGCTTACAGCGCCGCCGCCCTGCCAGTGAGGTGAGGTCGCTGCAGTAACCTCATTATCTTAAACAGCCTATTTGGCTTCATGTCTAAGCACTCTGGACACCACTGTATGACCACACGTTACCGTGTGAGTGTGGGTGTGTGTGTGCCCACAATCACTCAGCTGGCTGAAACCTAAATGGCAAATTCACTGGTCGGTTTCTGTTCCCAACAAGACAACAGACTATGTGAGGTTAAACATGGGCCAGAACAACAGTCCAAATAAATCATATTTTTTATACAAATCAGTATTATAACAGATACAGTCTAGGTTTGACCTGAAAGCTCTTTTTTTAATCCACATACACACTCTTTGTATCTCAAGGGAAGCCAATAAAGTCACATGATTTGTTGTTTTATATAAAGGTGGACCTCCAAGTAAATGTCGCCCTTTTATTTTACAGTCATGATATATGATCATCATAAAGCAACAATCATGGTGCGGCCCTGCAATGTTAACCTGGAACAATGAACACATGGCACAACTATTTCCTTTAATTTTCTTTAGTAGCCATCAAGATGTCTGCCTGACTTCTTTAAAGCCAAACCGAGGCCGAGCTGGCTGTTCATTGCCCTTCACAGTAACTGTCAGTCCTCACATCTCAGCAAAAAAAAAACCCTCCCAAAATGTCCTTGATTTGAAAGATGGACTTTTATGAGTGTCTTTATTCTTCTTGTAGCCAGATACCACAAATCCAGCCAGTCAAGACCAAAAGCCAACGGAGTTGGCAAACCAATGCTCTGCTTCATCTTAATTAAACGGCACATTAGAGCTGCTATTTCCAATGAGAACAGACCAGTGCTTCTCTATCCTAGTGGGACACAGGACAAGGAAAGATCAACACCGTATGGTGTATTTCCCTGTGCAGCTTTGTTCACTCTACAGCGTTAACTCACTCCTTAAAGTTTTATTCTAGGAATATACCCCCGCACGCACACGACTGTATACAGTTCAGCTCATGAATACATTCTTCAAGTCCCAGTTTCGGTTTCGAAAGCTACTCTATAGATCAGTCGTGGGAGGAATGACTGAAAGCTGTTAGAGAAGAAAGGATTTAGCAAAGATTTGCCTACCTCGTCGTAAGTGTAGCGATAGTCGGCCTTCTTTGATTTCAGATCCCACAGGACCACGATCCCAGACTCAAATCCAATTATAAGCTGGAGAGGGAGAGCGACAGGCAGCCGGTGAGACAGACAGGAGAGATGACAAAAAGGAGACAGAGCAGACCCCATGATGGGCGGGTAGAAGAAGCAATACGACTGACATTCACACGCAGCATGAAAGGGAGTCAGGTATAATCAGACGACTGGGGCCGAGGAACAATCCTGCCCCCCTCCCACAAAGAGTTTAAAAACTTACTGAGAACATAAGGTGTGAGATTTGTTTTTGTTCTTTTTTTTGTGATTGTGTGGAGTTATTTTTAGAAACAAGACGTAGTCTCAACACTCTGAAGCAAAAGAGAGACTTAATGAGCACCTACGCGATGGAAATTACCCCGAAAAGCTCTACATTGCGTGTGCTGCAATAACAAGGCTGTGTTCGACCAGTTTTCTTTACAACCATATACAAAAAGCATCTCATTAGCATAAACATGGAATATTTATGAGGGGGAATTATAATTGTCTTCTCCACCTCACGTAACTAAAGTAAGACTGAATTGGTGCGGAGAGAGTGCAAATCAGCTGCTCTTGTACAAGACCTTAACATATTATGAGTGCAGCGTGCGTGCACTATATTCAAGGTCAAATTTAAGCACCTTTAAGGTCAGGTCTATTTTCCATTTAGCAGAGGTGACTTATTGCTGTAACTTTCTGTCCAAGCACTCAATGCAAAATTCATGCATTCAGTATTCAAATTCAGGCATTTTTAATGATTTCATGCACATGTGAGAACCCATAGATAATAGATAATGGTAAGAATGGTGTGCCATCCTCTCTAGCAGTAATGTGGGCTGCTCAGACTACTGTCCTACTATTTCTAGCACAATCTCTACATTCAGCGTGGATCTAAAAGTCTACTGGTCGGAGAATTTCCATGTCGTTTTTCATGTACAGATGCTTATGGCATTGCTGTATTACCACATTCCAATGTTTGTGTGTTTGTGTGTGTGGAGAAAGGGACGGTGTCCTTTACCTTTCCCTCATCCATGGGGTTGTCACTTATGTGGACAACAGGTCCGGGGTGAGCCTTGGAGGACCTTGAGAGAGACACAAAGACAGAGATGTATACTGTAGGGAGGTTTTTTTTCCCCCCTCAAAGCCATATAAAAATAGAACAGACGTATGGTTATAATGTGATGTATGGAGCGGGTTAAAGTGGAGAGCAAAGCGTCTTTGAACCTGTGGAAGAGATCCGCTGGGGAGGACAGAGCTGCCAATCACGCGCCGGCTCTAAAAGGCTGTTCAAAGACATAAGCTCACTTCGGGGTTGGAATGGATGGCTCTGTCAGGCCAGGCAGTCCCCACTGGCTGTGTGTGTGTGTGTGTGTGTGTGTGCGTGTGTGTGCGTGTGTGTGTGTGTGTGCATGTGTGTACTTGCATGTGTGTCCATTTGAATGTCAGCGGACACAAAATGCTGCCCCCAACCCCCCTCCTCCACACGGCTCTCCGCCGTCCTGTCTGTGCTTTACCCTCCAGACAGCCTTATGTCAAATCTCCTGTGCGTGTGTGTGTGTATGTGTGTGTGTGTGTGTGTGTGCTTGTCTTTGAGAGTGCCAGTGTGTGTGTGTGTGTGTGGGTATGTGTGGCGGCAGAATTTGCCTAACCTGGCCTGCCTTAAAGACACGATGCGAGCCAAGGAGCAGTCAGGGAAGGTCAGAGCTGAGAAACACTGACTGTCAAGAGCCAGAAACTTAACCCCGGTGCCTGGAAGCGAGGGCGTGGATGGCGGACGACGAGAGAAAAGACGAGGGAGCTGCAGCCATTTAAGCGATGCAAAAAAAAGGGAGAGGAGGGTCCAAAAAGAAGAGCACCTTGTTTTGGCTGCCGTCTTAGCTGTGCAGTGCTTTCATTCCAGCAGTCTGACAGTGAAGGACAGGACATGGTAATGATAATATCAGCTCCAAATCCAGGAACAAAGACGAGGCAGAGTCTGCGGCAGTCAGTGTGTGTTTATGATACCTTCCGAGGACCTGTGTCTAATATTACGCACACACTTGTCAGGACAAATAGTCCTAATAGCGACCAAAACCGAGTCCCTGCAGTATGCCTGATGTCCTGGTGAAGCTTAAGGGTTTTGCATTGTCAGTGCAGTGTCCAAACAGAAATAGCAGCTCATACTGTGAGTGTGCCTGTGTGTGTGTGTGTATTAGAAGGTAGCAGTTAGTGGGCAGGCAGGCAGTCAGTCAGTTGTCTCTATATTTAGCCTGTTTGTGCTGGAGCCTTATTACCTAAGCTCTACTGCAGCTGGAGCTGTTGATTTATCCAATCCCCTCGTCTCTCGGCTAACAGTCGTCCGCACACCCTCATTTGCATGTCGGCACAATTTAGATACATCTGAGCACCCGCCCCGTTTGCAAAAACTTACATCCATAACAAACAATTACTCTCTCGCTGAATTACAAAACGCAACTCGCCTGCATAAGAGCCCGGCCCTCCCGTCCCAAGCGGTTCATTTCCTCCCGTTTAAGCATCCTAATGCGCAATGTTCTCCACGTTCTCCCAGCGAGACGCCGTAACAAATCTGTTTTGTTTAGAACCTGTTGTTACACAGTAAATAAATCTGACATTCACAAAGTCCACAAATACATGCTCAGGTTCGGAGATAAAGGAATCACCATGGCAACAGAGGCAGGATGGGCAGAGCGCAGACAGGCTCCCAAAAAACCCATCCATACTCTGCCACAGACACACAAACCCACCCACACAAACAGACGCACGGACACACACACACACAGCGGCTGCCTAACTGCTTCACCACGGTCCTATAACTACACATCCCTGCCTGTGCGCTGCTAATGACTCTGCGTTTTGCATACAGAGTAAAAAAGATCTTCAGGGAAAAGCGCATTTGGGTGTGTGTGTGTGTGTGTGTGTTACAGCATTTCAATGCTCACACAGACAGATGCTGTCACACGCATGCACGTCGCTACACTATCTGCTCCTATACATGCGTGCTTTGGTTTAACAACATTCACAGTCATGGTTGTCACATGCTTGTCGTTCAGCTATCGAGTCAAGGTCTCTCCTGTCTCTCACACACACAAACACACACACACACACACACACACACACACACAACAAAGCACAACACACTACACCTAGGAGAGTACATATAATTGCCCCATTGCTTGAATTATTTTCTCCCTTTGGCACCTTCTCTCCAGCCTGTCATCTGTTATAAACCTTCCTTTGCACTTTGTGCACTGGAAATTCATCCCACGCGGTGATGCCTTCAGCACATTAAGGGGAAAAAAAAGGAGAACTGCTGTCCCTCTGTGTTGCAGGCGCACACGCACACATACACACGCACACACACTCACACACACACAAACACCATAAAGCAACTGTTTGTGGGAGTGTGGATGACGCAGCGAGGATGTTTAAGCAACAGGAAGGGTGATGCCTCATTAAATCTGAAAACATCCTTTCAGTGGAGGCTCACGCGCGCACACACACACACACACACACACACATGCACAGACACACAAACTAAATATTTTCTGCATGTATGAATTCAAGCACCGCATCCTTTCTACATATACTGACACACGTGTGTCTGACCCCCACATCCACACTGAGGTTGTGAACATCTGGTGTCACAGTGTGGGCACAGTCACCATTTTCTCAAAAGCAACGTGGCTCAAGCTGTCCATCTGCCACACATCGTACTCAAGCAGTGGCATTGAGGCATAAGGGCTTAGATGAAGCTACAGGATGTGATTTCAACATACGATTGTTCCATACAAAGAAATGATGTCCCAGATAAAAGTGGGGACACCAATCACCCTGATAATGATATCCCGGCCAAAGATGTACGGCAGGTCCCCAAACATCATCATGTCCTCATTTATAATGACAACGAATTTTAGACTTTTGAACCCTTCCCAGACTTACAACTTGCATCATGAAAGGGATTTCAAAATAGTATCTCAGGCATTTCTGATTACACCGCAGTCTTCTATATTTAGAACACAGAATAATACATATTACATTCAAGCATTATAGGTCACCTTTAACATCAAACTCAAACTGAGCAGCAGTACATTTTTGCATCAGATCCCCTTTAGCTACTGACTGACTGAGCCATTGTCAGCTCAGCCATGGCGCACACTGTGTTACTTCCTGATTGAAAGCTCACTGAAAGACAAATCAAAGGCAAAGCATCAGAGACAAACATCTTTTGACAACTGTGGAAGGGAATAACATGACATATTGGGAAGCAATGCAAATGCAGCTCACAGTGGGTAATAATTATCTCAAAAGTGAATCATACTGTATGTAAACTACTACTTTTTTTCAATACTTTTGCAACAAGAAACATCTCATGAATCTCCTTCTCTGTCTCTACTAAAAGAAAGTGGCTGTCTCCTGCTGCAGATTCATTTTTAAAAGGGAGATACGAACACCGTGTTGATCTTCTCACCTTACTCCGAGCACGAAAGAAAACACTTATTTCCAAAAATAGTCACCTGAGAGTACTTGCGGGGCTATCTTCCTGTCGCAACAGTGCTTAAATAGGCGTAGTCTCAAACTGACTCATCACATGAGGTGTTGGAGGACAGACCCCCCCCCCAACCCCCCCCCCCCCCACACACACACACACACACCCTCAGGAAAAGGTCACTGCACCAGACCTCGACCTGGCGTCCAAAGTGGTGGCGCTACCTCCATCATTGTGGCTCACAGCACTAGCTGAGGAGCCCACACGTGCATGCAAAGGCAGCTCTGTTGAACGTATGAGAATGTACAACAGTGTAGTAGCTTCGGGGTCCTGGGTGGGAGAAAACGTAAGAGGAGGGAACAGAAGAGGCCTCGGGCCAACGTGTTCACGTGAACTATGTGTCACACTAAGCTGTTAACATTTTACAACTCCCAGCTCCGCTTCTCCCCGGGTCTGTGTACCCTGTGACCATCTAGCCGCATCAAATCAAAGCCACACACACATGTATGCACACAGACGTGCTGCCAGGTACAAATACATAAACATACTGTACATACATTCAGGCGAATTATGCATGTGAACAAACAGATCCAAACATGGCCTCATTGCCTTTTCCTCAATGCTCACAGCAATGTTTGAACTACAGTGCCAAGTAGGATATGTATTTGTCTAATTGTCTTTCCGATACAGAAGCATGAGGAGCAGCAGGATGAGTCAGACACAGAGAGAGCGCTGGGCCGAGCGGGGCCAGGCCAGGCCAGGCCAGGCCTGGGGCCATGGGCACAGCCACTGCATCTTGTCTCCAAATAGTCGCACCCAGGGGACCGTGAACCCTGAACGCACCATCTCCTGGCCTCATTACGGCGGTCACAATCGAACAGAGGTGTTGCAGGCAGGACTCGGGAATTAAGTCCGTCCTGATGCTCTCAATAGAGCTGGTCTGCTGGAATGTGTGTTTGTGTGCTGCGCCGCTTTGCTCTATTTACCTTCGCTGTGTCCTCGGGGTGCCAGAGGAGCCAGATCCGTACTCTCCGCCCTGAGCCCCACACCCCATGCTTCCGCACAGATCTCCTCAATGCAACCAGTTCCACGTTCACCCTCAGCTAATTTTGTTCAATAAATAATTCAAACGTATCTGCTTTTACATGTCCATTTCCTGTTTTTGTTTCTCCTCCCCCATGGGGCCGGATTATAACTGTGGCAAAAGACTAACATGGCGGACTCTGAGTAGTGTCCCTGAGCTATGACCTAGTTTAAAAATTCAGGTCTGAAAATTCAATAACCTATAAAAAGCTTTCAAGGTTGTGAAAAATGTCCAGCACACTTTCCCAGAACTCTTGGTGACACCTTCTTCAAACTGCTAATTGTGTCCCTTGATTCATGATGACACACAGTAGAGAAAATCTGCAATCATTTGGCATCTCCTCTTGACTTAAAATTGAAGTAATGAACACATTTGAGAAACGGAGCTAATGTGCTTTCAGCCAGCAAACCTTTTGTTACCCCCACTAGCTCCTCTTTATTTAGATCAAATGCAATCTCCATCTGACAACAGCGTCGGAGCAGAACGGTGGGCGGAGGTTTTTGTGTCTGGACTCCACCCTGACCGAATCCACAGCTGTCAGAGACAGGGGGGAGAGAAAGAGAGAGAGGAGAGAATCACCTCGAAGCGCCTCTGATCTGCATCAAAGCAAACTACAGACGCGCCCTAGCACAGATGAACAAACCGGGGAGCGTCTGTAACAAATCAGAGGGTCGATTCCTGGCACCGGGGCGAAACGCAGTGTGTCACAGAGTGGCTGCGTGAGTGATCAAGGCCCGAGCTGAGCTCCCATTTCCTTGTGCTAATTGTGCAGTTTAGATGGGAACAACCACACAGCGACAAAAGTTCTCTATCTGGACAATGGCGCCGCACAGCAGATCGCTCAATCTGAGGATGTGCGACGATGAGCGGCATTAATCCTTGGGCGGGTGTTGAGCAAAAGACGAGAGCAGATGCGAGACGTGAGAAAGAGGCAAAGCACTGATGCAGGTTAATGCAGTTCAAGAGTATGGCGGCCAGTACTGTACCGGGTGTCACTTGTAATTTGTGAGTACATGTCATTGTATTATAGCTAATATAAATGGAAATGCAACATGCTGGATTTCCTCTAATGTTTACGGCTTCTGCGGTTTGTGATGTGGAGAGAGGGGATATTGAGGCCATCTAAATTTCCACTTACAGGCTGTGTGACCTTTAGTTGGAAGTGAAAGCGGCGTAACGCCATATTTCTAATTCTAATACAGACCCCGGTGTTTTGAAAGGGCTAATCGACCTTTTAGCGGCGTTACGCCGGAGGTTGTGGTCAACGTGCTTGAAAATGGATTTGATGTCCAAATAGAAAAAAAAGACAAGACAAGAACAAACACCCAGTATTTAAATTTGCCGGACCGCTTAGCTTTTAGTTTCAGATTTGAGGTGTAGAAGACAGAAATGATGTCTCCACATCACACTGCAGTGATCAGGGTTTGATCTGAGGTCGATCCCATCCGATGGCCAAAATACAGTGCCTCGCTGTAAAGTGATGTATTAAGTCCTTACAGAAAGCACTGTTCGAGGCCGACGGGGACATACTGTGCAATAGAGAGTGGGAGGAGGAGTAAAAGGTGCCGAGAGGGTGAAAGAGAAAAAGTGAAGAAAAGAGTTGAGCAAAGAAAAATGGAAGTCACAGCTCGTCCTTTAGTTAAGAGGACTTGCAGTATCTACCTCTGTATCTTATCATCCACATCTATCCTCTGCCTCATCATTAGAACTCGCTACCTTCCTCTTCTGCCCTTTTTTTCCTTTAATTAGAAACCTTTTTTCCGGCTACCTCTCTATCCTCACTTATCTGTGGCCTCGGTGCCCTCCGTTACCTGCATTTATCCCCCTGTCGCCCCTCTAGCCCTCTCCCCCGTCGCTCCCTCTCTTTCTCCGTGCGTGTCCTTTTTCTCATTGCGTCTCCTCTCTGTCATACGCCCCCCCTCCTCCCCCATCTCCCCTCCTGTCTCTAACCACTCTCTCTCTCTCTCGCCGTTTTCTCCCCCTGCAGCCCTGTCGTCGAGACGGAACGTCTGTGTGTACCATACACTGATCTCTGCAGACACCTGTTTCAACCCCCTCCTCTTCTTCCCTTGGCTGTGACACACACACACACACGCACGCACACGCAGAGAAGCGGATGACGGGGGGGGGGGGCGTGAAGCAAAACGCTCCAGTGAATAATTTAAGTCTCTTCAGCGGGGAACCAAAATGGAGCCCGTCAAGCAGACAGATCCATTGAAACAGCGAAGAGACAGGTCGCTCAGTACCTGGGGTCCAGCGCCATGCCTGGGAATGATAGACTGACTAATGGTTCCTTCTTATCTCATTAAATTTAAGCTACAATAACCTTTAGAACGGCGCAGCGCTGATTACACAGCAACCCTCGCCTCACTTAAGTGCTGCAAGGTGAGTCAATAGACCCCGAGTCGGTGTTGCGTCGCTGCTGATATGAGTTAGATTCCAGCGGAGTTCAAATATTGAGCCACAGATCAGCGATTCCCTTCGGGTGACACCCCCGACCACCCCGCCCACCCCCCCTCCCAACTGTCATGTGGCGCAAAAAACCTTTACGGCATGCTAAACGCTGTAGTGGTGGAGGCTGATGAAGAGGCTGGGGTGAAGAGGGTGACGCATGGGCGGCCGCACTCACAGTTCAATGGCTTTGTTCCACATGATGACGTAGCCTGAGAGCGTAAAGGACTCCACGTTGACGATGTGGATGTTCCCTCGTTCCGTGCCGATGTACAGCCATTTGCTCTGGAAGGGCAGGTGGCAGAACGTTATTCTGTGGAGAGAAGCAGAGGGGACGTGAGTCAGAGGAGGGGATTTTTTTGTAACTACAGTGCACTCGACATGCGTTGACATGCGTGAGGGTCGGGCCAGGCCTTACGGTCACTGTGAGACTCGAGTGAAGAGACACTTGTTACTCTCACCTTGCATCGCTTTAGTCTCCAATCGACCTGACTGCACTGCATGTCTTTGTACTTTAAAACTGTGGTTGAGAGTGTTGACCTTGGAAAAATACCGAGCTGAGTGATCGTGCCTGTGGGATTTACTGTCAGACTGCCCCCAGAAGATGGTCAAGTCAGATTTGAGGGAAGCATCACTACAAAGCACACGCAGGTTACTCCTATTAATTCTCCTTGGTCAATTATCAACAAACCTTTCATCATAAGACACCTTTGACTCGAGTGTACTCTCTCCTCTGATGACTGAGCCACCGGTTTAAAATCGACAGAGGAGGAGGACAAGGAAGGAGAGTGGCACATGTACGCATCTCAAACAGTCACTCAATGTCCTATTATGACAAGAGGCGAATTATGCAGAACTTTGAGAGTGTTTACTACGCCACGCAGACTTATGCACAACATGCACAAGGACAAGCAGACACCCATGATCCCCCTGTTTTCATCACCCACCCCCCCCACCTCTTCTTTTCATCCATCTATCAGACTTACGTTTAATGAGAGGTTATAAACCCTCCCCTCCTTAAATGTGACTCCCCATTCATCGTCTCATCCCTTTTCCATCATTCTGCTCTTTCATCCAGCTGCAGACTCAACCTACGATCCGTCTCAGGAATAATAATGCGCAACCTTGCTAATATTTCAAGGTCACACGGCTCTAACGGTGATCTGTCGGAGGGTTGAGCTGCACCTCCAGGAAGAGGAATTAAGTCGTGTCCGTGTCTTTTGACAGCGCTTTTTGTCGTGTCTTTCTCCATTATTTCCAACAGGAACAAAACACTGAAGGATCTCCTCCTGCGTGCGTGAGAGATTATCTCGTGTTTAGCCACAGAATCACTCTCCACACAGAGACTGATATTGGAATCTTGTATCTGCTGTCAAAGGCAGATTAAGTGGTTGAAAAGTAGCGTGACATAAAAAAAAAGTATTACAGTGAGATAAAATAAAGTGAGTTTCCTCAAATCAAATGTTATCTCGCCACAGAACTGGCATTAAATTAAAGACCAGGCTCCACAGTGTGCAGAATTCCAGGAAAGATCGTGATAACCATCTTTTCTGTCCCACAGTGACTCTTTGAATGGATATGAACATGGTATTACATATCTGCCAATGGCAGCTGAAGCTAGTGAATATTATGATTATAATTATTGTTATGGACAAGTCTTTATACAGTTTATACAGTACTATAAAATACGGGCCTTTTGTACCAGGTGAAAAGTCCATTTCTGCTGTGCCATTTCAAGGAAGGTGTCTTACTTTCGGAGCCAGACTCAGGGGGGGGGTCAAAATTTAGGTTGCCAGACGCTGTTCTCTGAATTTGTTTCATATCTGTGATTTGCACTTTGAAATACAGCGAGAGACTGCTGACCCATCTCGTGTGTCTTCCTGCCTCCACCCTATATGTGAGCTGGAGATAGGCTCCAGCTGACCCCGAGACGCCACAGGCTACAAAGCAGGTCAGATAATGGACGGATAAAATACGGGAACTGAATTATTGCTAAAATGGAGCCAATGCTGTAAGCAAATGTAATCCAAGCAGTGATCGTCTCTTATTTAATACACGACAAAGGACATTAGTGGTAGATTCAGGAAAAGTTGCATAAGAATACTGTACTGACATACACTTACCAAACCCTTACTGAGTCATAAATCAGTGATAACCGTGACCTTGCAGTGGCTTTGCCTGTGTTAAAATGCTAAACAGCTTGTAAAGCCCCCCAACCCCTTCACAGTCGAATGCTGCTGCCCCAGGGTTGTAGCTCTTACTTTAAAACACACACACACACACACACAGACCCACCTCTGCCCCAGTGCTCGGCACTACAACATGAATATATTCATTTTTTGGAGGAGATGCATCAGGCAACTTGACATAAATCTCATCCAGGCAGTGAAAAATGTGCACGTGGAGAACAAAACATACACACACTAACCCACATTCTCAAATGGCGGGAATGTGACCCAGCTTCATCAAATGTGAAGCTGTACATTGCTCCAGTCGCTACCATCAGATTCACCAGGTCAACGACAGGCAGCACAAGGTCTCTTTCCATCATTTGCAGCATGTGAAATTATTAAACAGCAAGAGAATTCACAGGGACTAATTTGGTGGACGGCTAAATATTGACACAAGCCTAATACTGTTTCCTGGTTATGCCATATGTAGGCTTGTAACGTCCACCACAAGCATGTTCTCAGTTTTACCCAAGAGGCTCGTTGGCATTGTGGATATACACAAGAACATAACTCATGCATTAGCTGCTAAGAGCTGTATGATATTTCTACAATGCAATAAAGCAAATTCAACAAAACTATGCTTCAAAAATTGCACTGGTCTTTGCAAATTTGTTACACATGGATCTTTTTTTTTTTCTTTTTTTTTTTGCAAATGTATGAAGCTGCTTACCTACTGCAGTTCATCATGGAGTTACACACACAGACATACCCTCATATACACTCTTAGCCAGGCCGGATGACTAAGAGGTGCATGACTTTTCATGACACCTTGTGGCACCCTCACATCCAGCAGGCAGCCTGTCTGCAGGATTTAATGTTAATTTCCATCTGCATGAGCAGATGCACCTCATCTGTGCATATGAGGGCTGGATGTGCCGCTTTTGTGTGCCTGAATGTTTATCTGCCTCTGTGTCCATGCGCCTGTGCATGCTTGTGCATGCCTGTGCATGCTTGTGCATGCGTACATGCTAATCAGGTATATGAATATGGATGTAATTACATCTGTACTGTATGTACATGTATGTCGTATAAATATATGTTCAATTTGCATGTGCACACACACAAATACACATGCGCACGTGCTTCAAATGTTCTGAGAGCCAGCGAGAGAGGGCAAACTGAGAGGCAGCATCAGGAGTGTAATTATACAAATTTGCTCACAGTTTAGAAGTGTGTGTGTGTGTGTGTGTCTACATACGCATCCGTTTGTTTGTGACAGAGTGTTTACGTGTGTGTCACTGTGTTCACACTTGTTGTGCGCGCACGTGTCTCCTGGTGAAATCTCCAGCTTCGAGTGGTCACGACACACAAAGGCAGCAGCCAGCTTGCAGGCTCAGGGCCAAACACATTGCCTCAGAAATGACAGACGCCTGCCACACACACACACGCACGCACACACACGCACCCACACACACACACATGCAAACACAGACACAAACTTGGAGGCTAACAGCACTGTGGGCTAGATGTATGAGCATGCTTCACTGCAAATGAGCTGGGGAGACGGAAAATCATCATTTTGGAATTTGGGTTGTGATGTGTTGTTCCTATTCAAAGAGGATCATGTCAAAGCTACAAATGGAGAAATCTCACCTGCTTGTCAGTGGAAAGATGGCAGAATTACGTGATCTAAACAGCCTTGGTCTAGAGGTACTTCACCCTTTTCTGTGCAAGTTAAAACACCCTTGAGCAAAGCACTGACAGAAACTGGAGCACAGCTGACGAGACAGCGAGAGAATATTAAAGCTGTGCACAAATATAATGCATCAAAGCACAACAATGAAAGATCTGTGCGCACAGTGATGCCGCAGTACGGGATGAGGGCTGAACACGTCACATTTGCATTTAGTCACTGAGCAGATGCTTTCATCCAAATGCCACTAAGTGACCATATGAGTGGTTAGCACTGTTTAGCCTTAGAGCTAACCAGAAGATCCTGGATTCAAAGCCCTTTGAGTAAGGAGTTTGCATATGCTCTTATGAGTGGATGGGGTTTTTTGACAGGTACTCCATTCATGGATGGATGAGTAATACAGTGCATTACTGTACGTATCACATTCTCTACAGCAAACAAAGTTACATGTAAATCTTCTGAGATGATAATGCCATTAAAGGATCAGTTTTGGAGGAAATAAATTTAAAATAAGCGCGAGCTCAGATATTCCTGTCAGCATTGTTCAGAATTGGTGATTTGGACACAGACAATGCAGATGACTGCAAAGTAAAAGTTAATTAGACAATGAACATGCTGTAAAATGCTGTCTGGCTGTCGAAATAAAAACCCACAAATGAAGCAGCACTCAGTGATTTACAGTATCCATTTGGCAAAGCTCCAGACTGGATGTAGGGGTCTGTTCTAATCTGAGAGGCCAGGGACCCCAATCTTCCCACAGGGTCTCAATTAAGAATCTAATCTGATAACACACATACACACACCACACACAAAATCTCTGCAACACGCTCACAGGCACTTTCCCACTCTTTCTCCGCCGCACACACACACACACACAGACCCCAGAAGCGAAAGAATAGAAAAAAAAATCAATCCGAGTACATGCCCTTATCATAATTAAAACAATGCAAAAATTAATTCACCTTCAGATCTTTTAATAATATGCATTTGCACAGTTTGAAGGTTAAGTTGGCGAAAAAAAAGAGAGATGGGGTGAAAAAAATCTTTCTGGAGGGAATAATCTTAGCTCAATATCCCAGCTACAACCTTAATCAGTGCAATCTCTCTGGGTAAACTCAAAATCGACTGAACTATTTCATTTTTTTCACATCTTTTAAATCCTTTAATAAATGTCCGACCAACGTCCAAAAAGTAGATATTTAAGGGATTTTTAAATTTTTTTTCAAAAGTACTTTGGGACAGACTGTGGCTGCCATCGGGAGAAAACCTGAGATTTGGGGTTTTTTTTAACATCCCACATAAGTCCATCCATTTTATTGATCTACTTCATACCTTCAGACAGCGGTCTATTGGAACGAATCCCAGTGGAGGCAAAGAACCCATCCACGACACATCAAAGCCTAGGGGCATCTTCAGTCCACCTCAACATGCATGTTTTTGGATTGGATTGGAAACAGACACTGGAAAAACAGACAGATGGCAACATCCACCCTTCTACTGTGTCGCCTCCCAATACGAGCGGCTCGAGTCAAACACATCAACAATTGTGCTTTGAGAGACACAAAATCATCCACAGATCGTACCTAAGAGCAAGTAAAAGCAGAAAAGATCGGGTCTCATTAGTGTTACACGTGTGCTGGTGTGTGTGACTGAACATCTGGCGACCCCGGTGCCCCTTATTATCTCCCATCCATCAGCCCGCAGTGACGATAGCGTCCACATCTGCAGTGCAACCCTGCGAGGCCAGGAGGTGATGAGAGCATCCTACGCCAGAATGACTCGGCAGGATTTCTTCTACGCTCCTTCCGTCCCCACTCTCCTCGCCACACAGACTGACTCACTACGCTCTGGCTGAGGCCCAGTCGCTCAGCTCCTCCTCTTCCTCCCTTCTCTCCTCTCTCCTACCGCCTCTGATCTGATGTGAATGGATGTGGACGCTGGAGGGGCTTTCTGCAACACTGCTTTCACCCATCAACTCAGATTCTGATCAGGGGGGAGAGGAAGAAAGGTGGAAGAGGGTCTGTTTGGAGTGTCGGATCGGGCCCTGTGACAATTAGGGGACTGAAGTGAACGAGGGCGATCTAGACACTGGATCAGCAAAAAGTCGAGTCACACAAAGACACGTGACTTGGAAATGTAGATCTGACGTGAGCCGAATGAATTGGGTCATTTTATTTAATTTGTACGGTGCTAAATCAGATCCTCGTATTACTTTATCCTTGTTAACAGTAAAGGTGAAAAAAAATTGATGCTTGCAGGCATAAAAAGATATTGTTGGCAAGAGACCTGCTGCCAAACCATTAACAGAGCAGCTCAACACTTAAGCATCAAATACACTTAACAACTTTACTGCCAAGAATTAGATCTAACAAATCAATTCTAGTCTCATATCCATGTGTTAAGTATATTGCTGGGGTCACAATGTGCTTATGAGATATCAAACCTAAATACAATCGTAACAAAAGCCCGACAATTAACACATTGCGTCACAAACACACAATTTAGGGTTTTATGGGGATCTGCTGAAGGAACTTTCTGGAATTTTCTAGATGTTTTCATTACTGCTTGCCAAAAGCAAAAAGAAGGCTGCTCAATGCTAGTCAGAACCACGGTAATTCTCTGTTTACAGACTTAACACATTGATATGACAGATGAGTGTTAATAAGCATATTTCAGAGGCACTAGTGACTGTGTTTTGTCTGCACCTGCTTCCAGTTGCTACGCTGAGATTAGCCCATTCAGTCAAGGCTCAGTCAGGCTCATGGGGGCAAAATTGAAATCATCCTTTAACATAGAGCTAGGTTCTTGTGAACCACTCTAGTTCAGGATAAAAACGGTTATACTTGAGGAGGGTTTGTTTGGCTGGTGACAGACTCTTGTTCCCTCTGACTCCTTGTTAGTGGCTGTCGTGCCAGTTCTGCCTGGCTGCTTGTCCTGTTGTTGATGGAGGAAATAGCTGCCTCGTCCTCTACACCCTGACAGGTTAAAGTCAAGCTTTGAACCGCCAGTCAGTCACGGGAAAAGCGGTGCAGTGAATGAAAGCAACAATAAAAAGTTAAAAATAGAGAATGGGATTGTGTGGAAATTTTGTCAGTGAGACTTTGAAGGTTTTTATAGATCGAATTGATTCCACTCTCTCTTGGCCTCACTGCAACATCCTTTTGTATTTTGATGTGACGCAAACTGTGAGGGTCTAACTGCTATATGGGACTGTAACCCAATGAAACAAAGCTGTGCACAACTGCTGCTAGAGATAAACAAAGCAGAGAGAGACGGGGAGCCTTTGGAGCGAGAGGAGATCTTAAAAGCTTATGACAGTGCAAGACACTTAGTTAAATTATCTGATAGGGAAGGCCCAACAAAGCACAGATGTTCCCATTAACATTGGATGCTCCTCCTCTGGGGCAGCTATCATTGTAATAGCTATGGAGAGCTGCAGACTTTTGTGCAGTTCACAGAAAGAAAATGGAAAAAGGAGCTACAAGCACTAAATTCAAGACCAATATGTGAGATAATTGCCTTTCATATCAAGCCTTTCTGTACTCTTCAATTGAGACTACAGACTGATATCTCTACAATGATGGCTAGAATGATCTACTATCTAATACTGCAATTCTTGAAATACCTGTATTAAATACATATCACATCATAAGCCAATTAGTACAGTAGATTAGCAGATTTTACATCAGAACTCAGATCTCCCGCATCTATCTGTTACTGTTTACCCCACTTCAGGGTCTCGAGAGGTCAGCCATGTTGGGCCAAAAGATGCAGGAATAATCCCGACAGGTTGCCAGTTTGATGCAGGTCAGCGCATACCACAATGCATTAATTCCCCCCGTGGCTACTATTTTGCATGTAAGCCCACAAGGAAGACAAGTGTTTGTTTGCAAGGACTAATGCCCATTACCAGCTTCCAGGCAATACATGACCACCTTGTTTTTTTTAAACATATATATATATATATATATATATATATATATATAGCCTAATATAGCCTTAGCTAGCTCTAAAAAGAAAGGTAACTTGTACCTTGAGAAATTGAGCAGTTTTCCCGTGACTCTTTCACTGAGACTAATTGCACTTTTACTGCAACTCGTGTATAGATTGGCAGTGCTCTACTCAACCCGAATGGATTTGCATTGGCTTGCTCCATATCTTACATATTATGTATGGATGAGGACTGAAAGCCAGTATTCGTTCTCTTGAAATTTTAATGGGAGGAGAACAGGGAATAGGAGTGGGATTTTCGGTCCCTCTCAGGGACTCCACTGGCTCTTGTAACCTGCTCCTCCTTCTGTTACTCCCACCCCTCCTTCCGTATTTTTTCCTTCTCCTCTCCCACCTCCTGCCGCTGCCTAAGTTTAACTTTCTCGGGCCCCAAATGTCTCAAGCGACTTCGCAGCTCCTTCCTGCCATCTTGTCATCTTGAGATGCAGTCATCCTGCGCTCCCCTCCGTTGCCGTGTCTCGGGGTCGCTGCGTTGGACAGTGCTTACCAAATGTCAGAGGCGGTCAAGCGCCTCCACGAGGACACAACGCGCCCTAAAAGCCGCTGCCGGCCACCTGTCCATCACATCAGAGCCCTCTCAGATCATTGGCTCTGACGTTTAACCCATTCGCCACTTTGCACGGTGGCAGATCACCGGCCAATGATATGATTGGCTCTGATGGGTAATCACTGCATGTGTGATTGGAGGAGACAGTGGACACGACTTCCTTGAGGTGAGATGATTCTGCACACCGCTGGTCTTGGTCTTCACTCACAGAATGGCCTACATTCGATTCGGACTACAATGTGATGATCTTGTGGTTGTTTTTTAGTCTTTTAGTCTAACACAATGTTTTCTCGTCCTCAGCTGGTCTATGGTTCCATTCTAGCCTCCTGCTGACTACATATCAATGAATCCTCGGGCAAGGAACCGAACCAAAATGTGTGTGAATGGTCAGAGCGACTGATTAAGCAGATCTGCTGTGTAGAGCATCATCTGCTGTATGATTGGGAGTCAGTGGGGGAATGTGACTTGTGTCTGTTAGGTGCTTTGAGGTGCTTTATAAAGACTATAAAAGTGTTATATAAGAACCACTCCATTTACAATCACTGATTTATCTCAAATTTATACATTTTGTTCTCCCCACATTGACTTCACCGCAGCAACAAGCAGGACTGGTTATGGACTTTCAACGTTTCTGAACTGACGAGAAGTCTGAATGTACAATCGCAATTTGCAATATAACAATCGGCTGCAATTAAATACTGATACATATTAATCACAATATCCTTTGAACACCACACAGGACTGCTAGTGGTTCTTCTGATCAAACCTGTAGTACCACTCTGTAAGTAATGATCAGTCATTGTAGATAGTAATTTGGGATGGAGGGGAGGGACAGGGTTACATACAGTAAACTAGGTAGTTTACTAGTTACCGATGTGGCTAGTGTCTGGCATGTTGAATGAAGTTATGGGATGCATTAAAACTGTCTGCCACCAATATTAGGCACACACATTTTAGAGATGATGGGCTAAAAAAGGAGAACTCAGCCTCATCATACAGTAGGCGTAGACGGATGACACTTAATTTCAGCGTGGCTGCTCTTGTGTACAGGAACAAGCATCTGCTACAGTGAGTATTATTTCCTCATGTGTGTCTGTGTTTATGCTCTGTTAGTCTGAGTGTGTGTGTGCGTGTGTGTGTGTGAGATAACCTGCCGGTATAAACCTTCAGGTGTTTGGGTCGGTTTACACCTGTGCCCCAGTGACGCAAAGCCCTCAAAGGCAGAGCAAGCGACCCAAATAATGAGTGTTCAGTAAGAAACCCAGAGAGCGAGACAGAGAGAGAGGGAGAGAGAGGGAGGCAGAGAGAGAGAGAGGCGAGCCTCTCCATCACCTCCTTTGGCCTGTGCGCAGTTTTACCAAGGCGATTGCCAAACGAGGCGCCGTCTGTTTGCATACAGTCTGACAGCCAGCGAAAACTGAGAGTTCACACAGGCGGAGAAACTGTGACACTGCTGTCACCGGGGAGAGGACGAAGAGCGCGTCAAAGCCGGCGGACGTCCCTTACCTCTCTCGGTTGAACTTGAGGGAGTGCAGGATGGCCGGTCTCTTCTGCCGCAGGTTCCACAGGTGGACGCTATCGTCGGCCAGCGCGCTCACGAGCGCCCCCTGTGGCCACAGAGGGATTGATTCGTTTTACGTTCGAGGACACGTAGGGATTCAAACACACATGCAGGCCACGGCAGACAAATATCCACAGACCTCACATTTCCTGTGCCTGCGTGACGTGCATGAGTCATTCCACTTTCCCTGGAAACTTTGAATCAGGCATCTTTCTCCCAGGTAACCAAAGGTGATTCATTAAATGTATATAAGAGTGTGTCTGTGTGTGTCTGTGTGTGTGTGTTGTGTGTAGGAGGCACTAAAAATCCCCTCCGTCTCCCGGAGGGTTTGTTTGAGCTGCTGAGTCACGGTCGCGCAGACGAGAGCATGAAATGCTGCGTTTCTGATGAATATGACGTAAATCGAAGTCCTGTTTCCTTTTTCTTTTTTTTTGGTCCACATGAATCAGAGAGCGCTGTAGGTATTCAGTACTCGTAGCATGCTCTCAGCTTGTCACTTGACAAAATGCTAAAGTCTTGTCACTGTGGCCTGAGGCTTTGCCGTCTACGGTGGCTTCACATGACACAGACTGGAAGCTGCCTCGGCTAGTCGAGCAGTTGCTCAGTAAGCGTGGATTGACCCGCGGGTTGACTCGCATCTGTGGTTTTCTGCAATTTTATAAAAGGACAAATGCAAAAGTCATACAACATAGTTGCTGTGCGATGTCATTTGACCTGGAAACAAGGAGTTGGGTGCTCCCACAGTGGTGCCGAACAAGAAAATCTAACAGTCACTCCAGAGAGAGCCTTTCATGCAGCTGTCAACTAAATCCTACAAAGGAGGTTTTTAATTAAACAGGCTCAAGTTTATGCCAGGTACTTTATGCCAACTTTTTCTTTTAATTTGCATTTTTATGCTTTTTGGCAAACAAATGCCAAATGCTCACACCACAAATTCATTACGTAAGATAACACGCAAAATACATTAAGTCACAAAGGTGCAGTTCATTTATAGTAAATTATGGCCTACTTGCCAAATATCATCTCGTAAAGTTTCAGTGTCTTTCATCAAATTCAAAGAGGTCTGAGGCTGCCCATTTGTGAAAAACTATTAAAACATTTTGGGGACTGAATTGTGGCTGTGGCCACAACATGGAGGACTCAGAGAATTTGGTCAAGGGACTAATTTTATCCCGGGCACACTGGACGATAACATCTCCCTGTGTTGCAGTAAGGCCAGGAGAAAATGGAGGGAGATCGGCAGATAAGGAGTGGTGAGTTACTTTCAAGCCACCAACAGCAACCTCCACCCACCCTTTCCTACAAGTGCACACATTAGGAGCGACTTTTTCAACATTTAAAGGCGTGAAATGCGATTACCAGGGATGAGCATTCGTGATTCAGCCTCTAAGTCTTATTAAATGACACACAGCACAGTGGACTTTTATACAGCCTGAAGTGGAACATTGGGGCTGGATAATTTCTTTTCTTTTTTTTACCTCCCCCGATAACACCATCACCCACAGACTGCATTTACCGCTCTCCAGCTTTGTGAGAAAGTTCTGGTCTCGGTAGAAAATGCGTTGCCTGGACATTGTGTTTGTGACCTACCTCATTGATGAGAAACTGCAGCTGGATGACGGCCGCTCCGCTCTCATGCTGGCAGTAGCACTCCACACCTGGACGGCCAAACCTGCAGGGTTCTCGGTCAAGGAACGTACAAAAGGATGCTTTACGCTGTATTTGAATGACACGTATCCCTTTTCTTTTAAATGCACTGCAGCTGAGACCGCATTTGAAGGTCATTTGCTGCTCGTTACACTTGATCCAAAGGTCGTGCAGGGTGTTAAACGGTTACTTGCGAGGAGCGAGAATGGAACATCCACTGTGAGGTTTTTATGGTCTACCAACAGAGCTCGACCATATTCATCACCTACAACCAGGAAAGATAATCGCTGTGAAGCACGGCATCCTTTGTGGCTCCCCTCTTGCCTGTGAATCTTATTACTTTTTGAGAAATATTGTAATACTTCAAATGGTCACTATGTGTCCCGCAATCGCACACCGTAGGGTTCAGTTTAGAGTCATTTCATTTATGTATTGTTGCCGTAAAAAGGGGCCGTTAGGGTGTTCAGACTGAGCGAGGCCACAGATTGAACTGTGGATGATTGCTCTAGTATGGGAAGCGGCAGGAAGACGTGAGGAATACAGGCAAAACAGCACGGAGAAACACTGGCAGCGCTGCAGCAGAGCGAGAGAGCCGTAACGGGACAGAGGAGGAGAAAATGGATGGAGCAGGGAGGAGGAGGTTGGGATATTTAAATGTATAGGGTGAATCACAAGAGAGGAGGTGGATATTATGTGAGCAGATGAGAAAATAATGGGGGGGTGGAGGATAGGGCGAGCGTACAGTTGCACAGAGCGACAACTCTGATAAAAGATGCAGAGGGAAGAGAAAACAGGCACAGAGATGGGCGGAAGGATGGAGGACTGGGAAAAAAATGAGAGAGAGGGAAGGGAGGGAGAGAGGGAGAACTGACAGAGAATAACAACCTTCGGCTGTTGGGGTGAGTGAATGGGTGAGTGTGCTGATTATATCCATTCATTCTTCCCCTGACTCTCTGGACTAAGGTGGGGGTGGCAATTTTTCATACAGGGGGCACATAGAGGTGTAACACCCTGGGGACGACACTACTGCTCATCATTAGTGTGTATATATGTGTGTGTGTGTGTGTGTGTGTCTGTGAGGGCGGGGGGGGGGGGGGGGGGGGGGGTGGCAATGAGCGACTGCACATTGCTTGCAGAGGCATCAAACTACAGCACAGTTTTCAGGTTCCACCAAAAGACGATTTTTCACGCATCTACATGTGAAAACGAGGAAACAAAGCGAGAAAAGGCTGAGGCAAGGAAGATTTCCCTTTAATCAGCAATAGAGCGGAATAAACAGCATCACATGCTGTAATGAAAAACGTAACAACAGAATCCGGGGAGCCCACCTAAAAACCTCATTCAAACACAAACAATCAAGTCCCCCTCTCACCCTGTGCGAGCGGCGCTCGCAGCCCACGTTGAGGCACTGGCATAATTTATTAGGGCGTAATGCATGTAATATTACTCCTGAGGTGTTTCCAACCCCATGAATAAAGCTATCAGCCGGGCCGGTCCCACACACACTGATTGTCCTCCGTCCGATCCTCTGCACATCTTCTGTGACAGTAATAACACAACATTTGCTCCAACATGTTAACCCCCGCTCAGTGCTTTCCATTCAATTTACAGTTATATGCAACGACAAGGTCATGTGTGGAAGACGCGGTCATACGGAGATGACATATTGGCCATATACTTTTATATTAGCACTCAATCATGTGTCAGTGTGTGAAGGGCCGTCCTCCTCAGGGTTTGGCAGTCTTTTGTGTTTGACCCTGTACACGCTCGCTCCTTTGTTTACTTTGACCACTAGACTGTGTTTTTTGGGTCAAAGTAAAAAAAAAAAAAAAAAAAAGGCCACCTGAGCAGCACCAATATGCTGATGCGTTTCGCAATCAGCTGATGAACATAGCAGCTCAAAGAGATGGTAATGGGGTCTGAAACAGAGCTAAAAAGATCAAATATTACATTAACATGCGTGAAACAGCCAGAAGCGCAATCCATACAAATGGTAATCGGTCGCTCTGTATCCGCTCAATGTGCAAATACACAATGCTCAACAATAGTTGCTACACAGCGCTGTACAGTAAATTACTCAGGAAGTTTTACATGATATATGAGTGCCGGATCCGGGATGAAAAATACACAAGTCTGAGAGACTTGTGGTGCTCAATCCTACCAGATTTATCGGGTAGGATTGACGTTCAGTCTTAAATCCCAGCCGTGCATGCGCTCCACCATCCCAATCAGATATCAGAGCGATACAGTAGCCTGGCTGCTGCCTAGAAAGCCGCCCCTCCACTCTTCAGGTGGATTAAGCTTTGCCCTCCCCGCCGCGGACAGGCAATTAAAGGACTACAGCTCTGAGCCAGTGGTGCTCTGACCGAGAGAAATCTATCAGCTCCACTGGATTTCAGTCAGTAAGCTCCCGCCGAGACTGAGCAGATCTAAACTTTGACGCCGGGAGAGCCGGCAGCTCCATAATGATCCGCATCTTCCCTATATGACATCTGACATGACTGGCCGCCACCATCTGGACTCCACCAGGAAGAGAGCCTTTGACCTGGCAGAGCCACGTCCACCTTTCACAGCCTCAGACCTTCAAGACCTTTGGTTCTGCCTGGGTTGACTTCAAAAGTAACTGAGAGCGATGGAAATACCACCTCCTAAACAAATGCTGCTTTTGATGAGCAGAGTCTGAAAGCTAGCGGCCCTATTCATCTCCATCCTCAGTCTTACATAATGTACAAGCTGTTCCTGATTTGACTACTAACTTGTTTGTCCAGGATCAACATCAACACACAACAAAAACATGGAGTTCATTCAAACAGCAACCACAGCCTTCGGATTTGCTTCAATTTTAGGAACAATTTGGTGTAATTCATGTTAAGGTGTTTTCTTCTTTCACCAAACATCCTTTGAGGACTTTTGATCTTGAAGACTTTTGTGAATTGTGGAATCATAAAAAAAACAATATAAACTACACTTCCCTAAAGAGATGACTATTTGTCCCTTTCTGTAAACTTGGCCAAAATAACACAAAGTTATTTGTTGTTTTGTTTAAATAACACAGTTGCTATTGTGTTTTTATTGTATATCATTACTTCTCCCAAAATCTACCCAAACTGCTGTCGACGCTGTGCAGATGTATAACCAGGAATCAGAAGCATTTCTATTTCCTTTAGCCACAAACCAAACCAACAAATCAGGGTTGTGTTGTGTTGCAGTGTAGCGCTACACTGATGACATTTACCTTAAACATTTACATGATGGATTTATACCTTACATTAACATGTCCGGGAACATCAAAATAAAGTCTGTAGATAGATGCCTATGAGACATCAGAGGAATGAAAACACATCTGGGCTGTGAAACACGGGGGTGGGGGGAGGGGGGAGGGGTCGTCAGCTCTCATGAGATTACAGCCGCAGCCAGTGGATGAGGACAGAGGACCTCAGTGCTCCCTCCACTTGACCTGCTGCGACCGCGGTCCTCCAGGACGCCGCTGCCGGCTGAACTGTCGCAAGCCTCTGTGAGGAGCGCTGACAGCCATGTAGGTCAAAATGTGCCGAGCGAGCCCGCTTAATGAGCTCCACGACGTACTGTGCGGCCGAGAGCTCCGCCGAGCTTGTTTTTGGGTGGGTGCAGGCTCGGAGGAGGGAAAGCGATGAGCGAGAGCGCGGCGCCGCTTGCCAAAACGTAAGAAATTGCCTACCACCTTGAAGAGAATTGAGTTACCGCTCGCACATGAGGGTAATCACTGGAGCAGGCAATTTGTCTTCATAAACTGTGGCGAAATTGATCTTCGGGAGATTAATGAATGATCCCTAAACTGAGGGAAATAGCGTGCGTTTCATGTGTGCACAGGACGCTGCAGAGCACAGGCGTGTTCGAGCGACCTTCAAAGCATGCGGGTGCTCTTAGCGGGGCCGGTGTGGGCCCCATGACACACGTGGTACAGTCCATCTAACTCAAAATGAATTAATTGAAAACTCTTCCCCAACGTTGCCTGGCAACCGAATCTTCCAGGGCCTCAGAAAGCGAGCGGCTCGGATTTAAGGTTGTGCTTTTTCACACCGCTCGCACCGGCTTCTCTCTGAAGAGAGGCGGCCGTCTCACAAGCACATTATCATGAAGGACACATGCAGGCTGCCGCAGAGGCGATCGCACAAAAAACGCCTGCAACATAAAGCCAAAACCCCTCAAAGAGGGACAAATTGGCTTTTGTTCATGTTTCAAGGGAGTGTTGCCGTAATAATTATCATACAAATGGAGCGTGCCAGAACAAGCAATTGCACCCAATGGGAGAAGATTTAGAGTCTGTACTGGAAGAGGTGTGCAAAGACTGAAGCGACGGACTGCAGCTCTATATTCAAGCCTTCATATTCACTCACGTCGAACTGAGAGACACTTTTACTGAGATAGTAGATACTCATCCCACAGTCCAGAACATGCAAGTTTAGATCGACTCTCAATAGCGTCTAGGTAAATAGTGTGTGTGTGTGTGTGTCCAGGCTACATTCCCTGCCCTCACCCTACACTGAAGATCCACGCAACAACATTCAAGTACACAAAGTGAATAAGATAATGGATGGATGGGCTTTATGTGCAGCTTTAGTAGTAACTCATGTTACACTACTTCGTTACATTAAAGCACCAGAGGATTGCATGTAAAACGATTGAAACCTATGTGAGCCTTAATTTAATTGAAAGACTGCTGTGTGTAGATTGAGCACTTCATCACGCCCTGCCTTGGCACTGCAGACTGGCAACAGTCGAGCCCTGCAGCACCATTATGGTACAAAACAGGTAAGGTGATGGATGGATGGATGGATGGATGGATGGATGGATGGATGGATGGATGGATGGATGGATGGATGGATGGATGGATGGATGGATGGATGGATGGATGGATGGATGGATGGTGATTTACAGACATTTTCAATTTTTTCTCAAAACCACAAGTTCTGAAACGCCTCCAAATTGTTGTAGCTCTGTTTCCCTTTCAGGCAATGAGCTCATTGATACCTCATGAGTTGAAAATAATACAACACGGTTATGTGGTCTGTTATATAGTGTCTAGAGAAAAGTCCACTCCGTCTGAAAAGTAATATTCTTGACTGTGTTATTTGTTCGAATGCCCTTTCTGCTGCTCTCAATATGTGACGGTAATTCAATCTTCACTCGGTGCATGAAAGCTTTTACATTTGTTTTCGTAAACCTCCGGCACCGAGCAGCTGTTTAACACTGTTGTGTCAAAATGGGCTTTCTTATAAAACACCCGAGTCCTCTGGCGCTGTGTCTTTGCCTCAATTTCATGCCAGGCCGGGAAATAACACGACTTCCAATATCTGTGGGTTGCTTTAACATCGGACATGGTACAACAACATCTCTAAAACATTCCACGGGACTCGAGAGGGTAAAAAGATTCAGACCGCCTCTAATGAACGTGATCAAGCTTTCGTGTGACAGTTGTATCTTTAGCTAGCATATTATTTCCCGAGGGGGGGAAAAATGACACGCCTAGAAAAAGCCTCCTGCGCGGACAGGTGATTCATTTCACTTTGTTATGCTGATGTGCGGAGCCAGCAGCGCTCTGTGGGAATAAAGATGGATGGCACCTCCCTGGTCCTCCCGTGACTGACAAGCAGTATCGCGCCACGGAAAGAAACGCCGAACGTTCCTCGACGTCTCGGCCGGCCGCGGCCGCATTCTTCCCGGCGTTTTCACAAACACGGCCCTGAGTCAGCCCCCACGCGGAGGCGCGGGGGATGCGTCACGGGCCAGCGCGGTCCGAGGCGTCCCATCTCGCCGCACCGCTGCTAAAAGTGGACCCGCTGACCGCGGGCAGCGAGGACAGCCAGGCAAGGCGGGACGAGGGAAAAGGAGGAGGAGGAGGAGGAGGAGGACGGGGAGCTCAGAGCAGAAAGTGGGTCAGCTTCACGTCCTGTCAGGTTCGATGAAAATTTCTCAGGAGTTGGTGCGGCCGTCAAAGTTGTCCGTTAATTCTTTTTTTTTTCTTCGCCTTCTCGTTTTTATTTTCGTCGAGGCCACGGGCAACTTTCCTGACAAACAGAGGTGATTCACTGGGCAGCTGGCAGCGGCGAGTTGTCATGGAGAGAATTGGCTGGGTACGGTGGGAAACAGACTTTGGGTTTTATGAAACCACGTTATCCAGGAATAGAGTCGATCTTGATAAGTGTAACCGAATATGGGATGAGCCTGCATTTCACATGAGACACGAGCTGGCTCACTGTCCGTCTGCTTCCCCCAAACATGTAATGCCCGTGTACATATTTGTGCGTCTGCGAGAGGAATAAATAGAAAACAGGAGGAGAGGATGCATCTTTAGACTGGAATGGAAAGATCCAGAATGGTGAGAACAAGGCGGAGGGTGGACACGGGAGAGAGGCAACAGTGCGTTTCAAAGTGAGCCAAAGCGTCGAGAGCAAACGATAGACAAGATAAAGAAATGGATGTGGAGAAAGCACAGGCGAGGGGAGAGCGAGAGAGAGAGAAGACGGAGGAAGGGAGAAATGATTAATGGAAGATAAAGAGGAGATGGGGGGGTGGAACGAAGAGGTGGGGGGGTGGTGAAGAAGGGGGTGGGGGGGGGTTGAGTGAGGCGCTGCTGAGAGAAAGCACCAGAAAGAGCAAGCCTGGGAGCGATGAGTGGCTCTGACGTCGGGGCCTGGAGTGACGTCAAAGCTGGCCGCTCATACATCACTCTGCCAGGGAGGGGGGGCGGGACCGTTGGGAGCCAAGCGGTGGAAGTTGGGAGGAAGAAAAAGGGAAGGAGCAGGAGCGGGTGGGGGCGGGGGGGGCGGGAGGGGGACAAAGCAGTTGAAATGCCAGGCAGAAAAGGAGGAGGTACGGAAATGAGGATGTGATGTGAGGAAATCATAGTAAGCCACACGCGCCATCAACAGGGACAAAGGAGTCAGCTGGGCTGTTCGTCCACTCATTGCTCAGCTCCCGTGTGGAGGCACTATCCTACAAATCATCCGTAATGCTAATGCTGCAGTCCACCTCAACCTGCCTGAACGCTCCCTTGTCACCCATCTGCGGGCCTCCCTGCGGCTGCCTGCGGCTGTTTGCATCAGAGTGAAGGGCTGCCTGGGGAGCTGCGTCTCCTCCACCCTGACTTGGCATATTTGGTTTTTAAGACTGTGGACAATCCTGCTCCGAACGCCTTCTATCAGAATGGCTCACAACACATTTGGAAATGTCCCACCACTGATCTTTTATGTTTTTTACAGTCTTCACAGCACTATATCATGAAAGCATGTCCCATCCATCCACTGGGGACCTCCGTCTACCACGCTGACACGGGTTCAGATGAAAAACACACCATGCTCCGGTCAGAGAAGGTCAGCGCGGGGCAGTTGTTTTATTTCTGCTGAGCAGCACAACAGCCACAGAAATTTGAAAATGTCTCAACTTGAGGAAGAAAAGAAAAAGAAAAACATTGCTTTAAGCAGGTTTTCAGCTGTCGCCTAGCAACAGCAGGAACAATGACTCGCACCCTCCCGAGGTGCTGGCGCACGCAGCGAGCCTGCAAAGCTCTCCGGACGCAGGTCTTCACCCCCCCCCCCCACCCCCACCGACTTTAAGAGATCTCGACGTGCTGCTCTTCAGAGGCCGTAAGACTTATTTGTGTTCATGTGTTTTCCCCCTTTTTTTTCGTCTCTCCCTCCCTCTCTCTGCCGGAGCGTTCAGCCATCAGCAAATACATCAATGACAGAGAGTGCGAGGAAGCCGTGAGATTCACACCGCCTCATGAATAGCAGAGTCGCGCGGGGAGCATTGTCATGCAATCGTACAGAAACACAGGGAAGCAGCACGCAAACTCAGATAGCCCCACACACACACTCACACACACAGAGGAAAAAACAGGAGATGAGCAAACTGGTGATTCATTTGTTTAACACAATCCTTGTATAAATAATCCCCCCTGACACGTTTTGATTTATTATGCAGGCAAACAATTAAACTGCGATGGGGCCGCTGAGTATTTGTCGCTGCCTCAGCTTCCACACACTTCACCTTGGAAAGTGCTGCGATACAAACACACACACACACACACACAGATCTATTATAGGCCCCCCCATCCCCGAGATTCATCTCGATGACATTCCTGACAATGGCCATTTGCTGAGGTGCACGGTTCAACATTGCAGTAATCCAAATTCACATGAAAAATGAGACGCGCTCCAGAGTGTGCAGGTAGGGGCGGAGAGCCGCCGCAGAACTGCATCGATGCCTTGCAACGCGTCCACAAAATCTGATACCGCCAACGGCAACGTGTGCAATCTTTCATTACCGGACAGTCCGAGATAAGACTATAGCTTGTAATCTGAATACCAGTTTGGATTAGATTACTGCAGGGGAAAGCTATCTTATTTTCTTTCCGAATCTCATTCATTTTTTTTGCATTTCTTTTGTTTGAAACAAAGAGATAGAGTGGGTTTGAGCCACACTCTTAAACGTACAGAGAGACAAGCAAACAAAACACAGGAGGGGACAAATTCAGCCAAAATCCAAAGAGTCTCTCTTTACTCATGTACAAAACTATCATTTCAAAGGTGGAATTGAAAAGTAGTTGCACAGAGATCTTATGAATTTGTTAAACAAAGCTTACTCAAAAGTGGTAGATGGTTTACAAAAACATTATTGTTTTTTTGGGACCAGCGTTACAGTACATGTCCTGTCATGTGGAGGGAAAACAAGAGTGCCCAGAGTAAACCCGTCCTTGTCTGCCCCACAAACCACCTACATTTACGCCCTCGCCGTTCTCAGGACCCTCTCCAGGACAGGCACGTCTCTCAGTGGGACGATATCCCTGGAAGTCCTTGTGACGAGACACTTCAAGCAGGATGCTGTGACCGTACCTCCTAGCGTCGCTCCAGGCGTCGAGCGACATCTTGCACACGGCGTTCAGGAGCTGCTTGGTGAAGGTCTGCTTCGCTGAGAAGATGCACTGCACTCCCATAAGCTGAGCGAGCAGGTGGAGCTGCTGTGCCATGCTGTTCCTCACAGCAGCACAGCGGTGCTTCAGTCCTGTGTCCAGCAGCATGGGCAGGACTTTGTCTGCGCTGCAGTTCTTCACCATGGCACTCAGAGCGATGTTGGCCTGCTCCTGGATGAAGACATTGGCGTTGGCCTGTGAAATCCTCTGCAGCAGGACCTTCCCGGTCTCTTCCACCAGGGGGTCCATCAGTTGCTGCAGGTAGATGCACAGGTAATGGATGGTCTCTATCACAAGTTCGAGTACCAGAGATCTCGGAGTCTGGGCTTGAGTACGTTAGGATGCTGCTGTGCCAGGGTCTGGGCTTTTCTCAGACCTTCCACCTTCTTCTCCCAGTCATCTGAGATGAGAAGGTCGAGGCAGGCAGAAAAGCCTTTTGATGGGTTGTCCATCGGTTCCAGCACTTCAAGGTCATCATCCTCGACCTCGGCTGGGATGTACAAGCTTTCTGTCTTCCTCGTTCTCTCTTCCAGCATTGCCTTGGCACGTGCAGACCTTCCTGTGCGAGACCCCTGTGGGGTTTTGGGTGGGGCTGGTTTTGGGGGAGCTGTTGGGGGCCTGGGTTTCCAGGCTTTCTTGGCAGCTGTCTTCTGTATTGGTGGGAAAGTGGGCTGTCTGACGGCAAATCTTTGAGGTTCTTGTTGCACCAGTGTTATCACGTTCGAAATGTCGATCGTTTGCAGATTGTACCCAGCGACTTCCTTCACATCGGATCTGTTCTTCGGCCTCCTCACAGGGATCCTTCTTGGGGAAGTTTCTCTTTGACGAGGAGTCCGGGTGTCCAGTCCGACGGGGGAGTTTCTCTGGGATGGTGTTGTGTCTGCTTTAGGACAGCTGGGAACTGAGTTGTCGGTGAATTTCATCCTGTCCCTGACGTTGTTGTTGCGTGCTTGAAGGGCGTCGTGAGTTCTCTGTGCTTGACGAAACAGAGCTTCGTCCCTTTCTTTACGCATTGACAGGAACTGAGCTTCACGGTCAGCATCCCAGGTGCTCCTTCTCTGTTTGCTCTCAGGAGTGTACATGACAAAGTTTTTGTTCTCAAAGAATTGGTCTTAAGTTCAAGGCATTTCTAAAGTGTTCCTCACCTGTCTCTGCAGTTTCACTAAGGGTTAGTTAGCTTCACTGAAGAGTGGGAAACACTCCCAGTGCAGTCTCATACATAGGATTCTTGAGAGACCTTCCATGTGTCTCCCATGGCTTATTCACTGGCCCTCTTCAACTACTCTTTAAGTAGCAAACTAATGTTTTTTTCAAATGTTACATTTTTTTTCCACATTTTTTAAGATTTTTGAAAAAAACAAAACAAGAGCACGCTCGTCAAAACATGGCTGCTTGGTAAAGCCTAGCAATTATCATAAAACATTTTTGTAGTAATGAGATGTGATGAGGAAATGTATTTGTACAGGCTCTTGCCACAGATGTGTGTGTCTTTGGTGACCTGTGAAGATTTGAGTCAAGTTCACAGCTGAAATTTAAAAACATAGTGCAGCCTTTTGTTTCAGAGTCAGGTCTGTACTGAGAAATAGTATGTAAAAATGAGTCTTAGCCCGAGCAAACACAGGGAGGGCACACACAGTGGTAATGCACATTAAAAAATGTAACCCCCTCCCCGCCCCGTTGCTGCAGGGATAACGTGGATTGTTCGTTTCTGGAGCATGGCCAGTCCTGCCCAGTAGCTGGGCGTTAATAACCCGGGACATCATCTAATTTTAGCAGAACAACTTAGAACTGAGCTACTGTACGTCCACCGCGGGGCAAATATCCGAAGAGGAACGAGACGGGCAGGGAAGAAGAAGAGAAGGAGAGAGGAGGTTTGGAAATTCACTGGCTGTGGGGATCGAAGGCGGGAAAGGGGGCAGAGAGGGTGGGAGCGGGGACGAGATAGAGGAGCGGGGAGTAAATGGGTAAACTGTGAGGGTTGAAGTGTTGAGTCAGCGGAACAGCTTGTGGCCAAACCCTCCTGCAGGAACGTGCACAGCATAGAAGGGAAAATGAGAAATAGTGGGGGAAAAGGGGGACGGAATAATGGGAATAGCAGAGAAGGGGAGGAGGAGGGGGACGAGAGTGAAATGGACTCGACTGCAGGATAGTATCTCCACCCTGATCACGCTGTGATTGTGAGTGATGCCGTCGCAGTGGTCAAACTCTTCGACGGAGCCATTTACATAACGGTGACAGACAGCGGCTCAACAGAAATCAGACGTTCTAATGTTGTGATCGCGCTGTAAATCCATTTAAGGGATTACGCCCCAACAGGCAATGGAGCGAAACACAACAGGAGGCTCAACAATGTTTCTGCAAGTGGCTGCGATTTCTGCTTAAAAGGTGGTCTGGCTGTTGTTGTGGCCTTGCCAGCACTGATTCTGTGCCCGAGAATTAAGATTTCACGCATTCATGAGTAGAAATGTGCGTTATCCACAGGAAAAAAGAAACGCCTATAGTAAATTGAGGTAAATTGCCTCTTTGGATTTGGGTGTGCACAGTACACACCGGTTTATGCGTGTTGTGTTCATTGTTATGTGCATATCTCACACGGTGTGCGAAATCAGCCGGCTACAAGGTGACTATGTATTAAACATGAGTCCCGGCCTGTGGACGAGTGCAAGGACACAGACTCCATCTGCTGCGAACACGCCAGCGCTCTGAACCCCAGTTGGCCAATTACAGCATGAACAGCGATGGAAGCAGAGACTCTCAACTCGCTCTGCAGCCTGCATCAAATCCGCCCTTGGTGATTTACAACTTTATTGTAGTTTTGAGCTTCAGCTGCAATGACGAGTGAGTTTCAGAACTATGACTCACCAAACCCGCCAAGCCCGTGCACGCTGATTCCTGGGTTCAATCAGGTCAACAAGGCCCATTTGTTAATTAGCCGAAAAACAGACATAGAATATTAGCTTATTTTGGTCAGTCTGGTCTGATCTTATCCTATTCTACTTAGTGATGTTTGCTTCCTTTCCTTTGCTTGGATACACCCTCACTACTCTTTCTTTCCATAGTCCAAAAACATGCATGCTTAGGTCCATTATGAATAGAAGGATATACCTAAACATGCATACACACACACACACACACACATATATATATGTATATACACGTACTGTTATGAGTTAGAAGGGTTAAAAGGGCCGCTATGTGAAAATATAGACAGGAACCAATGAGTGAAACTCCAAAATCAGGACTTTTTCTGAACTCTCCAACACAGGCAGATGAGGTCAGCTGCTGAGGCCGCAGCTCTGGGAGGAGACGTCTTGGGTCGGCTACCAAGCAGGACCACACCGGCATGGTGCAGAAATCCCCTGCTGTGAGACTCTGGTGGAAACGGATGTCAGCACAGCTTGGCTTAGCTTGGCATGGCTAATGAGAAAGATAGATGTGTGTGTGTGTGTGTGTGTGTGTGTGTGTGTGTGTGTATGTGTGTGTGTGTGTGTGTGTGTCAAACATTCGGCCTGCAGAGGAAATTCAAAAGTTGCCCAGAAAACGAAACAAATTGGTGCTGCGCTGGAAACCCATCACACATATCATCTATCAGGTAGCCGAGAAGAAGTGCTCGGTTCAATACGTCTCGTCTGGAGCCCCAGGTTCACCTGCTGGCCTCGGATTAAATCCTACCTGAACTCCTTCCCCCCGCTTTCTGTCTTTCTCTGCTTTCCACCCTTCATCTGTCATGAATAAAAAACGACAGTCAAAGAAAAAAGTGAAGCAAGACTAAATATCCCTTCGGTTGAAACTTAGCCAGGATACAAGGCATAGCTCTGTAACATGTATGAAGCAGTTCCTTTAATTTTCGTACTATCTGTATTTTTTCCTATAATCTATCTTCTGTACTTCATTATCATCCTAATTCTGTCCGTGTGTTTTCCTATCGGTCATTTGCCCAATCACAAGAGACAATGACTCTTTCTCTTTTTTGAAACTTTTCTGGCCTGCTCTGTTTTTTGGCAACTTTTGCTACTCCAGGCGACCGAGTTGAAGGCGGGACCATTTTTTCCACTTACGAGCAGGGGTAAGCCTGCGCCGCTGCCCAGAGAGAGACCTGAGATCCGGAGGAGCTGAGGCGGAGCCAAGCTGAAGGCGAAAAGCAGGAGGAAGTTTCGCCCTGCTGTACCAGTGATTATCACTGGGAAGGTGAGGTCTCTGGGGAATAATAGGGACAAGCCCGCCATGCTGATTAGGACCCGGTGGGAATACCGTGAGTGTAGTGTGTTGTGTTTTACTGAGACATCGCTGCACGCACACATCCCGGGCCACAGCGTGGCGGTAAGAAGAACAAGTGTAGGGGAAGGGAAGAAGGGAGGGGTCCTCGCTCCGATAAGCCCCGATGTCCCCTTGTCCAGAGGCAGCCTGCTCACACCAGGACAGTGAGGATGTGGACTGAGGAGGCTGAGGAGACAGCGGACTGGTACCCCATTAAAATCCCAGTCAGACTGAGGCCACACTACGCCCAGTTTGCACGTTCTCCCCATGTGGGTCTGGATTTCCATCAGGTATGTTTTGAGTTTCCTCTCACAGTACAGTTAGGTGGATAAACACATTGGAGACTCTTTAGAAAATGAATGGTTGTACAGATCTAGTTGGAATTAATGTAAATGAATGTTACCACTGTGTAGCGCTGTAGAGAACAGACAAAAGTAGCAGAGAATGTAAATGCGAGCACAACAAACGCAGCCACACCTAATTACATTTGCACCATGTAACATTAATTGCATGTAGAACAATTAAGAAATATGTGATTCGTAACACTTTCATTAAAAAGGCTGCTCTGTTTATATTTAGATTTGCTTGGAAGGCTTTTCATCTGTGTACTGTATGTAATTCCCTATGTGTGGAGCGGATCTATCGTATAAATGATACATGAACCGCTGCCCCGGCAGGACTCCGGAGGGAGGCTTGTAATTCCTTTGCACACGTAGCTCATTCCTCTCTCTGGCCTCACACATCGAGCCCGCTGTTGTCTTTGCATCGCACATATTGAACATGTTCGCTATGAAAACAGATCCGTGAGCACACATAGATAGCCCAAACAACGGGGTGTGTGAGGCCGCCGCCACCGCCGGTTAGAGGTACCAAACCGTCTCGCCGTTCGGATCAATTTCACAGCGTGAACATAATGTTTAACAGAAATACATATCGGCTTTTGGATGTTTGGATGGCAGAATGAGGAGGTATCTAAAAAGTAAGTCCACACATGCGACACATATACTGTAAAGGTAACACCTGTTTTAGACTTGAAAGGTTTTTGACTGCACCCCGCCCCCCACCCACCACCCACCACCCTGCCGCCCTCCCCCAATCACAATTGAGGCCTGCGCTGCACCAATCGGAAATTTAAGGACTGGAACAAAAGATGCCATAAGGCTGACGCGGGTGAAAAGAAGATAGCGGAAGCTAGTTGAGTGTGACGGTTTCAACGGCAAAACCCAAGTGGACATTTAAAAGTGACAAGGGGAGAGAATAATTTAAGGAGGAACACGGTTTGTCCATATACGAGGAGCGGGGAGGCAGGGAAGACACAAGCAGCTGCAAGTCGGCGACTGGGTTTCCTCCCCTCCATGAATAATAGATGTGGCGAATGGGAGCCAGCGTGTGCATCTGAATGGCTTTACGTATTACCCTCTCACAGCGCTGGGCAGGAAATGGTTTGATTAGAATGTAACGTGATGCCAAATTAACCTTTAACACGTTCAAGCGGCCAGTTCATGAGACTTTGTTTTAACACAAGCGCGGGAGGCAATGAAATGCATCCGGGCCGGGGAGCGCTCTCGTCAAACGCTTCCGTCGATCTGATCTTTATTAGAGCAGCGCCAGGTGCTGCGCCGGACTGCTCGATGGCAGCTGCCGGGAGTCGGGGAGTGGGAGACGGGGACGCTAAAGTGAACCGTACATCATTTATAACGCTGGAAACCTTTCTCAGGTCGCGGAGTCATCCGTCGCCATATTCCCAACGCTCTCATAGCGACAGAAATGAACTGTGCTCTGTCTGTGTGTGTGTGTGTGTGTGTGTGTGTGTGTGTGTGTGTGTGTGTGTGTGTGTGTGTGTGTGTGCCCTCCTCCTCCCTTCTCTCCCCTGACACACACATGCAACCTCTGGCACTGATATCAAACAAATCTTTGGAAAAGGTGGGACGGCAGCAGATTAGCCAGCGTTGGCCTGGGACGGGTTTCAGTGCGCCAACCAATGCGGAGCCCGGCCCCAGTTTCAAGGACAGGTGCCCGCAAGCCGCCAGCGCAGCAAGAGTCAGTGTATTGCCAGCCTTGCAGTAACACTTGACTGACTGTATACTCACACCTCAGAGGCTGCGGCCGCGTGTCAGAGAAATCGACTGTTAAACAAAAAAATCGTTACACAGAGAAGGAGGAGAGGAAAGGATACAGACCCGGCATCTCTCAGAGTGCCCGGGGCAGAGTTGCCATTAATTCGCTGCCATTTACGCTTCAGACAAACACACCCACCAAGTCCAACGAACCGGGGGGAAAGTTTGGTTTATCACTGCAGAGACACATATGTTGACTGGTGAGAACGGTCAAATTTGTTGACCGACTGCTTTGTGTAAATGGGTGAAATTGTAACTATGTTTTTATTTCAAACCAAGGCTCTTTGTCCGATTGAAAACAAAAGACTAAGGGATGACAAAAAGCTTGTTGAATGACTCAAGGCTAAAAATCAAAAGCAAAGAGATTCGATGAGGCCCTGAGACACAATCAACGACAGGATCGGTCTGAACGTGTCCGACGGCATCACATTGTGGGAGTGGTTGTCGATCACGGCATATAACCTGATGTCATTAAACCCTTCAGCATTATTCTCTGTTTCAGTCTAATACTATACTTTCTAGCGTAAAGGGGCAGTTATCTATGAAAGTTGGTGGTTCAGTCCCAGCCCCCTGCAGCCTGCATGATGAAGCACCCTTAGGTAAGATAATGAACCCCAAGCTGCCCCTGATGCCGTGGCGTGAACAGTGAATGGTGTGTGGATGCTTAAAGTAGATCAGACGGACCGTGCAGAGTATCCTCTGCCAGTGTACGACTGAGAGTGAATGGAGTGAATGTGGCTTGTGTCTGTAAAGAGCTTCGAGTGGTTGTGAAGATTAGGAAAGCAGCTCCATAGGAGCCAGTCCATTTACCATTTACCATGAATGTGACCTTATGGACCTTCGATGCCAGCGCGTATGGATTTATCCAGACTGATGGACTGAGTTATCCATACAGCCCTGCCCGTTGGCATGAATTGTGTTGTGTCTGCTTTAGGGCTAATTAGACACACCGTCGCTACATTGTATGGCTGTCACTTTGCCAGCAGCACACTGGAGAAGGGCCTCTTGCCAAAAGTGTCATGCAGCATATAAAATATTAATCGGAGCGCTGTCCTCTGCTCTTTGATTAATGCGAGACAGAAGGCCAAGTTTCCCCAGCACCAAACTGGAGGCTTGCCGGTGAACGCAAACACACACACACACACAAAGAAGCACAGAAGCTGTGCTGCAGTTTGTGAGGCATCTGCATTTTCTCTCCGCCCCGATCTCACACTCGTGCACTCTGAGGGCGCCAAGGCAGCGCAGACAGCCAGTAAGATGCCCTTGAACTCGAGGAGAAAGGTTCGAGTTCCTGTGACGGTTACCATCTGCCCTGCCGAAGTGTCCTCCAGCAACAAGCCTACAACATGCTATTCCAGCCGTCCACAGATTTTCAGAGAGGCTGCGATCAGAAAAGAAAAACTCGCAAATATATGCAACATATTTGCAAAGAACAAGATGGGAAAAAATAAAAGATTTCCAGCAGTTAGAGCCCCCAAGGCAACAAGGTTGATACTGTACACTTTGTTCTGATCGTGTCAATAAATGCAGGGTTGCTTAAATTACACTTCCATCATCTACATAGCCAGGAGGCTCTGCCTGGTGTATATTTCATGCATTCAGTTTGCACAAGCAGCCCCATACGGTGCAAAAGTGAAGACTGTACGCATCAACACCACATGTGAGTCCACCTACGCAGAGGACCAATGTGCAGCAGTATGAACACGACCACAAGCACGTCCTCTGCCCCTCGGTTCATGTCTTTATTCTGCTCTGCAAAATGTGGGCTACATCGAGCCAAGTGGTCTAAATTTTGCATTTTGCATTCACAGCCTGAAACCCTTCATCGAGAAAGGCACATCAGTCCACTGTCTATCAGCCCGGAGCCTCAGAGGCAAATTCTCGTCAGAACAGTTGTTTTAGAGCTTCCTCGTCACGCACCAAAGTGACCCCGGTCTCCAAAAACATCAGAAATCATTGTTCGAGGGTCATGAAAATCTATACCCCATTTGATTGTAATCAAATACCGGCTGACCCTGTTGAATGATGCAGTCAAGCGGAGGAAAATTTAATAGGCAGGGATTTTAACAATCGATTAGTCGAATATACTTCCTGGTTTTGGCCTGAACTGTGCTCCGTTTATATTATGATGCGATGAAATAAACATGTAAGCAAATGCAGTAAATGCCCATGGGTGTTTTTGTTAATGATCAATGACTTAGAATGGATGGATGACTGTAGATGTACAATAGTTATCTTATACCTCATAGAATGAAAAGACCATCTCGGAGGTTGTTAAGGGTCTGTCCAGAGTGGCCTAGAGCATGTCTCTGTTAGCATGAGACTGATTCATCAGACTGACGGAAAATATTTTATCTCACCGCTGACGGCTGTGCACACACGCTTACACACACACACACACACACACACACACACACACACACACGGGAGGGAGTGTGAAGGGAAGCAGACAGGCTGGAGAGCAGGGTGGCGGCGAGGCTGCGGATTAACGCAGGTGACGAAATAGATTAAACGAAGTCATTGAGGATGCCGGAAAGGAAGACTTTCTGTCTGAATGACGGGATTAATAAAAAGAGCACACATTCACCCAGGCAAACACGCCGTGCACTTAATTAAACAATGGCCCTCTGATGACTCACACGTCCATCTGTGCTGCATAAAAATGTGTGGCCGCGACACACGCTCCACGGAGCGCGTTTGTGTTTGTGTGTGTGAACTTATTTCTGTGAAGCTAGGGATTATGAAAAGAGAGGTTACGGGAGAGGAGAAGGGATGGGGAAGAGACAGACGCACACATAATCGCACACCATCCAGAGGCCTTCGGAGGGAGGGGTCTATAGAGCGCCTAGTGTAATAAAGGCGGTTACATAAGAAGGAGAGGATTGTCCCTGTGTGTGTTGGAGTGTGTGTTTATAGAGCAGTGTGGAGGGCACACAGGCCAAGATGCATTCTGTTTCAGCATAGTGTCTATACTGTGCCAGTGTGTGGAGGAAGTGAGCGCATGAAAAGGGAAGAGCGTCCTCCTCGCTCTGCCACTAATCCCCTCTGTCGCCCCTCCGCCTCTCTCGCTCCTGCCATCTCTCTCATTTTTATCTCCATCGTCGCTCCGTCTGATCTCCCTCTCCTCTTATTTCCTCCACCCTCTCATTCCGCCGCTCTGCCAGGGCGCCTGCGAGGTAGCCCGAGCACGGCGGCCGACATTCTGCACACCAACCTAACAACCACGCCGAGTGTGCTTCGTGTGTATGCATGACTGGCGACCAAGTCACTCCCGTGTGCTGGCACCTCGCTGCTACAAAAGATGGGGGCTGCGCGAGCGCGTGTGCATGCAGATTTATTTTGCAGCGGTCCTCGCTGCCATCCTCAATCCCGGCAGTGCCGGAGACAGCTCCATCTCTGTGCTTTTACTCCCCCGTTCCTACCTCGGAGTGAATGTGCAGGCAGTGGAAAGTCAAATATCTTCAGGAGGTGCATTTCAAAATCAATGAAATTGATCAAAGTGCTGCTATTAAAACCGTTACATAACCAACCACATTTTCACAACAGCATCTACTAGATGGTGATCCTTGGAAACAGTATGCACCGAATAGACAGAATGCTAATAATGACATTTGTTGCTGGTCAAAGCACACAATGTGCAGGAGAGGACTGAGTGAACACATGAAGAGGTGACCTATAAACAAAGCAGAATTTATCCAGGGCTCCTTATACTACCACAAGATGAACTAAGATATATGACCTGTGCACTCTAAAATCTGAAACAGGCAAGGATTTAAGTCACTATATCATCCTGGAGAAATCAAGGCTGCAGATCATATTCTTCTAATAGCTCTTCATGGTTACAATGATGGATCTAGTATCGAAATATCGTGTACTGAAATTCAAGTAATGAAATTGGAATCAAGTGACAAGGTAAGATCATGATCAAAAGTAAGATATTTCTCACAACAAAAACACAAAACAATTCATTCTGAATGCTTGGTTTGCTTTGTTTTCCAATCTATTTTAGACAAATCCCTGCTATTTTAAGCTTTGGCCAGGCATCAAATTAATTTAGCAGAGATGCACAGGAGCCATGGAAGCATTAATAGGGAGACCTCTGGGAATCTGAGCCTCACAGGTCTTATTCAAAATGATTCAGGCAGTGTGTCTGGGGCCCAAAGCTGTCGCATCACATTAGTGTCCAAATCACTGTTAGCAAACAAAACCGTGTACAAACACAAATGGAAACAGACGTTCACATACAAATGTACGCACAGGCTGAAGGAGGCTTCCACACACACACACACACACACAAATGCAGAAATACAGTACAGCCTCTGACCTGGCTCTCCCCGCATAATGGAGCACAAACTACCTCATACTGTACATGCAGGATGGACGGTAAATGCACACATGCAGAACAAAGCCTGCTACGGCAGCCATTAAAAATGTATGGCAATGCAGCAACAGTTTCTAAAAATGGGCAATGGGGCCAGCTGCCAATCGGTACTGGAAAACACTGCCTACAGACGGAGTGATGCGACGTGAAAGATCACCCACGCCATTCCAGAATGAGACAATAACCAACCCCGGCCTGAAGTACTACGCATTAAAGCCATTATTTACATACTGTGTGTGATTTGACTGGCTAACAGCACGCCAATGCTAACACTGTGAAGTCTATGGCAGCGGCAGCCAGGGTTAGCGCTGCCCTCCCTCCTCATGCTATCAGCATGGTCGACACCCGTGCTTCATGTGAGAGCCGAGGCATCATCAAGAACCGCCCGCCAGAGAGAGGAATCACGGCGTTAGACCCCAATCGAGGCTTAATGGGGCCGGGTGGCGCGGCGAGCCGAGACCTCTCGCGCCGTGAGTTCATCATTCAGCCCGGCTGGTGTCTGGGAGACGTGAAGGGCTTCTGGGATATCAGACAAATTAGCTGCTTCATCAGTGAAACGAACGGGGCCACGCGCAAGCTGCAAGGTTGTCCTTTCCCCCCCCTGCAGGCCGTCCTCGTTGTGAATCAAAATGCAAAGATAAAGGATGCTCCGTGTGTGTTTTAGCGGAGACGTGGGGGGTGATCTGCAGTGCTCCGTGTGCTGGGTAAGAAACAGTGGGCGTCATTTCGTCCTGGATACTGTACGTAGGGTTGACAAGGACTTGCTTCTGCTGGACGTCGGTCTAATTGCAGGTGGGTCAGGAGGCAGTTATTACCCTTCCAATCCCAGCAAACCCATCCCACGCGACACAAGGGTTCTGAGTCACAGACCTGAATGGCTGTGACCACATTGGCTCCGCTCCATCTGCAGACACTCCTACAGTACACTCTCCTTCCATCTCCATCTAATTTCTCCTCCTCCTCTTCACTTTTCTAAACTTAGATGCCACTTCGTCAGTCTGCAGTGACTTCGTGCCTCCACCATTCCTGTAGCTCTTCCTCCTGTCTCAGCGACTCAGGCCTAGTTGCGCTGCACCGAATGACAAGCCAAGGACACATCCGCAGCACTTTGGTGTATCTTTACAGCTTTGCACCATGTGGACCATCCTGGATGTCTCCGGTCTGCGTGCAGCGTGCATCCATCCTGCTGAGTCGGCCCACTCCACAGTCTGGATGATGCTAAAGCAAAGAGACACAATGTACCGTAGAGCTTTGTATCTGGACAAAACTGTAACACCCTTCTCACTCTCTCTCTCCCTCTCTCAGTCCCCCTCCTCCCTTATACGTCCCCTCAAGTTGTGTGCTGTCTGTCTCAGCCATTTTGCCCCTCCCTTGCTGTTCCCACATTTCACATCACAACATAATCCACATCCTGCTTCAATCAGACGGAAAAGCACAAACAGCCCCTCGGCCAGTCACGTTCCACACACAGACGCACATGCTGGACATAAACAGACGTATATGCCATTAAATATAGGCTTCTGTCACACAAATACACCCCCACACACACATACAAAGACACACACACACACACATGCAGACAGGCTGAGAGCTGAGGAGAGGAGGGGGAAGGGCTGTGTGCATGACAGCCATGTGGCAGGGCATTAAAGCCTGAGTCATCACGTCATGCGACACGTGTGTGTCTTCCCTGCAGGCGCTCGGCATGACTGCATGCTAAAGGGCAGCCTGCAGAGGAGCAACAGGAGGACAAATATCATCGCAGCAACCAGCAGTGCAGAGGGAAGGCTAACGTCAAGATTTGCGTGGCTCTCGACAGGCAAATATGCTGCCAGGTCTTCTGCGAAAATCACAGCCTCGGCCGACTCAAGTGAGGCTAGGACACTCGCTTTATTCACGCAAAGTCCATTACAAAATGTCATCTATTCAAGCTGGCAGCAGTGAGGCTTAAGTCGCTGAGCGGATATCTGGAGCCCTCCCCCGTGAGCCGAGAGAAAATTTCATTTGTTTGTGATGCCACATATACAGAAACACCACGGGCCAATGACGGGCTGTCAGTCCAGAGAGATAAAGTAAATGACAGAGCCCAGAATGGGGCTGTGGTCAGACTGCGTTCGGCTGTGTTTACACTCAAAGGGAGCGTGAAGCGGATGAGGTCAGCGCGCACATGCGTTGTTCGCCGGGGCTGCAGCTGCAGCATGCATTATTGAGCACCACTTTGTTTGAGTTTGTTTGGGGAATCTGAAATTCAAATGTGATAACCACTCGCAGACGGCGGGGAAAACAAGCCGTAAAAACAACTTATCTGTTTTTACGTTCATATGGCGTCCTTCCAGGAGATAAAAACAGCATTAGCATTTATCCGGACTCACCAAAGCAGTGTGATATTTGGAATATTTTGGTCGCTAACCATCTCCTCAGGAAAATGTCGTCCAGGCTAACTTCAAACCGCTATCACACAAACTGCTATCTGTTCACTATTGTAACCATGTGTTAGCAAGGCAACACTAGAAGCGACTCTAGATGCCCAAGGGGCAGTATTATATTTTTAAACATCTGTGTCAAAGGTCTTTCCTGTCTCCTCCGATGATAAATTGTCATGTTGGGAGAAAACAACCACTGTTACAACTAATGGTTGGACATCTTCTGCCTCTAGGGTAACCAAAACTCTTGGTTCCTCATCTTCTAGTGAGTATAGTAAGCACTTCATTTGGCTGGTGAAAAAATGTAAACACTATCACAGTTACGGTTCAACCAATTGAAATAGGTAAGAAGGCATTCATCTATGCCTGAATGTAGTATTCAAGTAGCTGACAAAGGCATAGCTAGCAACCAGGCTAATCATGCTAATGCTAGTGAAAAGAGTCAAAACCTGTACTTTTCTTTCTTCTTTTTGTCTTTGATCAACAAAAACCTGATAACTTGCTTTCCTAGTCTTTCAGAAGATTAGGGGATACATAGTGGCAATGTACATAGTCATTGTGCTTCCTTTACATTAATGGAAATCCATAATATCTCTCCACACGTCCTCGAGAACCTGCTTACTGCTAGCTGTCGTTTGCTTTTGTGATCTAAACTCTCCTGTTGTGACTAAAACATCACCATGACAATGTCGCATCATTTAAATAATCAAGCAAACATTTTTTGCTGAAAAATATTATGGGAAATCCAGTTAGCTCCAGCTGCAGACACGCTTGCATTCTCCAGGTGGAGTAGCTTTAGATGAGTGTGCAGTAATGAAAGGAAGAAATAAAAAAAAGCATGAAATAGACATGCCAGACTCAAATTGTGTAATGCTACATCTGGGAATGATGCTTTGAAGGATAAAACTGCAGAGAGTGGTGTGTCTGCCAAAACAGATGGTTCACCTGGATGCTTTCTGCAGCTAACACACATGAAAACAGAACAATGGGCAGAGACACACACCCATTGTATGAATGAGCTGTCTGCAATACACACATACACCCACATCCCAGCACACGCAAACATGGTGACAGGCAATTCCTCAAGGTCCGGTGTCTTGGGAACCTCTCTGTCTTTCCTGCTCTGAGTCTATGTGTGTGTGTGTGTGTGTATCTGTGTGTACGTGTGTGTGTGTGTTCAGAGCCCTGCCAGCGTGTATGTGTGCATGCAGAGGATCCATCAGACAGAGACAGAGTGTCTAGATTTTAGTAAGGTCATAACCAACCATTTACACAGCCCATGGCCATTAGGTGCTCAGGGTTTGTCGCCTGTACACCATCAAAGCAGAACTGTCTCTGTCTCAGCGGCGCAGGAGCGGCTTGTTGCAGTGCTGCAATCTCATCCTGATCTAGTTCACTGTTCCCAATCCATGCCTGACAATATCACATCAAACAATCCTGCAGATGACATCCTGGGCTCAGCAGATCTGGAGGGCCCCGACGGCTCAGCCAGGCGAGACTCGCCGGCTACAAAGTGCTCTCTCTAATTTGTCACATCATTATAATTAGAGCTGAGACAGTAAGTTAACCATTGACCTGAAAATTAAGCAACTATTTTTCTAATCAATCAATCATTAGCTTGACCCTGGGTTTGAAATGTATAGATTGGCTGCTGTTAACGACATCACTCTGGGCTCTGAAATGGGTTCATTTTCTGTACTGTTTTCTGGCATTTAATAGACTGGACAATTAATTATTTCAGAGAAATCAATAGATTATTCAATCATGAAAATAAACTTCAGCTGAGGCACTAATTATACTAGCCTGTTAAAACTCCTATAGAAATCCATTTTTTGGACGGCTCCAGAGCGACCTTCGCTGTCAACACTGTGAATTGGGATATTTGTCAAAGCTGTCTCAGGACCTTTGCATTCATGAATGTTGTAAAGGTTTCCCGGTATGCTCGATACTTGACTGGAGACCAGCAGAGACACAGAGTTGGTGACTGACTCTCACAAGATGACACCCAGTTTGTGAGCTGTGTATATATATATATATATATATATATATATATATATATATATATATATATATATATATATATATATATATATATATACATAGATAGATAGATAGATAGATAGATAGATAGATAGATAGATAGATAGATAGATAGATATAGATATATATAGATAGATATATAGAGGGTGTGGACATGCGGGATGGCGCTTAATCTCCAACACAGCAAACAAGCAAAGCGCATCACATCATCACGATGACACAACTATAAGTATGCTTTGATGTAAAGCTTAGATAGTTGCTCATTAGGTGCAAAACACACCTCACTGAATAAATACTGCATTAGGGACAAAAAAAATTGCATGTGACTCTATTAATATGTTGCGTAAAATAGGACATCTGCCGATTAGTTCCACTCAATCAGGTTGGTGGTAAGGCATGGCGTACACGATGTGAACATTTAAAAGCACATAACCTCTAAGCTTCTGCATGTTTGGATAAGACAACCGAGAGAGGGGAAGATTACCGAAATAAATGACAAGAAAACATGAAGTATTAAGAGGGGAGGGAGCAGAGCACCCCTGAGACAGAGTGGAAGATTACCTACAGTAGCTACACAAAAATAATGAGCTGTGGAGAATAGGCAGCAAGACCAGGAGGGGAAAAAAAAGAAAATCAGTAAATCCCATTAGAAAAATCCAACAATCCTACAACAACTAAACAATTACACGACTGGAAAGAGGCTCCGGCAGGAGATGAAGTAAGAGAGAAGATAAAAGAGGGACGAGTACTTCAGTTATTTAAGCACTGCAGCCCTCTGGAGACCTAAAGGTCGCATGAAGGGCATCTTGAGAGACGACAAAATCTCTGTTCTTGGCAGCGTCCTGCGAGCCGCGCGCCGCGGGGTCCGCTCCGGCCTGACAGCGAGCGTTACGCTCACCCCTGCCACACCTGACACACTTTAACAGCAACGGCAAACCAGACCGCCGCGCCTCGTGCTCAAACAAGCACCTGGGAGGACGTCGTCGTGTTTTCACGCCATCGGGGAGACGTCTTTGAGTCTCCTGGGGTCCCCTGCAGTCTCGTTCAAGTTTCTCTCGCGGCAGACGCTGACGCATGGAAAGCCTCACAGTCTTACATCTGCAGCGACCGAGCCGAACACCGAGAGCAGCTCCGATCTCAGGAGGCCAGGTTTCCGTCAGCGTCACGTATGATCATGACGGATGATTCGTGACAGTCACATGTCGCCCGAGATGCTGGGTTTACAGCGTCTGGGATGAAGCGGTACTTACACCACCGGGGAGACGTGGACGATCCGTACACGTAATAATCCGCTCGACGGGAGTCAGAAACAACTAACGATTGGCAATCTGCCCGACGCTGCTTTATTTATGGGCAAAAAGCCGACCTGTGTCATTTGTTTCCTCTTTGACAGTCCTAAGAAATTGCTGCTGCTGTAATTTCAGGAGGTATCGCCACCTAATCCTCGGGGAGGTGGCCAAAGTGTTGTGATAATGAAAGCCTACGACTTACAAACGGACCACAATTTGAAATCAATACGTAGCATAGCGTTACCACATGTTAATGTACACACACCATAACTCCCGAATCGGGCCGCGCACCGCGACGCCAAGCAAATCCATCGGAGGCCACGGGCTCATTCTCTCCGGAAACCTGATTCTTGGTAATGAGACATCTGCGGCGGGCGGGGTGGGGTGACAACGGTCAAGCGCTTTGGTCACGAGAGCGGCGCTGCAGCGGAGCAGCATATTGACCACGACTAATATGAGTCTGAATCGATACAGAGGCTACGCGGCCCACACGAGTGGCCCCGGCGATGCTGAAAAGGCAGTCGCGTGAAGGAAATCCTGTCATAAATCACGGCGGGCTGACAGCGCTGCGAGTCCCTCACTGTGTCACTGTCCGGGAAGCCAAGGCCTGCAGCCAGTCACTGTGCATGCAGCGGATACACAAAACGCTTTGGGTAGCTCCCGCCTCTCATCGGCTGCAGGACTGTTCAACTTTGCGGCCTTGCTCAGCCTTCTCCTCCGCACACTTCCCTTGTCAATAATGTCTCATTAGCTGGCTGTCAGATCTAATTATGTTGTCTTTATCGACACGGATTTCATCGCCATCCTGCACTGGGGTCGTTTTATCTTCCAGGTGACCAGTCGACAGATTCGAAGGTTCTGTTAGAGCTGCTTCGTCATTCACCAAGTTTCCTGCCTCCTCATTTCCATCCGCCGCTTAACTACCGCTGCTCGGTGTCTCGCGGCTCTCAACAACTCCATCCCGAAATTACACGAAACAATCAACTGATGCCAGGAGACCCGCAGCGCCCATCACCGAGTTCGGTGTGTGAAAGTAATTTTTTGTCATTTTCGTGTTTACTCTCAATTTTGATGCTTCCCAATTAGCGCCTCAAAACACTAGAGCAGGCGATCCCACGGCAGCGAAATGCTGGGGCTGTATAATTTGTCTGGTCAAAACACTGTCACTCATCTGCAGGCAGGCGGCATAGAGCCAGGGCAGTGGCTACGCCCTCAGAGTGGATGTGTACAAATCTGAGGCAATTTATCCTCTCCGGCCCCACATGACACTGTGTATTTACGACGAGCCACTCAGGCGTTGCCTGTCGTCTGCTGGGAATAATTAGAGCGCAGGTTGGTGACCTCTGCAGCGTCACTGCTCCCTCGCACACACTAACCACGTCTCGCGCGTTCTTTTCAATCGATGGACGGCGTCTGATGAACTCCGAGTCATTTTAACTTGATCTGAATGCAACTTTGGTCAGATGATAACCCAAAGTTATCATCCAAAGTTATTGCATCCTGTCCCCCAAGATATTAAGATATCCTGGGAGACAGAGCCACAAATGCACTCGGCTCCAGCAACAAAACTTCTTCAGCATTCAGCCCCAGCGGTCGCCCCGGGTGTTAACCTTTCTCTAGGTCATCAAGATGCCTCGTCCTCCAATAACACCGCTTTCTGGCGAACAGAAATATCACGCGGCTTCCTGAATTGCAATGACTCACCGGAGGAGGCGAGGGCCGCGTTGTTTGTTTTTGCGTGTGCGTATTTCCATTAGCGGACTGATAAAAGATAACCAGCCTTCAATCAACCTGCGATGCCTCTCGCAGGGGGACTATCGCTGCTGGCAGGCACGAGGAACAGCAGGCGCGAGGAGTAAAATCTGAGGAGTTAAACTTACTCTAAATTATTGAGGAGAGGCAACACAGAGGCCCAACTTTAACCATCCTGGGGCTGGATCCCATTTGGGGCATGTCAAGGCTAAAGGGTTTAAGCAGGACGCACTGTCTGGATACCGAGTAGAGAGGAGTAGTGAGTAGCAACTTCGTCGTAGTGGTCCTGATGCAGCACAAATCGCTGTCCATTTCGAGGACCGAGGTCGCTGAGTGCTTCTGGAGAGCATGAAAGGTGAAACCCTGCACACAAACGATCTTTTATTCTCAATATAATTTGATTTAACCACTTTAATCGTTTGGTCGTTTTGAGCGTTCCAAAAACACCTTGCTTATCATTGGTGTCATCATGAGTCCCAGGAAAAACAGGGGATTTCATGAGACAGGCATCTTTTTTAAATCATTTTTACAACAGTTTCAACTATACAACTGATAAATTCTTCTCGAAAAATGAGTCAATAACAAAAACAATCCTTGGCTCCAGCTCTGGCCTGAAACCACATGAAAACATCATCTCCATAGCCCTGTGGTGACCTCGCGACTCTGCATTTAACCCTTTCCTCTTTTTTTTTTTCCAAATGCCATCTGGCAGAAGCACCCCACCCCACCCCCCCATCCCAGCCAGTGGCCCTCACACACACGTTAAACTGCCGCATCGGTTTCAATGGGATGACTTCG